>CM064578.1:20611249-20754074 GCA_032716605.1 Paralithodes platypus
CTCACACCGAAAATCAACACCTTATGCATCGCACCACGAAGACAGTTAAAGAATGGTGGACACTGCCTACGATTTATTATGCAACTTCGAATCCTGCATATCAATCTAAGCATGTACACACATCCCAACTGCAACTCACGTAGGCTATGCATATGTGAATGGAAAGAGCAATTAATGGGGCCTTAACCACTAGGGAAGTCCTCTCGATAAATTACCCCTGAACCAATATCAATTATTATGTTCCTTCCAACAACCAACTATACTCCTAAAATCGATTAATGAAATTTACAAACACATGTGGCAGTCCGTGGATTCGAATCCAGGATGCTCACACCGAAAATCAACACCTTATGCATCGCACCACGAAGACAGTTAAAGAATGGTGGACACTGCCTACGATTTATTATGCAACTTCGAATCCTGCATATCAATCTAAGCATGTACACACATCCCAACTGCAACTCACGTAGGCTATGCATATGTGAATGGAAAGAGCAATTAATGGGGCCTTAACCACTAGGGAAGTCCTCTCGATAAATTACCCCTGAACCAATATCAATTATTATGTTCCTTCCAACAACCAACTATACTCCTAAAATCGATTAATGAAATTTACAAACACATGTGGCAGTCCGTGGATTCGAATCCAGGATGCTCACACCGAAAATCAACACCTTATGCATCGCACCACGAAGACAGTTAAAGAATGGTGGACACTGCCTACGATTTATTATGCAACTTCGAATCCTGCATATCAATCTAAGCATGTACACACATCCCAACTGCAACTCACGTAGGCTATGCATATGTGAATGGAAAGAGCAATTAATGGGGCCTTAACCACTAGGGAAGTCCTCTCGATAAATTACCCCTGAACCAATATCAATTATTATGTTCCTTCCAACAACCAACTATACTCCTAAAATCGATTAATGAAATTTACAAACACATGTGGCAGTCCGTGGATTCGAATCCAGGATGCTCACACCGAAAATCAACACCTTATGCATCGCACCACGAAGACAGTTAAAGAATGGTGGACACTGCCTACGATTTATTATGCAACTTCGAATCCTGCATATCAATCTAAGCATGTACACACATCCCAACTGCAACTCACGTAGGCTATGCATATGTGAATGGAAAGAGCAATTAATGGGGCCTTAACCACTAGGGAAGTCCTCTCGATAAATTACCCCTGAACCAATATCAATTATTATGTTCCTTCCAACAACCAACTATACTCCTAAAATCGATTAATGAAATTTACAAACACATGTGGCAGTCCGTGGATTCGAATCCAGGATGCTCACACCGAAAATCAACACCTTATGCATCGCACCACGAAGACAGTTAAAGAATGGTGGACACTGCCTACGATTTATTATGCAACTTCGAATCCTGCATATCAATCTAAGCATGTACACACATCCCAACTGCAACTCACGTAGGCTATGCATATGTGAATGGAAAGAGCAATTAATGGGGCCTTAACCACTAGGGAAGTCCTCTCGATAAATTACCCCTGAACCAATATCAATTATTATGTTCCTTCCAACAACCAACTATACTCCTAAAATCGATTAATGAAATTTACAAACACATGTGGCAGTCCGTGGATTCGAATCCAGGATGCTCACACCGAAAATCAACACCTTATGCATCGCACCACGAAGACAGTTAAAGAATGGTGGACACTGCCTACGATTTATTATGCAACTTCGAATCCTGCATATCAATCTAAGCATGTACACACATCCCAACTGCAACTCACGTAGGCTATGCATATGTGAATGGAAAGAGCAATTAATGGGGCCTTAACCACTAGGGAAGTCCTCTCGATAAATTACCCCTGAACCAATATCAATTATTATGTTCCTTCCAACAACCAACTATACTCCTAAAATCGATTAATGAAATTTACAAACACATGTGGCAGTCCGTGGATTCGAATCCAGGATGCTCACACCGAAAATCAACACCTTATGCATCGCACCACGAAGACAGTTAAAGAATGGTGGACACTGCCTACGATTTATTATGCAACTTCGAATCCTGCATATCAATCTAAGCATGTACACACATCCCAACTGCAACTCACGTAGGCTATGCATATGTGAATGGAAAGAGCAATTAATGGGGCCTTAACCACTAGGGAAGTCCTCTCGATAAATTACCCCTGAACCAATATCAATTATTATGTTCCTTCCAACAACCAACTATACTCCTAAAATCGATTAATGAAATTTACAAACACATGTGGCAGTCCGTGGATTCGAATCCAGGATGCTCACACCGAAAATCAACACCTTATGCATCGCACCACGAAGACAGTTAAAGAATGGTGGACACTGCCTACGATTTATTATGCAACTTCGAATCCTGCATATCAATCTAAGCATGTACACACATCCCAACTGCAACTCACGTAGGCTATGCATATGTGAATGGAAAGAGCAATTAATGGGGCCTTAACCACTAGGGAAGTCCTCTCGATAAATTACCCCTGAACCAATATCAATTATTATGTTCCTTCCAACAACCAACTATACTCCTAAAATCGATTAATGAAATTTACAAACACATGTGGCAGTCCGTGGATTCGAATCCAGGATGCTCACACCGAAAATCAACACCTTATGCATCGCACCACGAAGACAGTTAAAGAATGGTGGACACTGCCTACGATTTATTATGCAACTTCGAATCCTGCATATCAATCTAAGCATGTACACACATCCCAACTGCAACTCACGTAGGCTATGCATATGTGAATGGAAAGAGCAATTAATGGGGCCTTAACCACTAGGGAAGTCCTCTCGATAAATTACCCCTGAACCAATATCAATTATTATGTTCCTTCCAACAACCAACTATACTCCTAAAATCGATTAATGAAATTTACAAACACATGTGGCAGTCCGTGGATTCGAATCCAGGATGCTCACACCGAAAATCAACACCTTATGCATCGCACCACGAAGACAGTTAAAGAATGGTGGACACTGCCTACGATTTATTATGCAACTTCGAATCCTGCATATCAATCTAAGCATGTACACACATCCCAACTGCAACTCACGTAGGCTATGCATATGTGAATGGAAAGAGCAATTAATGGGGCCTTAACCACTAGGGAAGTCCTCTCGATAAATTACCCCTGAACCAATATCAATTATTATGTTCCTTCCAACAACCAACTATACTCCTAAAATCGATTAATGAAATTTACAAACACATGTGGCAGTCCGTGGATTCGAATCCAGGATGCTCACACCGAAAATCAACACCTTATGCATCGCACCACGAAGACAGTTAAAGAATGGTGGACACTGCCTACGATTTATTATGCAACTTCGAATCCTGCATATCAATCTAAGCATGTACACACATCCCAACTGCAACTCACGTAGGCTATGCATATGTGAATGGAAAGAGCAATTAATGGGGCCTTAACCACTAGGGAAGTCCTCTCGATAAATTACCCCTGAACCAATATCAATTATTATGTTCCTTCCAACAACCAACTATACTCCTAAAATCGATTAATGAAATTTACAAACACATGTGGCAGTCCGTGGATTCGAATCCAGGATGCTCACACCGAAAATCAACACCTTATGCATCGCACCACGAAGACAGTTAAAGAATGGTGGACACTGCCTACGATTTATTATGCAACTTCGAATCCTGCATATCAATCTAAGCATGTACACACATCCCAACTGCAACTCACGTAGGCTATGCATATGTGAATGGAAAGAGCAATTAATGGGGCCTTAACCACTAGGGAAGTCCTCTCGATAAATTACCCCTGAACCAATATCAATTATTATGTTCCTTCCAACAACCAACTATACTCCTAAAATCGATTAATGAAATTTACAAACACATGTGGCAGTCCGTGGATTCGAATCCAGGATGCTCACACCGAAAATCAACACCTTATGCATCGCACCACGAAGACAGTTAAAGAATGGTGGACACTGCCTACGATTTATTATGCAACTTCGAATCCTGCATATCAATCTAAGCATGTACACACATCCCAACTGCAACTCACGTAGGCTATGCATATGTGAATGGAAAGAGCAATTAATGGGGCCTTAACCACTAGGGAAGTCCTCTCGATAAATTACCCCTGAACCAATATCAATTATTATGTTCCTTCCAACAACCAACTATACTCCTAAAATCGATTAATGAAATTTACAAACACATGTGGCAGTCCGTGGATTCGAATCCAGGATGCTCACACCGAAAATCAACACCTTATGCATCGCACCACGAAGACAGTTAAAGAATGGTGGACACTGCCTACGATTTATTATGCAACTTCGAATCCTGCATATCAATCTAAGCATGTACACACATCCCAACTGCAACTCACGTAGGCTATGCATATGTGAATGGAAAGAGCAATTAATGGGGCCTTAACCACTAGGGAAGTCCTCTCGATAAATTACCCCTGAACCAATATCAATTATTATGTTCCTTCCAACAACCAACTATACTCCTAAAATCGATTAATGAAATTTACAAACACATGTGGCAGTCCGTGGATTCGAATCCAGGATGCTCACACCGAAAATCAACACCTTATGCATCGCACCACGAAGACAGTTAAAGAATGGTGGACACTGCCTACGATTTATTATGCAACTTCGAATCCTGCATATCAATCTAAGCATGTACACACATCCCAACTGCAACTCACGTAGGCTATGCATATGTGAATGGAAAGAGCAATTAATGGGGCCTTAACCACTAGGGAAGTCCTCTCGATAAATTACCCCTGAACCAATATCAATTATTATGTTCCTTCCAACAACCAACTATACTCCTAAAATCGATTAATGAAATTTACAAACACATGTGGCAGTCCGTGGATTCGAATCCAGGATGCTCACACCGAAAATCAACACCTTATGCATCGCACCACGAAGACAGTTAAAGAATGGTGGACACTGCCTACGATTTATTATGCAACTTCGAATCCTGCATATCAATCTAAGCATGTACACACATCCCAACTGCAACTCACGTAGGCTATGCATATGTGAATGGAAAGAGCAATTAATGGGGCCTTAACCACTAGGGAAGTCCTCTCGATAAATTACCCCTGAACCAATATCAATTATTATGTTCCTTCCAACAACCAACTATACTCCTAAAATCGATTAATGAAATTTACAAACACATGTGGCAGTCCGTGGATTCGAATCCAGGATGCTCACACCGAAAATCAACACCTTATGCATCGCACCACGAAGACAGTTAAAGAATGGTGGACACTGCCTACGATTTATTATGCAACTTCGAATCCTGCATATCAATCTAAGCATGTACACACATCCCAACTGCAACTCACGTAGGCTATGCATATGTGAATGGAAAGAGCAATTAATGGGGCCTTAACCACTAGGGAAGTCCTCTCGATAAATTACCCCTGAACCAATATCAATTATTATGTTCCTTCCAACAACCAACTATACTCCTAAAATCGATTAATGAAATTTACAAACACATGTGGCAGTCCGTGGATTCGAATCCAGGATGCTCACACCGAAAATCAACACCTTATGCATCGCACCACGAAGACAGTTAAAGAATGGTGGACACTGCCTACGATTTATTATGCAACTTCGAATCCTGCATATCAATCTAAGCATGTACACACATCCCAACTGCAACTCACGTAGGCTATGCATATGTGAATGGAAAGAGCAATTAATGGGGCCTTAACCACTAGGGAAGTCCTCTCGATAAATTACCCCTGAACCAATATCAATTATTATGTTCCTTCCAACAACCAACTATACTCCTAAAATCGATTAATGAAATTTACAAACACATGTGGCAGTCCGTGGATTCGAATCCAGGATGCTCACACCGAAAATCAACACCTTATGCATCGCACCACGAAGACAGTTAAAGAATGGTGGACACTGCCTACGATTTATTATGCAACTTCGAATCCTGCATATCAATCTAAGCATGTACACACATCCCAACTGCAACTCACGTAGGCTATGCATATGTGAATGGAAAGAGCAATTAATGGGGCCTTAACCACTAGGGAAGTCCTCTCGATAAATTACCCCTGAACCAATATCAATTATTATGTTCCTTCCAACAACCAACTATACTCCTAAAATCGATTAATGAAATTTACAAACACATGTGGCAGTCCGTGGATTCGAATCCAGGATGCTCACACCGAAAATCAACACCTTATGCATCGCACCACGAAGACAGTTAAAGAATGGTGGACACTGCCTACGATTTATTATGCAACTTCGAATCCTGCATATCAATCTAAGCATGTACACACATCCCAACTGCAACTCACGTAGGCTATGCATATGTGAATGGAAAGAGCAATTAATGGGGCCTTAACCACTAGGGAAGTCCTCTCGATAAATTACCCCTGAACCAATATCAATTATTATGTTCCTTCCAACAACCAACTATACTCCTAAAATCGATTAATGAAATTTACAAACACATGTGGCAGTCCGTGGATTCGAATCCAGGATGCTCACACCGAAAATCAACACCTTATGCATCGCACCACGAAGACAGTTAAAGAATGGTGGACACTGCCTACGATTTATTATGCAACTTCGAATCCTGCATATCAATCTAAGCATGTACACACATCCCAACTGCAACTCACGTAGGCTATGCATATGTGAATGGAAAGAGCAATTAATGGGGCCTTAACCACTAGGGAAGTCCTCTCGATAAATTACCCCTGAACCAATATCAATTATTATGTTCCTTCCAACAACCAACTATACTCCTAAAATCGATTAATGAAATTTACAAACACATGTGGCAGTCCGTGGATTCGAATCCAGGATGCTCACACCGAAAATCAACACCTTATGCATCGCACCACGAAGACAGTTAAAGAATGGTGGACACTGCCTACGATTTATTATGCAACTTCGAATCCTGCATATCAATCTAAGCATGTACACACATCCCAACTGCAACTCACGTAGGCTATGCATATGTGAATGGAAAGAGCAATTAATGGGGCCTTAACCACTAGGGAAGTCCTCTCGATAAATTACCCCTGAACCAATATCAATTATTATGTTCCTTCCAACAACCAACTATACTCCTAAAATCGATTAATGAAATTTACAAACACATGTGGCAGTCCGTGGATTCGAATCCAGGATGCTCACACCGAAAATCAACACCTTATGCATCGCACCACGAAGACAGTTAAAGAATGGTGGACACTGCCTACGATTTATTATGCAACTTCGAATCCTGCATATCAATCTAAGCATGTACACACATCCCAACTGCAACTCACGTAGGCTATGCATATGTGAATGGAAAGAGCAATTAATGGGGCCTTAACCACTAGGGAAGTCCTCTCGATAAATTACCCCTGAACCAATATCAATTATTATGTTCCTTCCAACAACCAACTATACTCCTAAAATCGATTAATGAAATTTACAAACACATGTGGCAGTCCGTGGATTCGAATCCAGGATGCTCACACCGAAAATCAACACCTTATGCATCGCACCAACCACGAAGACAGTTAAAAGAATGGTGGACAATGCCTACGATTTATTATGCAACTTCGAATCCTGCATATCAATCTAAGCATGTACACACATCCCAACTGCAACTCACGTAGGCTATGCATATGTGAATGGAAAGAGCAATTAATGGGGCCTTAACCACTAGGGAAGTCCTCTCGATAAATTACCCTGAACCAATATCAATTATTATGTTCCTTCCAACAACCAACTATACTCCTAAAATCGATTAATGAAATTTACAAACACATGTGGCAGTCCGTGGATTCGAATCCAGGATGCTCACACCGAAAATCAACACCTTATGCATCGCACCACGAAGACAGTTAAAGAATGGTGGACACTGCCTACGATTTATTATGCAACTTCGAATCCTGCATATCAATCTAAGCATGTACACACATCCCAACTGCAACTCACGTAGGCTATGCATATGTGAATGGAAAGAGCAATTAATGGGGCCTTAACCACTAGGGAAGTCCTCTCGATAAATTACCCTGAACCAATATCAATTATTATGTTCCTTCCAACAACCAACTATACTCCTAAAATCGATTAATGAAATTTACAAACACATGTGGCAGTCCGTGGATTCGAATCCAGGATGCTCACACCGAAAATCAACACCTTATGCATCGCACCACGAAGACAGTTAAAGAATGGTGGACACTGCCTACGATTTATTATGCAACTTCGAATCCTGCATATCAATCTAAGCATGTACACACATCCCAACTGCAACTCACGTAGGCTATGCATATGTGAATGGAAAGAGCAATTAATGGGGCCTTAACCACTAGGGAAGTCCTCTCGATAAATTACCCCTGAACCAATATCAATATTATGTTCCTTCCAACAACCAACTATACTCCTAAAATCGATTAATGAAATTTACAAACACATGTGGCAGTCCGTGGATTCGAATCCAGGATGCTCACACCGAAAATCAACACCTTATGCATCGCACCACGAAGACAGTTAAAGAATGGTGGACACTGCCTACGATTTATTATGCAACTTCGAATCCTGCATATCAATCTAAGCATGTACACACATCCCAACTGCAACTCACGTAGGCTATGCATATGTGAATGGAAAGAGCAATTAATGGGGCCTTAACCACTAGGGAAGTCCTCTCGATAAATTACCCTGAACCAATATCAATTATTATGTTCCTTCCAACAACCAACTATACTCCTAAAATCGATTAATGAAATTTACAAACACATGTGGCAGTCCGTGGATTCGAATCCAGGATGCTCACACCGAAAATCAACACCTTATGCATCGCACCACGAAGACAGTTAAAGAATGGTGGACACTGCCTACGATTATTATGCAAATTCGAATCCTGCATATCAATCTAAGCATGTACACACATCCCAACTGCAACTCACGTAGGCTATGCATATGTGAATGGAAAGAGCAATTAATGGGGCCTTAACCACTAGGGAAGTCCTCTCGATAAATTACCCTGAACCAATATCAATTATTATGTTCCTTCCAACAACCAACTATACTCCTAAAATCGATTAATGAAATTTACAAACACATGTGGCAGTCCGTGGATTCGAATCCAGGATGCTCACACCGAAAATCAACACCTTATGCATCGCACCACGAAGACAGTTAAAGAATGGTGGACACTGCCTACGATTTATTATGCAACTTCGAATCCTGCATATCAATCTAAGCATGTACACACATCCCAACTGCAACTCCCGTAGGCTATGCATATGTGAATGGATAAGAGCAATTAATGGGCCCCTAAACCACTAGGGAAGTCTTCTCGATACTTACCCCTGACGAAACCAATATCATTTATATGTTCCTTACAACAAACAACTATACTCCTAAAAAATCGAATTAATGACTTTACAAACACAATTTGGCAGTCCGTGGATTCGAATCCAGGATGCTCACACCGAAAATCAACACCTTATGCATCGCACCACGAAAGACAGTTAAAGAATGGTGGACACTGCCTACGATTTATTATGCAACTTCGAAATCCTGCATATCAATCTAAGCAGGTACACACAATCCAACTGCAACTCACGTAGGCTATGCATATGTGAATGGAAAGAGCAATTAATGGGGCCTTAACCACTAGGGAAGTCCTCTCGATAAATTACCCCTGAACCAATATAAATTTATATTTTCCTTCCAACAACCAACTATACTCCTAAAATCGATTAATGAAATTTACACACACATGTGGCAGTCCGTGGATTCGAATCCAGGATGCTCACACCGAAAATCAACACCTTATGCATCGCACCACGAAGACAGTTAAAGAATGGTGGACACTGCCTACGATTTATTATGTAACTTCGAATCCTGCATATCAATCTAAGCATGTACACACATCCCAACTGCAACTCACGTAGGCTATGCATATGTGAATGGTAAGAGCAATTAATGGGGCCTTAACCACTAGGGAAGTCCTCTCGATAAATTACCCCTGAACCAATATCATTTATTATGTTCCTTCCAACAACCAACTATACTCCTAAAATCGATTAATGAAATTTACAAACACATGTGGCAGTCCGTGGATTCGAATCCAGGATGCTCACACCGAAAATCAACACCTTATGCATCACACCACGAAGACAGTTAAAGAATGGTGGACACTGCCTACGATTTATTATGCAACTTCGAATCCTGCATATCAATCTAAGCATGTACACACATCCCAACTGCAACTCACGTAGGCTATGCATATGTGAATGGAAAGAGCAATTAATGGGGCCTTAACCACTAGGGAAGTCCTCTCGATAAATTACCCCTGAACCAATATCATTTTATTATGTTCCTTCCAACAACCAACTATACTCCTAAAATCGATTAATGAAATTTACAAACACATGTGGCAGTCCGTGGATTCGAATCCAGGATGCTCACACCGAAAATCAACACCTTATGCATCGCACCACGAAGACAGTTAAAGAATGGTGGACACTGCCTACGATTTATTATGCAACTTCGAATCCTGCATATCAATCTAAGCATGTACACACATCCCAACTGCAACTCACGTAAGCTATGCATATGTGAATGGAAAGAGCAATTAATGGGCCTTAACCACTAGGGAAGTCCTCTCGATAAATTACCCCTGAAGCAATATAATTATTATGTTCCTTCCAACAACCAACTATACTCCTAAAATCGATTAATGAAATTTACAAACACATGTGGCAGTCCGTGGATTCGAATCCAGGATGCTCACACCGAAAATCAACACCTTATGCATCGCACCACGAAGACAGTTAAAGAATGGTGGACACTGCCTACGATTTATTATGCAACTTCGAATCCTGCATATCAATCTAAGCATGTACACACATCCCAACTGCAACTCACGTAGGCTATGCATATGTGAATGGAAATAGCAATTAATGGGGCCTTAACCACTAGGGAAGTCCTCTCGATAAATTACCCCTGAACCAATATCATTTATTATGTTCCTTCCAACAACCAACTATACTCCTAAAATCGATTAATGAAATTTACAAACACATGTGGCAGTCCGTGGATTCGAATCCAGGATGCTCACACCGAAAATCAACACCTTATGCATCGCACCACGAAGACAGTTAAAGAATGGTGGACACTGCCTACGATTTATTATGCAACTTCGAATCCTGCATATCAATCTAAGCATGTACACACATCCCAACTGCAACTCACGTAGGCTATGCATATGTGAATGGAAAGAGCAATTAATGGGGCCTTAACCACTAGGGAAGTCCTCTCGATAAATTACCCCTGAACCAATATCATTTATTATGTTCCTTCCAACAACCAACTATACTCCTAAAATCGATTAATGAAATTTACAAACACATGTGGCAGTCCGTGGATTCGAATCCAGGATGCTCACACCGAAACTCAACACCTTATGCATCGCACCACGAAGACAGCTAAAGAATGGTGGACACTGCCTACGATTTACTATGCAACTTCGAATCCTGCATATCAATCTAAGCATGTACACACATCCCAACTGCAACTCACGTAGGCTATGCATATGTGAATGGAAAGAGCAATTAATGGGGCCTTAACCACTAGGGAAGTCCTCTCGATAAATTACCCATGAACCTATATCATTTATTATGTTCCTTCCAACAACCAACTATACTCCTAAAATCGATTAATGAAATTTACAAACACATGTGGCAGTCCGTGGATTCGAATCCAGGATGCTCACACCGAAAATCAACACCTTATGCATCGCACCACGAAGACAGTTAAAGAATGGTGAACACTGCCTACGATCTATTATGCAACTTCGAATCCTGCATATCAATCTAAGCATGTACACACATCCCAACTGCAACTCACGTAGGCTATGCATATGTGAATGGAAAGAGCAATTAATGGGGCCTTAACCACTAGGGAAGTCCTCTCGATAAATTACCACTGAACCAATATCATTTATTATGTTCCTTCCAACAACCAACTATACTCCTAAAATCGATTAATGAAATTTACAAACACATGTGGCAGTCCGTGGATTCGAATCCAGGATGCTCACACCGAAAATCAACACCTTATGCATCGCACCACGAAGACAGTTAAAGAATGGTGGACACTGCCTACGATTTATTATGCAACTTCGAATCCTGCATATCAATCTAAGCATGTACACACATCCCAACTGCAACTCACGTAGGCTATGCATATGTGAATGGAAAGAGCAACTAATGGGGCCTTAACCACTAGGGAAGTCCTCTCGATAAATTACCCCTGAACCAATATCATTTATTATGTTCCTTCCAACAACCAACTATACTCCTAAAATCGATTAATGACATTTACAAACACATGTGGCAGTCCGTGGATTCGAATCCAGGATGCTCACACCGAAAATCAACACCTTATGCATCGCACCACGAAGACAGTTAAAGAATGGTGGACACTGCCTACGATTTATTATGCAACTTCGAATCCTGCATATCAATCTAAGCATGTACACACATCCCAACTGCAACTCACGTAGGCTATGCATATGTGAATGGAAAGAGCAATTAATGGGGCCTTAACCACTAGGGAAGTCCTCTCGATAAATTACCCCGGAACCAATATCATTTATTATGTTCCTTCCAACAACCAACTATACTCCTAAAATCGATTAATGAAATTTACAAACACATGTGGCAGTCCGTGGATTCGAATCCAGGATGCTCACACCGAAAATCAACACCTTATGCATCGCACCACGAAGACAGTTAAAGAATGGTGGACACTGCCTACGATTTATTATGCAACTTCGAATCCTGCATATCAATCTAAGCATGTACACACATCCCAACTGCAACTCACGTAGGCTATGCATATGTGAATGGAAAGAGCAATTAATGGGGCCTTAACCACTAGGGAAGTCTTCTCGATAAATTACCCCTGAACCAATATCATTTATTATGTTCCTTCCAACAACCAACTATACTCCTAAAATCGATTAATGACATTTACAAACACATGTGGCAGTCCGTGGATTCGAATCCAGGATGCTCACACCGAAAATCAACACCTTATGCATCGCACCACGAAGACAGTTAAAGAATGGTGGACACTGCCTACGATTTATTATGCAACTTCGAATCCTGCATATCAATCTAAGCATGTACACACATCCCAACTGCAACTCACGTAGGCTATGCATATGTGAATGGAAAGAGTAATTAATGGGGCCTTAACCACTAGGGAAGTCCTCTCGATAAATTACCCCTGAACCAATATAATTTATTATGTTCCTTCCAACAACCAACTATACTCCTAAAATCGATTAATGAAATTTACAAACACATGTGGCAGTCCGTGGATTCGAATCCAGGATGCTCACACCGAAAATGAACACCTTATGCATCGCACCACGAAGACGGTTAAAGAATGGTGGACACTGCCTACGATTTATTATGCAACTTCGAATCCTGCATATCAATCTAAGCATGTACACACATCCCAACTGCAACTCACGTAGGCTATGCATATGTGAATGGAAAGAGCAATTAATGGGGCCTTAACCACTAGGGAAGTCCTCTCGATAAATTACCCCTGAACCAATATCATTTATTATGTTCCTTCCAACAACCAACTATACTCCTAAAATCGATTAATGAAATTTACAAACACATGTGGCAGTCCGTGGATTCGAATCCAGGATGCTCACACCGAAAATCAACACCTTATGCATCGCACCACGAAGACAGTTAAAGAATGGTGGACACTGCCTACGATTTATTATGCAACTTCGAATCCTGCATATCAATCTAAGCATGTACACACATCCCAACTGCAACTCACGTAGGCTATGCATATGTGAATGGAAAGAGCAATTAATGGGGCCTTAACCACTAGGGAAATCCTCTCGATAAATTACCCCTGAACCAATATCATTTATTATGTTCCTTCCAACAACCAACTATACTCCTAAAATCGATTAATGAAATTTACAAACACATGTGGCAGTCCGTGGATTCGAATCCAGGATGCTCACACCGAAAATCAACACCTTATGCATCGCACCACGAAGACAGTTAAAGAATGGTGGACACTGCCTACGATTTATTATGCAACTTCGAATCCTGCATATCAATCTAAGCATGTACACACATCCCAACTGCAACTCACGTAGGCTATGCATATGTGAATGGAAAGAGCAATTAATGGGGCCTTAACCACTAGGGAAGTCCTCTCGATAAATTACTACTGAACCAATATCATTTATTATGTTCCTTCCAACAACCAACTATACTCCTAAAATCGATTAATGAAATTTACAAACACATGTGGCAGTCCGTGGATTCGAATCCAGGATGCTCACACCGAAAATCAACACCTTATGCATCGCACCACGAAGACAGTTAAAGAATGGTGGACACTGCCTACGATTTATTATGCAACTTCGAATCCTGCATATCAATCTAAGCATGTACACACATCCCAACTGCAACTCACGTAGGCTATGCATATGTGAATGGAAAGAGCAATTAATGGGGCCTTAACCACTAGGGAAGTCCTCTCGATAAATTACCCCTGAACCTATATCATTTATTATGTTCCTTATGTGGTTGTGGTTCAGGGAGTTAATGCGACAAGGTCATACCCGCTTGTAAGAATGAAGGTGGAAGTTGATGGTGTGACTCGGGACCTGGATGTAGGAATTGTGGAGAAGTTACCTGTTGGGGGCGTCAACCTCCTTCTCGGCAACGACTTTGCGGGACCTACTTCTGAGGCTCCACCCTTGGTCGTTGCCGAGAAGCCGGCCGACGTGAGTAGGGAGGAGCAGGAGTGGGTTGAGAAGTGTCCGGTGCAGCCTATGGCGTGTGTTGTCACCGGAGATCCTGCATCCAGGGAGGCACATTCTGGTCAACAATCTTTAGATCAGCGGAGGAAGGGTACCGAGAAGGGGTTGGAAGTTGATGCGGTTGAGAGTTTAGTATCAACGGCCCTTCTCGGGGACTCAGTATTAGGACCAAATATCGAGTCTGAAGAAGACCCAGTAACTGTTTTGGAAAAGGCAGAGGATGGGCTTAAAAAGACGAAAGAGTTGAAGGAGGACAGTGATGCACAGTCGGGAGATGTGGCAACAAGGTACCCTGACGCGTACCCTATGAGAAATGGGTCGGCGAAGACGGTGGTCCGAAGCTTGCTAGTGTATTTTTCCCGGTATGGTTGCCCGCAGGGGATTCAGTCAGTCCAGGGACCCAACTTCGCTTCTAGCCTCTTTGTTCAAGCAATGCCACAGCATGGGATTGTTGGGGTTGTGTCATCTGCGTATCATCCGGAGAGCCAGGGTGTGTTAGAGCGATGGCACTCGGCCTTGAAATCTGTGCTTCGTTGTTGTTGCTTTGAGAGTGGGAAGGATTGGGATCTTGGCCTGCCATGTGTTTTGTTTGCTGTACGGGAGGTACCTGGGGAGAGTTTGGGATTCAGCCCTAATGAGCTCGTCTTTGGACACCGTGTCAGAGGGCCTCTCCATATGGTTGAAGAAGTATGGGAGGGTGCAGAAAAACCTTGTTCTATGCTCAAGTGTGTCCTCAACAGTCGAGAACGGATGTTGCGCAGTCTGGAGTTGGCTGGCCGTAATTTGACTAGCTCTCAGGCCCTCAGGAAGGACAGGTACGACCTCAAGGTTGAACTCAGGGAGTTTCACGTGGGTCAGGAGGTGTTGATTCTACTGCCCCTTGTAGGTCACCCCTTATCCGCGAAGTACGCTGGTCCTTATAGGGTGGTGGAGGAGGTATCGGACCTGGTTTACTTGGTAGCCACTCCAGACAGACGGAAGCGCAATCAGTTATGTCATGATAATCCCGTGAAGGAGTATGGGAGGCACCCCCCTGAGCCTCTCACTGTGCCTGTGATGACGTTTAGCAGTCAAGGTGGAGAAGGAGAACGGGACAGTCAAGCTCAGGTGGAGGATAACTGGAAGGATAAGAAGTTCAAATGGGTGCCTGAGTGTGAGAAGGTGTTTAGGGAAGTAAAACACCTGTTGTGCACTCACGCGATCCTCAGGGCCCCTGACTTTAGCCTACCTTTCCAACTAGCAACGGAGGCTAGTGGTGTGGGGGCTGGTGCCGTCCTTGTGGAAAAGGACGATGATGGGCTGGAGCATCCTGTTAGTTTCTGCTCGGAGAAGTACAATTCGGCCTAGGGGAGCTGCTCTGTTGTCGAGGAGGAGCTGCTGGCGGTTGTGCTTGCGCTGGGGTATTTCGAGGTCTATGTTCCAGCCTATGGTCCGGTCGTTGTAGTTTACCCAGATCATCACCCTCTCAAGTTCTTGGACCAGTTTCACAATCGGAATATGAGGCTGACCAGGTGGTCACTAAGGTTATTGGTATATAACCTGGACATACGCCATATTGCCGGTTGTGACAACGTGGTTGCAGATGGTCGTTCAAGGGTATATGATCCTGGGTAGATTGACACACGGGTAGCCTCCTGCTTTAGTTTGAATAGTATTTTGCGCTTGGTGCTTGTTGGCTCGCGGTTGTAGCCCAGCGTATTGGGTCGTAAAGCAGGAGTTGAGCGTTTGGTATAGAAGAAAAAATTAGGCTTGCCCCTATAGTGCAGCCGAAATAAACAAATTATAAACATAAAAATCAAATAAAAACTCTTTCTTTGATAGTTGAATTTCTTTAGTATGTTATAGCAGTAATTCTGAGTTGCACTCCTCTCAGAATGCTGGGCTAGAGAAGCTCGCTCTTGAGGAGCATAACTACATATAATTTAACCTATGGTGTTGGGGAGGGTTATAGTTTTGAAAAATGTTTTGTTTTAGAACTGTGCCAGATATTTTACTGCCGCTGGGTGATGGGAAGTGGAGATATAGCATGGGTTCTAACCATCAGATTTTTCTGAGAAAAATCTTGGGGGGGGGGTGTGACGTTAACCACTCCGTTAGAACCGCATGGCTTGTCCTACAGTGACTCACTAGGATCGCCAGGGCAGTGGATGGGGCTACAGTTTATGTATTAGAGTGTGCTTTATTTCATATGAAAGCTCGTGTCATGGGCAGTCCAGAAAGGCTCTTTGTTTTCACCCATGTCAAGGCTTTATATATTTAATTGTAAAGTATATGTTTTATCATTAACTAGTAATGATGGGATCTGGGAGAGAGAGAGAGAGTAGAACAGAGTGAGAGGGAGCGCGTAGTGTTTTTGTCCTGCTCGATGACATCACGGCTGGCTGCCTCGTGGGGGTTGGTTGAGAGAGGTCCTTTCCATGCTGTTAGCTCCCTTGCTAGTGGCTAGAGGACTTGTAACCGCTTTTTTCCCACGCGGCTCGAGCTAGTGCGAGTATATATACAGTTCCTCACCACTCTCTCCCTCAGATCTGGTTTCTAGAAGCATTCATCTTTTTTCCCTTGCTATCTGTCCCAGCTTCGCACCTGAGAATCTTTTCCTCTGCCTATCTCTCTCATTTTCCATATCTTTCACCACCTTTTTATTAACATTATATCCCCTCTGGTTAACTCTGCAAAATCAGCTTAATGCTGGCCAGTTGTATTGTGCATTAAGGTCTGATATAACCCATGTATGTTAGTGTTAAGATAAGTTGATCACGAAGCATTGGTTGGCTTTCATAGTACCGCTTCCTTTAATTATTAGTGTTCTGCTGGATTAGATAATGCTAGACTAGGAGTCTGATATTATAAGGTATTGTTTCCTATGAGTGCTGGCTTTAGGAAAAAGCTGCACGACATACCTGAGAACTGGAGTTGATTGAGTAAATTCTAGTCTGTGTGCCATTGAGAGTAGAGCATGCACGAATGAGGGCTTTTTGCCTATACCATTCTGCACTGTTCTAAGCTCGTTGTTTGTCTTTGAGGTACGCCAGGAGAACGCTTAATACTTCGGTATTAAGGTTTCTCAAGAGAGCTACCCTTCCCTATAACGTAATATTTGACGCACAGACTTGAGATTTGCACTAGGCTATGCGGCATGCCATGCGCACCAGTATCTCGTATCATTGACTCTAGCTAGACTTTATCAGTCACCGTAGACATTAAGTATATTAACCTAATCACTCTTTTTTATGCATACCCATTTATTATTACACAAGCATTTCGCAGCCTAGTTTGATGTATGGAGACACAAACGACTTAGGCTCTTTTTGTTGATAGGAATACTGCATTGTCGTGGCGATTATTATTGTTCTAGTGTTTAGGATATTCGGCTCCGACGGCATTATATATTCTGCCTTTTTGTGTGCATAGCCTGCACGACCATTGTTCCGCTGCCTGCCTTTTTGGGTTCCATTTCCGATACGAGCATCTTTATAGCATCTAACATTTAAAGAAGATTCCTTGTTAGTGTTGAAGGACTTCAGTGCACTTTCTTTCATGCAGGAGTGCCTGACATTTATTGATTAAAGTAACGTAAGCTGTAACTTCTCTTACCACCTTACTTTGCATACCATAACCAAGCACCTTCGGTTATAGGTAGTAATAGGCTGTTTTCCCATAACATTAAGCCTAGAGTAGACGCACATTAATTGAGAGTTTGATAGCCTAGTATTGCATATAGAACTCTGTAGAGTATTTGTGTTCTTTGTTCACTGGGAATATACATCAGATGTTGGATCTAGCGCTTTCCGTTGTAGCATTTATGCCATTACTAGTCCAATGAATAAGAGCCCTGATATATTTGAACTCCAGTCGTAACAGCTCTTTGATTATTGTCCTGAGAGCTAAGCAGTGATTATGATAACTATTGTACCTTCACTGGTTCTTCCTATTCTGTGTTGTTAGTTTGATGCAAAACGCACGGACTGGAACACATACATATGCGCACACACACAATATATATACCTTTATATAATTATATATACAGTATATACCGGTATATATTTACCTTTGCTAAAGAAATTTGCAATTATAAATACGAGAAATGGACTCTTGCCTTTTTGACATAACGTCACTATTTATTATATGTACCCATTGAAGAGACTATTGATATTTGCACTAACAATATCTTTAAGGATTCGAATTCAGTTCATGTTTCACTAAATCTGAATTTAATAAAATACTCTCTCTGTCAGCTAAAGACTGCATATTTTTGTTTAACGAATCTCTATATAAGCAGAAAGATGGAATGTATATGGGTAATCCCTTGGGTTGTTGTCTCGCTAATGCTTTCCTTTGCCACTATGAGACCGAATGGCTTAACCAGTGTCCCGAATGTTTTAAACCATTAATATATAAGAGGTACAGTTGGTCAAGGATGAAAGTATACCGTTTTTCGTCTGCTATAGCCACACATAGTTTGTCATGTTGGCAGCCCTGGTAGCCATATCTCAGAGCCCGCCCACCTTATACAGGGTGTTTAAAAACGTGTTCCTGGACTTAGTTGTCAGACGGAAATATGAATATATTGCTCTATAATCTTTGACGTGAATATCACTTCGGAGATATTAAACACTTAATGTTATTGATAGATATACAAGAAATGCGAGAGTGAAAACGAAAATCAAAACGTCTACCTATATACGATATTTCAGTGGAATACAGGTCCATTTTCACACGTGGTAATATGTGGCTACTAATGTAGGGTATGGTGATATCAATGTTGCAGTTGGTTTGCAGGTGTTCTGCTGATAAAAATAAAAATAATAATAATAAATAAATAAATAAAAATCACAAGTAAAGCCTCATTATGCTTCGAGGACTGACTCATAAAGCAATGGCGCTCGCAAGATGAGTAAAATTGCTGGGTCATTACCCTATTGAACACACAGGCTTCCTTACGTCCACGTTTAGGAATCAGATTTGTGTGTATCTAAAGTAGACGAATATGGAGTGGCTATAACAGATATTACGATATACACTTAACATTATAACATTCATAATAAATAATGAGTAGAAAGAAGAATCTAATAATACTTGTTAATTAATAAGTAGGTAAATATTTATATTTCACTTTCATCCCCAAGACTGGAATATATGTGATCCAAAGGGCAATGAAATGGAGGCGAGCGCCGCGGCTACGCGCTGTTCCAGCGTATGCCCCCAGCTTTGTTTTGCTATCTCCATAACAGTATTTAGTCACCCTGAAGGTTTATGAATAATTCTCTAACTTTTGATATTTATGGAAACGCTTTTTCGAAGCACTCTGTATATTAATTAATGTATCAATATAATAAACCCCATGTGTGATGGGATGGTTTGGGCTAGTGGAAAGGCTGTCATGGCTGCCAACATGACAAACCATGTGTGGCTATAGCAGACGAAAAACTGCATACTTTCATCCTTGATCAACTGTACATCGACGACCTTTTTCTTGCATTTCACTCCCCAGATCATGTCCCGTTATTTTTATATTATCTCAATTCCCGCCACCAAAACATTAAATTCACATATGAACTGGAAAGCGACAATAAACTATCCTTCCTAGATATAAATATTGAAAAGTCAAACAACTCCTTTATTACTTCAGTGTACCGCAAACCCACGTTCACAGGTCTCATGACTAAGCTCGACTCTTACATCCCTCTTCAATATACACTTAATTTGATATATACCCTTGTAACCCGTGCGTACAGAATTTGTTCCACCTATCTCACCATGCATCACAAGTTCGAATTTTAAAAGAAAACATTAAAGGCTAACGGTTTCTCAGCACTACTAATTAATACATGAATAGTCAGACAACTTAAGAAATTATATTCTCCTTTGCCCGCTATCACAACTGTCAGTAGAGCCACCCTATATTTTCCCTGTCCTTATCTTGGAAAACAAAGCCTAACATTGAAACACAAACTTCGCAAATTAATTTCAGAATTCTATCCACAGGTTTCGTTAAAAATAATGTTCAAACCACAAATGACAACATCCCTAATGTTCAAGGTTAAAGATCATATCCCTTGCGTTTTGCAATCCTCAGTTGTTTACTTGTTCAAGTGCAGTAGCTGTAGTGCTACCTATATTAGTCACACGAAGCGCCAATTAGCAACGAGGATTGCCGAACACAGGGGTCGATCATACCGCACACATTTTCCCATATCAAAACCTTCATCTTCGGCTATCAGAAATCATAGTGAATCTTCAGGCCATGCTATAGATACTCAAAACTTGTCCATATTATTCACTACAAAGACGACATGTCCAGTGTAACAGCTGAGTCTCTCCTCACTCACCATCACCAACCATCCCTAGGCACCCATGAGTCCTCCTCTCCTTTACTTTGTGTTTAGTAATTGGTATGTTATTCACTAAAATGTAGCTATCTATAATATTTTTTTCTTTGTCCATATGTTATTCATTTATTATTCTCATAACTTAAATTTCAGTATTTTATCCCTGTTTTCTACCTTCCATCACCCAGTTTCTTGGTACGTTATAGTAATTTAACCTACTTTTACATATTGTATATTTGATTGCAAATTTTTTTTGTTGTTGTCCTCTTTAGGCTTGAAAATGACACATGTTGGTGTCGAAACGTCGCACATGTTCTAGAAAAATAAAGATGTTCCTTTACGCTTTGGTATTGCTCTTCCTTGTACGCCTACGATTCCCTGCCAGAGAGTCAATTGCTTATACTATATATATATATATATATATATATATATATATATATATATATATATATATATATGTATGTATACATATTATATATATATGTATGTACATGTATATACACACATAAACATAAAATGTTATTCGATGTTTCATTTATATTCATATTGCGTTATTTGCATGCTCGAATGCAATTTTATATGGCATAATATTATATCGTACCGTAGTTATTTAATGACACACTATAACATTAATAGTACTACTTTATATTCTGAAAAGCAGCAAGTAGGCCTAGACTATCGTGCTGAATCAGAAGCTCTTAAATTATAATTTATATTGTGATATATTTGTATGCAATATATTCTTATTGCGTAATTTATATTGTAATATATTTGTATGCAATATACTGGTGTAGAATATATACAATACTGCGTTTGTGGCCCAGTAATGTGAACGTATCAATATCGTTCATAGTACTATAATTGTGTTTGCTACATAACAGTTTGTCTGAACCTGAGCCTTCCGGTTGATTACTGTAGCATATATTGTTCTAACAAGTAGCCTAGAAAAGACCAATACGTCAATTGGTGCTTGTCTTCCTTTGTATTTGTATTTTTGTTTTATTTTGTTGTATTTATTTTGTTTTTCAAATGTGACTAGACATTTTCAGGCAAGCCGGAAAATAGGAGGTAAACATATCACAGTATATAAAGGTCCGTTGAGGTATGTTCACGCGTGTTCAAGCATCTAAGTTGAGGTATCTACAAATATAATTATACGCACTCAAGTATTTCCAGGTATGAACTTTTTGTATTGTTATTGGATACTGGTACACTCAGTATATGAAAGACTTAAATTAGCTAATGATGTTACTTGCATATTGAAATATTACTTAATATTACGCGAATAGTCATTAAATCAATTATGTTGAATCTGTATCGAGCACAAGTAAAACAAAATCACGAGAAAATATAATTCATCGATGGGAAGGTTTTAACGCCAACCATCGAACATGGCTAAACTATTCCAAGTGCATAATTTACCTTTACTGTGAGTTCCATCCATGTGTGTCCAAATCCTCTCATGTATAGTATTTACCGTTACTGTGATTTCCGTCCATGTTTGTCCAAACCCGTTCATGTGTAGTATTTACCTTTACTGTGAGTTCCGTCCAGGTGTGTCCAAACCCGCTCATGTGTAGTATTTACCTTTACTGTGAGTTCCGTCCAGGTGTGTCCAAACCCATTCATGTGTAGTATTTACCGTTACTGTGAGTTCCGTCCAGGTGTGTCCAAACCCGCTCATGTGTAGTATTTACCGTTACTGTGAGTTCCGTCCAGGTGTGTCCAAACCCGCTCATGTATAGTATTTACCGTTACTGTGAGTTCCGTCCAGGTGTGTCCAAACTCGCTGATGTACAGTATAGTATTTACCGTTACTGTGAGTTCCGTCCAGGTGTGTCCAAACCCGCTCATGTGTAGTATTTACCGTTACTGTGAGTTCCGTCCAGGTGTGTCCAAACCCGCTCATGTATAGTATTTACCGTTACTGTGAGTTCCGTCCAGGTGTGTCCAAACTCGCTGATGTACAGTATAGTATTTACCGTTACTGTGAGTTCCGTCCAGGTGTGTCCAAACCCGCTCATGTGTAGTATTTACCGTTACTGTGAGTTCCGTCCAGGTGTGTCCAAACCCGCTGATGTACAGTATAGTATTTACCGTTACTGTGAGTTCCGTCCAGGTGTGTCCAAACCCGCTCATGTGTAGTATTTACCGTTACTGTGAGTTCCGTTCTGGTGTGTCCAAACCCGCCCATGTGTAGTATTTACCGTTACTGTGAGTTCCGTCCAGGTGTGTCCAAACCCGTTGATGTACAGTATAGTATTTACCGTTACTGTGAGTTCCGTCCAGGTGTGTCCAAACACGTTCATGTGTAGTATTTACCGTTACTGTGAGTTCCGTCCAGGTGTGTCCAAACTCGCTCATGTGTAGTATTTACCGTTACTGTGAGTTCCGTCCAGGTGTGTCCAGACCCGTTCATGTGTAGTATTTACCGTTACTGTGAGTTCCGTCCAGGTGTGTCCAAACACACTCATGTGTAGTATTTATTTTCGCTAAATTAATTAATTATCAAAGGGGTAAACATTGATTGCATTGTCTTTGTAGCTGCCCGTCTTAAACATAAAACATTGTCACTGATTTGACTAAAATGTAACTATGTGCCATGGTATATTTATCGGAAGTATTAAGCAATTATTCTGGTTTGTAAAAACCGGTGGAAGTTAGAGGCATCAATTGGATAATTGTTACCTATATCATTGTTAGACCTAAATAAGATGAGTATTGCCCATAATTGGTAATAAGAGTTGACCGGGGCGCGGGCGCCTTTTGAAGTACTTCCGCCTACGTGCATGGTGGTTGGTTACATATTTTTTACTTTCATACATCCGGGGTATCATTTTAGCCAAAGTTAGACTACGCTTCACACTCACTATAAATACAATACAATACTCGGTGATTAATGGCTTGGAACGGTACACATGTGCTCATCAAGCTATCTTGAAGCTTACATTTAGTAGTTGAAGCCATTAAAGATGAACAGGTAAAAACAGTAGGCATTGTGATGGCCCTTATCAACAAACTATTGGATGAACAATGTGCTCCGTCTGCAATCATAGGAATCGGACATAATGACTAACGTGAGCTTCTGTATTAAGTTAGTAGGAGTGCTGTGAGAAAATATATTATTAATTTGGCTTATAGTTGATCCATTGGCCTTGTCTAACTATTCATGGATGTAATAGAAAGTTGGACTATTATGTATTTAGCTATGTGTGTGTGTGTGATTTGGTCGTTTCAATCAAGATTATGGATGGTGGGTGCAGACACGCCGTCTTTGAATCATTGCGTTTGTAATTCAGGTTTTGATGAGTTTGAGTGTTTTTTTTTCGAAATTCACCCATCTAACATAAAATGTGCTCAACACAGTTGTCAACACCTCTGCAAAATATAACCCCAATACATTATGTGTAATTAAACAAAAACTAAGAATACATAATTATATATACAGGTATATATATATATATATATATATATATATATATATATATATATATATATATATATAATTATATATATATAAAATATACGACTCCCAATCATAAATTAACCTTTTTAAGATTCCCGTTCAGTATTTACAATGATAAGAATAACCACAACATTATGAACATACACACAATGGATAACGAAAGTGTATCATCATAGAAAATACAACAAATATTACACTTGATTACGGTAACTCACTCTCTCTCTCTCTCTCTCTTGGCACCTGGCTAAGATGTAATGCTTCTTCAAGACCTTTAATGAGGTCGTTAAGGTAATTCCTCATTAACCTCTAACTCTCAGCGAACGCCCACACTTACGTATACGCACAGTCAAGAGACAGACAGACAAAGACGCACACACACAGATACCCAAGTAAATGAGAGAAAAACCACACACAAACGCACATACACACACTCACACATGTGGTTATATAATAGCTGTGATATTATGGCAAGAGGATTTACTTAAAACAAAGGGAAAACTGTGTATTGTACTGTTCCCTTGCTCTACCAGTAAATGTGAACAACAACACACACTCACACATGTGGTTATATAATAGCTGTGATATTATGGCAAGTGGATTTACTTAAAACAAAGGGAACACTGTGTATTGTACTGTTCCCTTGCTCTACCAGTAAATGTGAACAACAACACACACTCACACATGTGGTTATAAAATAGCTGTGATATTATGGCAAGTGGATTTACTTAAAACAAAGGGAACACTGTGTATTGTACTGTTCCCTTGCTCTACCAGTAAATGTGAACAACAACACACACTCACACATGTGGTTATATAATAGCTGTGATATTATGGCAAGTGGATTTACTTAAAACAAAAGGAAAACTGTGTATTGTACGGTTCCCTTGCTCTACCAGTCATGCTCAACTAAATAGACTGAATATAAAGGAGAACATCAGATTTACATAAAGTCAGAGACAATATTATATGTTGTATACTATTTTATCTTGTCGTTTGGATACCATGTATTTAGGTCTTAGTGGAATAACTAAACACACATATTGAAGATAGTTTTTATTGTAAAGACTCGACAGGTTTAATTCATCTTGAGCCCTCTTCAAGTGTGGATAAAAACACATGCAGTTTAGTAACTGTCTTCGTGGTGCAGTGCATAGTATGGTGATTTTCGGTCCTAGGTTCGAATCCCCGGACTGCCACATGTGTTGTTAATTTCATTAATCGATTTTAGGAGCAGAGTTGGTTGGTGGAGAGAACATAATAATTATATACCGACATATGGAACCGAGACTGTCGTGTCTTCACAATAAGCAGGCATTTCCAATATGTAGGTTTAGTTTTTCTATTTATGTGGGAACCGAGAATTGTTCAGTCTTTCAGTCAATGTATATGACATGCATAGATCAACAGAAATACACCCTCTCTGTAATTTGTTATATTATTAACAGTATTATGTATTATACGGAGCGAGCATGGAAAGCCAATCATGCGAGAGAAAAACACTGGTTTGTAGATCACAGCATTAACATTTGTATTTTATTTTATTTTGTTCTGGGAAGTAGGGCCATCATGTTATTACATATTCATAATTTGTGTAAACACACACAAGTTATTCACCACAATTAACAAGCACATCACACTTCTTTCAAATACACAACACAAAAACAAAATAATGTAACATTATAACATATATACAGTATATATAACAATAAAGTGATACAGTGTATAAGCGACGGATGTTAATCAGGTGAACACTGGCGTTGTTTGTCTAACTACCCTAAACTAACCTTATACAGTATATTCTACATATAACTTATTGTATGCGTTCATAATTGTAACAAATAATATTTACTGATATCATTGGATTGACATTGTGTGACTGCGTTGGTGATCAATCGGATGAGAAACACTAATATACGCCAAGTTGGCACCGCCTAACACAACATCACACAACATAAACTACATTTACAGTAGCTTACTATATATCATATAATCTTAAGAACATGGGAGCATATATAATTATGTGGATGTAAGAAATTAGGAGGATGTGAAACTATGCCAGCAAAAGACAAACTGTCTAGTGACGATAGTGTTACAAACTTAAACGGACAGAACGCCCGTAGCATCCGATATTGAAACAGACATTCCATCACACTTTTCAATATCGGACTTGTTGCAGCCAAAACTTACCCCCCTCTTAGCAATTAATTACCCCGAGAGAGCTGAGTCGGTGGAATGGGAGCTTCTCCTCGTACAGTCTAGTTCTACAGATGTGTCCAAGATTCACAATCCTAACTGTACAGTATGTTGATCTTCGTCCCTTAAGGAGCCATATCATAACCTACAGTTTATATGTGAACAATGAAAGTTTACAGAAAGTTGGCTGCTCGGTCAATTTTGACGACAACTTGAACTCTTTTGACCGTTCATAGTAATTTGAGTTTATTCCATGAATTTAAATATTGTGTGCACATGGCGAGGGAAGGATGAGGAGGGTTTGGAGTGTCCTGAGTGGTGAGGACTTGTCTCGGTTATGTTCAAAATGCGGGTTTTCATAACCTAAACGAAAATATCAAGACTATTAAAGAAGCCAATCAACAATGGATATTATAAGAAAATGAACACTCAAATCCTATGACAAACAATGTGTTCAAAATGTTGGTGCAAACTAAGTATTCGTAGTACAAAATATTACAATATTTGTGATTACGACTTCCGGATTGTGATGAGTCAGTCAATATTTTATAATGACGAGCAAAGTTAAGAATGTTGTTTCCATTTCGTGATGATAAAAACTCTTGCGGCGGCCCCAGGCAAAGACTGAGATCAAATTGATAAGGACAGAATCTAGATTATAACTACAGAAGAAGGTTAATTTAATCTCTCTCTCTCTCTCTCTCAGAATCAGGCTTTCCCTCTCCCTATGACTTAAATTGCCTCAAACTGCGTGTGTCCATGCAATTTGGCTCGAACGTCCCTTGATTTTGGCCCTGCCACTCTTTCAACTCTGGGGGAGACACTCGTCACAGGCAGTTCTACATTTTGTCTCCCTCACTCACATATAATAACAACATATATATATATATATATACACACACACACACACATACACACACACACACACACACAAATATATATATATATATTCGAAAATGGGTAATAAGTCGTAGGCGACTAGGCGTGTGTATAAACCTTTAACCGTATTGGTGGTGTATTGGTTAAGGTGTCTACAAATCTGTGTGTGATAACCCGGATTCGAATCCTGGTGGATCACATATATGCTTTCATTAATTTCACTGGAGGTGTTTGGTGTTGTAGTGAAATTAATAACAAATAAATTATCAGTAGGTTCAGGGATATTTCGTAGCGAGGCCGTTCTAAATGAGCTGTGCCCCATGAGTATTCTTTCCTCTCACTTAAAACATTAGGCTACCATAGTGCGGTGGGAATATGACCATGATTAGATTAATATCCAGTATTCGTGAATGGATACTAAGTCGTAGGCGTGTACATAAACCTTTAACCGTCTTGATGTTATGGTGAAATTAATAAAAAATAGAATATATATATATATATATATATATATATATATATATATGACGTAAATATATATGAGACAGCACCAGCGAGTAGTCTATCTCTGCCAACTTCCCCTCCTATCCTAGGGGTAGTCAGCAGTTTACCACCCCCGAAACCAGAGTCAGAGTCAGAGGCACCCCACCGAAACCAGGCGCAGGGACACACCCTGTGAGCGTACACGGCTGGCTCGGCATTATACACCCACTGATAGGGCAGCCTCCTAGGGCGCTACTTCTAAGTTCGGGCCCTTATACTAGTGGGCGGAAGCACCAGTCTGGAACGACGCACTGCCCTCTACCCTCTGAGTCAAGCATCCTGCTGACCCATCTGGGCAGCCACAGGTTAGCAGCAGATGATAAGGGTACTCTGGTGTCGGGAGGCCACCAAAATGTGAGAATTGAATCATGTTTACGTTAAGGATGCCCTTCCTTGCACCAACCCGCCTTCGGGATGGGGATTTGCATAGAGTTACCTGCGACTAGGTACTCTGCCTAACACAGCTGATGTGTTGTATCACCCCAGATTTGTTATATGATTGTCTCCCCTAGATGGGTTGTCGACCAAGGCTAACAAATCCCATCCACTTGGTTATATATATATATATATATTTATGTTTAAATACTCCCTGCCGGGATCAAACCACCGACATTCAGAATGAGTGTTCCTGCGACTTGTGCATGAATTGAAATACGTTCTCCAATTAGGATTTCCCTTTTCCTTAACATATATAGGAAAAGGTTAAGATTACTTTATCACGCCGTGGTGTAGTGGATTAAAAGCCTGGACTCTCTATCTGAATGTCGGAGGTTCAATCTCGGCTGGTAGTCTTTAAACATGTATTAGCTCACGTGTATTTGTGAGATATATTTAATATTAATGACTCTCGTGTTTGGCTGGGCGAGAATGAAAATGAAATCTCTATAACTCGAGTTGCGTGGGTAATCTTGTAAATATCCCTGTATAGTGTCCTGGAATATGGATCCTGCGACTTGTGCATGATTTGAAAAAACATATTCCAGTCGAATTTCCCTTCTCCTTAATATATTTAGGAAAAGGTTAAGATTACTTTATCACACCGTGGTGTAATGGATTAAAAACGTGTACACTTGTTCTAAATGTCGGAGGTTCGATCCCGGCTGGGAGTATTTATACATTTATTAGCTCACATGTATTTGTAAGATACACTTGATGTATATATTGAAAGAATCAAATAGCACACCCCTTTATTTAATTACAATTGAAGAAAGAAACTAATGGGCGAAATTTCATTAACCTATTAGGAGGGGAAGGGTCCCCTCATTGACCTTCTTTATTCGACCCTATATGAAACAATGGAAATGTTCAGCATTAACCATTCTAGAATGAAAACTGAAATGTAAATTCCTTCCAATGGCTAAATAAAGGAAATGTACATTCTTTCTAAAAGCAAAATAATAAATGAAATTGAAATTCTTCCTAATGGCACATTTCATTTTGGAGGAGAGAGGATGTTTTGTCTGCTGAGGGGAACTGCTGGCGGTGGTATTCGACGACTTGGTACACGAGCTGCCGTTCCTCGTCATTTTTTGTCAGGCCCTCGTTGAAATCCTCGGCCAGTTTCACCGCATGTTTTGCCACGTCGTTCACAGCCTTCAACGATGGTGCACATCCTTCAAGATTTTTTTTTTTTTTTTTTTTTTTTTTTGGAACCGGCAGCTTCAGGCAATGCAAAAGGTTTTGAGTCCTTTTCATGACCAAGGTGCTCAAATCCAACCATATCACGGTCAAGGCTCTCTTTCCCTCCAGCCGACGCAGATCTTTTTGGTGTTCGGTCTTTTTGTGCAAGTTTTGGAGCAGGGCCATCTTCTCTGCATCGGTGGTTTTGGAGGAGAACATAGCGAGTCCGGCCATTAGGTACCAGAGGTGGCCCCTGAATGTTGTCAATGAGGCAGTACTTACATCATGATCCACCGCCTTGTACCTCTTTTAAATCCCCGAACAACTCCAGTTCAGGTAGTACACTTTGGGGGGGGAAATGTGATACGACAATATATGTTAATTTTTCCATTTTACAATGGGTTTGTCATAGTCTGTAACAGTTATTTCAATACACCCTGTATAATGTATAGTAAAGAAAGAGAGCCGATCTAGACAATCTGGGTGCGACTATTCAAGATTCTTATACATTGCGTGTTAGTGTGTGCTTTGCTGTCTAAACTACCGTGACTTGCCGTGCAGAAACACATTTTAGATTTCCTGCCCAAACCATAACCTCGGCCCAGGGGGGCTTGTTTTTAGGGATTGTGAGTGTACTGTAGCTATGTAACTATGTACTATACAGTTGTAGAAAGATGAAGTGGATACTATAGTTGGTGTTGTGTACCATTAGTTAGACACATGCAAGCGGTACATTGTAGTATTATGGTATTTATATTGTTGACATAATAATTATGATGATGCCAAAGTAGAGTATAACATCTCTTTAGTATATGAGGAAGAGGGAAGGACCACCATGGTATTATAAAAGACCCACCCACCCACGTACACACACACACAAACACACCCTTGCCAATTAAATTAACTTTCCATATTTGTATGTAAAATAATGTTAAGCCTATGACCTGCAATGATAGAAAAATGCCCTCATTGTGATTTTGTCGTATTCCGATATCCCTCAATATGATATTCTAGTTGTTGTAATTGTAATAAGAACTAGCAGGGGTACCCGGCGTTGCCCGGGTTTAAATTCTACCACCACTACTACTACCATAATCACCATCATCAATCACTACTACCACAATCATCACAATACTACTACTACCATAATCACCGGCCTCGACCTCCCTGTGCCTCATTAAACGGCGACCTCGATTTCGGCCGCTAAATGACCTCCGATTTTGGATCTGACCTCATCCGTATTCCCATATTGGGGGGCTGCGAACAACTTTCGTTCCGTACACCTTTTCGATCGGAGGCCTCCTTCTGCCCCAAACGGCAATTTTTGTTTTCATTTTTTTTTCAATTTCGGCCTCGAAACGACCTCCGATCGTGGCCTCGCCCCCTCTATGACCTGACCCAGGTCAATTGACACCCACATGCAAAGTGTCAGCTCCCCAGGTCCAAAACTGCGGCCGCCTATTAAGAACACACAGACAGACAAACAGACACACGAACTGATTTAATAATATAGATACTGTAAAAATACTCCAGTACTTTGTATTGCAGTTGCAGCAACTTACGTATTATAATAACATACTAGGGATGTGGCAGAGCTGCAGTAATTACCACCTACAATGATGTGGTTGTCTAGGAATACGGGACAACATTTCACTTTACGGATCAAGACAAGTAGGAACCTCCGAACACAAGAGGGAGTTAACCTAAATGGGACAAACTTTATTTAATCTTCCAATGCGAGACCTTATCTGTTCTTAATCCAGCTTTAACCCCTTCTGTACCGGAGACGTGTTTTGTATTATATTGTAGCTACAGTATATTGAGACGATCGGGTGCAGTTTAACAAGGAGCAATGGTAGTCTAAAATATAAAGTGAGATTGTTCAAAGTTTGTTAACTGCTGGAACCCTTATTTTAACTGAATACAATAATATACTGTAATAGTAGCCAGACTTAAGTCAAAATGACAGCACCGGTACTGAAAGTGTTAAGTGTCAACTACAACAATATATATATCGGTGTTTTGAAAAAGTTACTCTGTCTATAATACCATGACTATGACAAATACTTTAATCAAAGTAAAAGCGTATATTGTTATACATCAGCCAATATACAGATGACAGGTTTGTGGTAGATCCTGATTAATGTTCACGCACAAGTGGTAACAAGAACAATCCAGTACCTTCCATTAAACTAACTGGTAATTCCGCGAGTTATTATTGACTGCAGTGTATATCCTAATGGAAACTGTACATGCTAATGGGATTATAAACCATTGATCTCAAATATATTTCTGGATTAACTATCGGGGTCTTAGCGAGATAGGTCTTTCTTTCACATAGTGTTTTCTTGGTACGGTACACTTTGAGACATTATTCCTGTTTTAATATGGACTCAATAAAAGCACAAACGAACCTCCGAATACTAAATATCGGGTACACACTTATTAAGCATATTATACTATGTTCAGGATAGCTTAGGAAACTTAAGGTCACGATTTAGGTCTTGGAGTGTATTGCTTATCGAAATATGCCTTGTATGCTTACTGACAAGTTTCCATCCCACATTGTATTGCACAAATGTACTGAAAACTAATTGATATACCAATTCAAAATACAGGTATATTATACTAAAATAGTGATATGTTTAATAAATGCCGGTAGTCATTTATAATATATATATTATATTAACTGATAGTTTACAGTATAGTGGCATTGCAGTTTGCCTATGGTATAATACAATTTATATAACTCATAAATGTTGTTCTTTAACGGCAAGTGTAATATTCAAATGGATTACTCATTAATATTGAACAGACTGATGGAACTAATATTAGCTAGGAATATGTATGACCAAATACTGTTGTTGACAAACCTACTATATTGCACCACTAATTGCAGAGTTGATGTCCTGGCCTAGATATGTGATAAATGTATAGGAATATCTCTTATACTTTAACAATACAAACATTAATCCTTCATCTTCTCTCAATATTCTTGGTGTCTCTTTTCTTCTGCTCTCACTTGGAAGGACCATATTACCAGTCTTGCTAAGGCAGCCTCCCAGAAGCTGGGTGTGCTCAACTACCTCAAGGGGTTCTTTACCCCTGCGCAGCTTCTTGCTCTGTACTGGGGCACAGTGCGTCCTTGTATTGAGTATTATTCACATGTGTGGGAAGGATACTCTCACACTGCACTCCTAGACAAAGTAGAAAGGAAAGCCTTTTGTATCATTAATTCCCGTTCACTCACTAACTCTCTGCAATCTCTCTCTCTTCGCCATTGTTGAATCTCTCTCGCTATTCTTCCGCTACTACAATAATCAGTGTTCATCAGAGCTCTCCCAGTGTATACCACATCCTCTATGTAGGGTATGTGGTACCCGTCTTTCCATACAATACTACCCCTACTCTGTGCAACTCACCAACCCAAGATTGAAATGTTACTCTCAGTATTTCTTCTATTCAACAGCTGAGCTCTGGAACTCTCCCAGAATCAGTCTTTCCCTCTTCCTATGACTTAAATTACTTCAAATTCCGTGTGTCCAGGCATTTTGGCTCGAACGGCCGTTGATTCTGGCGATGTTACTCTTTCAACTATTATGGGGAGGTACCCGCTACAGGCAGTTCTGCCTTTTGTCTCCCTCACTCACATAGAAAATATATATATATATATATATATATATATATATATATATATATATATATGTGTGTGTGTATCAGTAAGTATGTGGTTCTTACCTCACAATCTCTGTAGACTATTTAAAGGTCTTCGGCTGCTGCAACAATATTCTATAATGGATTTATGAAGAGGTGTAATTTAAAGGAAACACTCTTTAGGTTATTTTCTATTTTAATACCAGTAACATAATGATTTGGATATTACTTAGATTATAAAATGCTGTAAGGGAGCACTGTATATAATAACCACTGTAGAAGTACTGTAAGGGAGTACTGTCTCTACCTAATAAAGTTTGTTTAGAGCACGTTGAAGAATGCTTCATTATACGATATAAGAAAAGTAACTAGGAGTCTAGGCGTACTGAGCTAATTCCTGTATTTATCTTATTCTTGAAAGAAAGTAATATACACAGATTAGAAAGTATTCGATCCTAATGATGTCATACACTTATGATATTGTTGAAATATCATCACGGTACGCGGACACTTATTAACCCCTTATTGGCGGGGCCCGACTTAAGGCGGTCTAGAGGACCCAGACCTAAAGAGCGGGGCCCGCCTTTAGTCGGTTGCGATATTGAGCACATAATTGGCTCTGAGAGAGAGTCCGAGCGGTGGGCGGAGCGTAGGTTGGCTCTGACCGTTCGGCACGGCTCCCGCGCCGCGACTGGCACCACCTCCACACACATCCACACTCACTGCCTCCCTAGACAGGGAAATATGTCAGGAAATTACCGGATTTTTCCTTCGTGTTGCACGATCGTTGCAAGACAACCCGTGATCGTAGAAGGATGGTTCAGGTGTCATTGGAAAGCTCAATTAACGCCCTTTCACGGATACATAATTGTATTACGCTCTGGCTCTTGTTTATGCATGAAAAAGAGCATGGAATAAAGCTCATTTAGGGTAAATATGCCCGCTGGGCTGGTAGTAGAAGTTATTAACCTAGCCGCTCGAGGAGTGTTAATACCTAGCGTGATGAAGGTATCGACCTTCCTATGGCTGCCTGAATCTGCTACTGGAGAGCAGAGCGCGCTACTCCTCTTGGGGGCAGAGGAGTGGGTTAGGCTGTGTCGTGTGCTACTAAATAGTTGCTGGCAATCTCCTTGGATGTTCCGGCAATTGTCTGGGAGTCACGTTGCAAGGGACGTGAGAACGATGCTTATGTTAGTAGTATTAGACGAAGGGAGTTTATAGGTGAGGTTGTGATCTTCTAAGGGTAGGTCTACCGACTAATATGTACAGTTCTATACTTATCTAAGTGTGTAACTGATATTGTGATATTATATATGTTATGTTATACTACAGTGTACAGTCGACTATAGATGCACTGTTACACCGTTGCTCGGTCATGTCAGCTGAGGCCCATCGGAGCCAAATTATAAAGAAGCTAACATATATACACAATATATTCATCCCTAGAACCTAGATAACCCTGTTCCCAGTGTATAGCAATGCCAAAGAGAGTGTGGTAAAGGTGAGGACCAACTTACACGTTTGCATCAGCAGTAGCCACTTTTGCCTTATGCCTACGAACCAGGCGATCAACCCTGAACGAAAGACTAGGAAAAGGATGATGCCGAGGAGAGTCAACGTAGGGCTTAGTACAGTAGGATCAGTTACTTCTGGGTTAATAAAAATGGGAAGAGATGAACCAACTAGGTTAGTAATCTCTGAAGAATGTATGGGTTTCATGAGGTTTAGTGTGCTCGGTTTGATGATGAGGCCCGATGAATTACCTGTGAAAAAAACGTTAATAGGGATAAACTCTGAGGAGAGGTTAGTAAGCAGGGCAATGTGCTGATGTGAGGAAAGTATGTGGATGAGTGAAATCCTAACTTCGCAGTGATCAGGTACCTGATACATCCCGTGAGCATGAATTGCATTGCTTGAGTTCAAGACAAACAAGGGACACCTGGGTCTGGTTTGGGAAGTGAAAAACCGAATATCTAGAAAGTGTTGGTGAAACACTGGGAGCTGTGGAGCCGGGGCGCCCCGTAAGAACAGTCTTTCCATGAACCAGAGTCAGTCACAGTTGTTTGAGTCTAGGCAAGTTCGCATGCAGCTTTGTCCGGGGACACAAAATAAAACGCATACGCAGGACACACATACATGTGAAGATACGAGGACCTACATGAATCAAGAGGGTCTTTGTCAGTCACAGTCACAAGTTGAAGGTTGTCGGAGACGAGCATCATGTCTGTTGTGTCAGTTACGGTTAGTAACCATCCGTCTATAAGAAACGGGAATGGTATAATTGTCCAGGCATTAAACATATGTGAGGACTGGAAAGGAATGTGCCCTAACTTTATAAACTAACCTAACATAACCTAACCTAAAAAATTTAACCAAACCAAACATATCTATTTTATATACTCAGGCCAATCCCCACTTTTCCTTTTTTTTCTTTTCTACCCTCTTTCCTTTTTTTTTTTTTTTTTTTTTAGTCGCCCCCCCCCCCCCCAAAAAAAAGGAAAAGAGGAAAAAGGGGAAGACAAACAAGTTAAAAGTGGGGATTGGGCCTGTGTATATAGAATAACAAATAGGTTTGGTTTGGCTAGGTTAAACATTTTAGGTTAGGTTAGTTTATTAAGTTAGGTTAGGTTTAAATATGTTAAGTTATGCTAATCTACCATGTTACATAATTATGTTAAACCAAACCTAACATAACATATTTAAACTAACCTAACTTTTTAACCTAACCTAACTTGTTTTACCAAACCTAACCTACCCTAACCTAACCCAAAAGCATAGGGCAAACACTAACCTTTCTAACGAGACCACAACCATCATCCTACGACAAACACGAGCCGAGATACCCTCTCACACTCTCGATCACTGACCCAACAAAAAGGTGGTGCAGAATGTATGAAAATGTATTTGACCATCCTAATCACTGATATGGTCGCGTTTACCCCACCCCCTCTCCCTCCTTCCCCCACTCCCTCGAAATAATATACAAGATGGCCGACAGTATTTAAAGGGAAATATACTCCATAAGGGGACACTCCATAATCATCTCCACTTTGTATTCCGTGCGTTCACCATCGAGTCACCATCAATCACATACTTTATTACTGCCCTAACTCAAGTAATGTTGATGTTCTTTCAGTATTATTGTGTTCTGTGTCTTATTTTGTATGTTATTAAAGTGTAACATCACACACTGTGTGATACCTGGAAATAAAAGTGTTGTTGTGCATTTCATGGTGTTTATGAATTTACCACCAATTTTTTTCCTGTTAGAAGAATCCACTATTACTTGTTTTTGTCTAGCATAACAATTTTTCCAATACCATTTTAAAAACAAAGTATTATTCGCATTACCCTAAAACATTACTTCCTCATTGAAGCAAGTATTTCATTATTGTTTACCCACAACAAATTGGCAAAACATTATTAACACCCTAAGAGCGGGTAGTAAGGTTTTTTACACCTAGCCGCTGAGCAGGCATATTCCACAAATATTCGCTCACTTTCGCTCGCCCTAGCGCTGTAAATATAGCTCAGATGCGAACGAAATGGTCAATTTTGGAACGAGCAACTCTTCATCTCCCTATAGAAGTCTAGTCAGGATGTTGGAGCGAGTGTAGAGGGAGGGGGGGAGTGAGGAAGGGGAGGTTCTTTTCTTGCCAGTTTTCCGGGCGCGTTCGGATGTGTTCGCCGCGGCCTGACTTCGGCCTCCCGCGCGTCGACTTTGACTGTCTATTCCTTCGTTTATCTGTATTATTTTCTCTTATACTCCTTATTTCTGTATTCTCTCTCTCTCTCTCTCTCTCTCTCTCTCTCTCTCTCTCTCTCTCATGCCCGCTCTCTCACTCCTGTCTGTCTCTCTCTTTTGCTCTCCTTCTCGCGTACTCTCTCTCTCTCTTCCTCACCCGTATTCTCTTTATAATGTTTTCTTATCCCTGTATTCTCTTTATTTGCTTGTAATATTTCTGTGTTATATATCTTTTTCCCTCTCTTTCTTCACTTCAGTTTCTGTATTCTCTCTCTCTCTCTCTCTCTCTCTCTCTCTCTCTCTCAGCCCTCTCTCTCTCTCTCTCTCGCTTGCTCGCCTTATTTGCAGGAAATATTTGTTGTTTGTAAGGTGATATATAATATTATTTCAACACGTTTCCAAATCACCCAAGGGGTAGTGTTATCGACTAATTTTTTTTTTGTGGTGTTCCCAGGAGGTGTAATCCAAATTTTTGTTTATGTGATTGAGGTAGGCAAAAGGCAGAACTGCCTATAGCGAGTGTATGAATGTATGTATGAATGAATGAAATGGATGTATGAGGTGGACCAAGAACCAGATGAATGTATGAGATTCGAAACTTACGGATGTAATGGGTGATGTTGCTGATGATGATGAATGCACTTGTGTTTGGGTAGTGTGCTTATTCCACCATATGAATGATTGAATGACATGAATTCCTGAGGTACTTTGAAATAGATGAATGAATGATTGAATGAAGTGATGAATGATTGGCAAGAAGGGAGGAGGTCTAGAAGTGTTCCAGTGTGTGGTATTCGTGGTAGCAAGGAATAGGACAGAGTCCCACATCACACTGAATACACATGGACGATACTTCCCTCCTATGCCGGGGCCTCCTTGTCGTGTGACTGCAGACATGGCACTGCTTCTTTCCGGCCTTCCAGCCAGCTTCAACTTGTGCGTCTGTGCGGGGTACATGCACAAGCCTGTGGGTCGCGAGGTAGTCCCGGCACTCAAGGCGGTTGGGCAAATTGACGATCGCCCTCGGAACTGGTGCCGCACGTGTGGTTCCGTGCTTCCTGAGGATGGCATCGATGACTTCCTTGGCGAACAGCCTTAGAGAGCTCCTCTTTCCTGTCCGCGTCATCCACAGGTTGTATGCCTTCAGGATAGTGACATCAAGAAGATGGAGTACGACCTTCTTGTACCATTTAATGGTCTTCCTAAGGCAGTCAACAGCAGTGATTTACATATCACTCTCGTCCACCAACCGCATGTTCACATTATACTCCAAAACAGCGTCAGGTTTGGAGACAACAACTAGAGTCCTGTTGCCTGTGACAGGGTCCTGCTGGTATCTCCTCTTCCCGCTATCTCGCAATGCGGACTTGTGGTAGGTGGAGAGGACATTGACTGGCTTTGTGTCGTGCCAACAAATAGCCAGTATGTTCTCACTGCTGCTCTTCTTCCGGATGATGTCTCCATTCTGTGTCCTATCAAACAGTGTTTCCTGTGTTTCCAGTGTTTCCTGTTTGACCTAACAGTTCCACAGCTTTCCGTTCTCCTTGTAAGGAGATACCTGGCAAGGAGAGGAGAGGTGTAGAAGTTATCCGTGAACAGGGTACGGTTGGCATCCAGATACGGTTCCATCAGTGTCTTCACAACCGACCCTGAAAGACCCAGAGGGTCGTTCGGAATGTCCACATCAGCAGCGGTGTATATGATAAGGTCCAGCACGTATCCTGTCTCGCAGTCACACAGTACAAAGAATTTGACCCCGAAGCGGTGACGCTTCGACGGAATGTACTGGCGGAAAGAGAGACGTCCACGGAAGAGGATCAAGAACTCATCGATCACGACATTCTGGAAAGGTATGAAAAACCAGCGATACCTGTTCAGGAGGGGGGTCAGGAATGGCCGTAATTTCCAGATCTTGTCAGCTCCGTGTGGCGCAGTATTATCCACAAAATGCAAGCACTTCAGAATTTGCCTATACTGGTCCCTTGGCATGTACATATTGAACCATGGCGTTGATATGAGGTCATGCATGACCCAATAATCCAACATGTTGTGCTTCTTGATGTGGGGCATGAGCATGGTGAGGGCCAAAAACATGAGGAGATCAGCGATGTCAATGGGTGTCCATCTCCGCATGTGGGGCGAGTTAATTTCTTCGGCGTGCTGGCATCCATACCGGTTTGTCTCTGTGACAATGTCCTCGAGCAATGGGTCGTCAAAGAATGCCCGGAAGTAATCATAAGGGGTATCATTTTCTGAGCAGGGAAAGGCAGGCTGGATGCCATTCGTTGTCTTGTCAAACAGGGGTGGAACACCAGACATATCCCGAAGGCTGGCAGTCCTCCCACTGAAAGACAGGTGGCTCGTCACCTGGCCTCCTGCCCCTCCCGGCCCCTCGTGCACCTCCTCGTGCACCTCCCCAGGCACCTCCTCGTGCCCTTTCCCGGGCACCTCGCTGTGGCAGTCCCCTCCCGCCACCTCTTGGTAATGGCTGTGGCTGTGGCTGCGCCTGCTGTGGCTGTCCCTGCTGTGGTTGTGCCTGTGCCTGCTGTGGCTGTGCCTGCACCTGCTGTGGCTGTCCCTGCTGTGGCTGTGCCTGCGCCTGCTGTGCCTGCCCGCCATCAGAGTCGCTTTCCGGCGCCGGGGATATCCTGGCTTCAGGCGAATTGGGAGAGCTAGGACCAGCATCGCTTTCATCCAAATTCAGCCGACGCCTGGTCCTCCTCGTCCACGCCATCTCGGGTGGTGTTGACAACACGGGGGGGAGGAGCATCTGCAGCTGGTGTAGAGGTTGCTGGACCAGGTTGTGCATGGGCAGGGGTAGTTAGTATCTGCTCTACCCCTGAGATGTTGGCGAGCGGCATCACTGGAGGCTCTGACATGGCGGCTCGCTGCCTGGATGGGCCTGGCTGTGGGGACAATGACCTGGTGCGTTTGGCCGGTCTGGTGTTGCCTATGAAAAATGTGGGAATGGTATTTCGTATGAGGGATGTGCAGACTCCAACTTTATAACTAAGATATGATTTATTTGACAGAGAGAGAGAGAGAGAGAGAGTAAAGAGGATAAGAGAAAGATAAAGAAATTACTCGCGTGTGAGGCCTAAGAGAGAGAGAGAGAGGAAGAAGACTGTTTGGGGGTAGTGCCCGGGGGCAGGAGATAACAAAAGGGTGGTTTGGGAGTGCCCTGGACACGAGTGAGTCGGAGAAAGAGAGAGAGAGAGAGAGTGTGTCGTAATAATATAACAATTTCACAAATATATCATATATGATAAAATAATATATACATAATTTATGCTCTCCACAATCATATAATGCCAATCACAAATCTTCAATCTTTCGTTGCTTGTATTATCATAAGGAATCTACCGTACAGCCTGAAATATACGCATATCAAATGCTTGCTATCAAACTCAAAAGCAATTTCAAAGTCACAAGCAATTATAAAAATGTATATTATTGTACACCACAATCTTCGCCAAGCTTCGTTGCTTGTATTATCGTAAGGAATCTACCGTACAGCCTGAAATATACGCATATAAAATGCTTGCAATCAAACTCACAAGCAATTTCAAAGTCACAAGCAATTATAAACATTTATATTGTACACCACAATCTTCGCCAAGCTTCGTTGCTTGTATTATCGTAAGGAATCAACCGTACAGCCTGAAATAAGAACATAAGAACATAAGAAAATGGGAGTCTACAGAAAGCCGATTGGCCTAAGCAAGGCAGATCCCTGTCCCACACAACCCCAATTACAAAGCCCAATTATAGGCTCAACACTCTAATACCCTGAGGATCATCTTACCAAAACGGTTAGAGATTAACGCAGGATTACGGGGGCCTGCAGAGCGCTGATTGGCCCAACCCTGCTGATCCCCCTTCACACCCAACCCTTCTCGTCCATATGCTTATCCAATTTTATCTTAAAGCTCCCTATCGTTTTTAATCCCACTATAGCACTTGGTAGTCCATTCCACCCATCTACAACTCTGTTACCAAACCAATATTTGCCTATATCTTTTCTGAAACTAAATTTATCTAATTTGAAACCATTGGTACGAGTTCTTTCGTTATCACTGAGCTTTAGTACATTTGTCATGTCCCCTTTGTTAATCCCACTAACCCACTTGAACACCTATCATATCCCCTCTAACTCTGCGTCTCTCTTAACGAATGTAAGCCTAATTTCTTCAACCTTTCTTTATACGGAAGATTTCTAATATTATGGATCATTTTTGTCATTCTACGTTGTACTCTCTCCAATGAATCTATGTCCATTCTGTAATAAGGACACCAAAATTGAACAGCATAATCCATATGGGGTCTCACTAATGACAAGTAAAGTTTTAAGATAACATCAGCAGTTCTGTTACTCACACTCCTTGAGATGAACCCGAGAATCCTGTTTGCCTTGTTTCGAACGCTTATACACTGTTGTCTAGGCTTCAAATCATTGCTAACAAACACACCTAGATCTTTCTCACAATTCGAGTTTTCTAATTCCACATTAGCTAGTTTATATTTAACATTTGTATGCATCTTCCCTATCTTTAATACCTTGCATTTGTCAATGTTAAACTTCATCTGCCAAATATACGCATATAAATGCTTGCAATCAAAGTCACAAGCAATTTCAAAGTCACAAGCAATTATAAAAATGCATATTGTACACCACAATCTTCGCCAAGCTTCGTTGCTTGTATTATCGTAAGGAATCTACCGTACAGCATGAAATATACGCATATAAAATACTTGTAATCAAACTCACAAGCAATTTCAAAGTCACAAGCAATTATAAAAATGTATATTGTACACCACAATCTTCGCCAAAGCTTCGCTGCTTGTATTGTCGTAAGAAAGCTGCAGTACAGCTTGAAATATACGCATTTAAAATGCTTGCAATCAAACTCACAAGCAATTTCAAAGTCACAAGCAATTATAAAAATGTATATTGTACACCACAATCTTCGCCAAGCTTCGTTGCTTGTATTATCGTAAGGAATCTACCGTACAGCCTGAAATATACGCATATAAAATGCTTGCAATCAAACTCACAAGCAATTTTAAAGTACATTGTACTTACCAACACCCACACCAGTATGTTCGCCAAGCTCCTCGTCACCATCTTGATACATTTGTTCACCAACGTCTTCAACTTGCTGATCGCCGTGTGCAGCCTCACCCTCAAGATTTGCGGCCCGCAAATTATGTCTGGGGTGAAAACCTATGATCGGCATCTCTTCATCGTCTTCGTCCTCCTCACTATCACCACTATCACCCAGACCTTCCATGGTTTCATTGAACAACCTATTAGACAGTTCTGAAGTGTTCATTATCACAGCTAAGTCCTCGGCGGTGAGCGGGGCTTCACAACTAGGGTGGCACAACCCACTAGGGAGGGCGGCCGCCGAATCGGGCACGGGCAAATTTTGTCTATCCATCACGGCTGCTTGTGCGTTGCTGACTCATGGTCACGCGGTGGGGATGAGTGGGAGGAACCTTGTAGTACACCGCCTGACCTCCAGGTTTCGCTTTCCACTTAAATTAGGGCGCGAATTAACCAACGGACTTAAGTCGGGCCCCGCCACATAGTCCAAGTTTCTCGACACCGACTTAAGGCGGGCCCCGCTAGACAAGGGTTAATGGACATGGATACTCTCTGCACCCCCCCCCCCTTAACAATTGAAAAATAGAACCATGCTAAATATAAGTTGTTAATGTTGTTGTAAGTATGATTTGCTATACTTTACATATTCCTGTTTTATGCAATATATCTACAATCACTGTTTTCGCAAGTGTTCAAATGACTTACCAATCTATGTATATACTGACACATGTATTGTATTCTGCTTAATCAGTCCTAGCATCAAAGTTTCAAAGTATCTCTCTCTCTCTCTCTCAGTGGCGGATCCAGCTCGGGCTTAAAAGGGGGGAGGGGGGCTGTTATATAAATACATGAGGGGAGCCATAATTCACATCATATTCTTTATATTTATTTCATTTCAGATAAAATGCAGTATATATCAGATGTAAGAGATATGTATCAAGGGGAGAAATAAACTTACACATACTGTAATAATTCCTAAATTTTTAATATATAGCTTATACAATATTATAACACAAGAATCCTACTGTTGGCCTACAATGAATGTGTGAGTGTATAAACTTGTGCATAGTTTCAAATATATTTGATAATAAGTAAATAGAATGTTGATAGTAATGATGAAACAAAACTAGAACCAAGAACAATACCGAAATCGCTGTTGTGCGCAAATTAGTGCTGTCCGACGTGTTTCTAATGAATGCATGTGGGCTATAGATAGGCTTAGGCTATGGTCTTGTATAAATAAGTAATGTACTGTATGTAAACGTGATGTATGTAAAATCATAAAACAATGCACTTATATGAAATTAATTGAATTGAACAACCCCCCACACATATAATACCGCCTTTCAGTATTAAATGTATATCATATAGTAATGCCGCATTGGATCAAAGTCATAATGGACAAATTACCAGACCTTACAGAAAAACATGTTCAACAAGAAGCACTTATTAATAAGAGGCCTAACATTATATAGTAACATAAGAATCGCTCTAAAACAATACTGTATCGTCCGTATGTAGAAAGAAATGAGCAAACGATCGCTGTCATTATATGATAATTGAACAGCTGCTTGTGAATTTGTAATATGAATTAAGTACTTAACCATATATCTTAATAAATTAGTAAAACAAAAACTAACCTTGGTCGCAATCCTAGTACCCACGACTGCACGAGAAGTTAACTAACTTTCCCAGGCCCACTGGGTGACTGGTAGATCAGCTGGCTGTAGCCTGTAGCCAGACGTGTTTGAATTAAAAAAGCGCATGAGTCATGACATAAGTCTCAAATTGGCGCACATATTAATTTTTACTACTGTACATAATTAATGATTTTATCTAGTGGGGCAGCAGGAACATTTGTCAGCCAGAGTGGCCAGAAGGGTGCTGAGCTGGTATGGTCATGTTGAACGAATGGGAGATGAAAGGCTTACAAAGAGAATATGTGAGTCAGATACAAGAGGAGATAGATGGGCAGGAAGACCCCCATTGAGATGGAGAGACTGTGTAAGACAAGCTTTGGATGATAGAGGAATGACTATAGATCAGGTAAAGGAAGTGGTAATAAACAGGAATGAATGGAGAATGCTTGTGAATAGTTGAGTGAACACGTGGTCATTTGGGGGAAGAGGTCGGGAGCATGCTGGACTAGATAATATTCCATCAGGCGCCTGGCCCGGGGAGACGATTAATATGAAGGGTGCGCCTGGAAGTGTGGTGGGCGGGCTTGTGGCTTCGGCTCCGCTGCATGTTTGCCTGCCGAGATCAGAACCTCTCCGGGTGGTCGGGGGCTGGGGGAGTGCTGGAGCGACCTTGGTGACTCTGGTCTCTGGGTCTTCTCCTGGGTGACCTAGATGCGTGTGAATTTGTGTTTTGTTTGTGTTTGTTCGTTGTGTTATGTTGTGTTTTGTGTTTTCGCTGTTCTTGCTCTGTCTTGAGGCGGCCACCAAGAACAAAACAAATACTAAAATAGAATTAAATAGAAAATACAAATACAAAATAGGAAAAGTGGGGATTGAGCCTGAGCATATAGATAGATAGATATATATATAGGTTTTATCTAGTTATCCCCTGGATCCGTCACTGCAGTCTCTCTCTCTCTCTCTCTCAATTTCCCTGCCCAAATATTTGACCCTTGTAATCCACGGTTGTATAATGTTCACTAGCTGTTATAATTCGACACGTACTGATATGAAACCAACACACACTATGTTCTTATTGACACTGTGTCGAATATTACAAAATACACTAGCTTCTCAATAATCGACACTTTTAACTCCATAGCGACACATGCTCTATAATGGATGTAATCGACTGCCTTATAATATATATCCAAGCAACTCTGTTTTACGTGTATAATCAACACTAATCCATAATTCTCCTCTCTCCAGTATATACTATATAATTGACATGTTATGCTAATTTTTGGAAATTTGGTATAATTGCGTGTTTGATGTTGGCAGCGTCAAATCCATCTTGCAGCTCTGTGATGTATGGCCTATACATTTCACCACAAAGTATACAAATTCATATCACCAAAACATAAATATAAAACAATAACAATTCCTATCATAGTTTTATTAAAACTAGTATACATTACTATAAAGTACAATACTAGACTATAAATTACACCAAAAATTAAACAACAGATATTCCTAGCATGCTTGTTTTGACACTATTATACAATTTCTCCCCTTACACGCCGCAATGTTGCATCTCTCACTCTTCTACCGTTAATACAATAATCAGTGTTCTCTAGAGCATTCTCTCCTCCTCCCTTAAGGAGAGTGGGGGACACCCGACATTCAACACATTCTCACCCATATTCTGTCCATCTCTGTAACTCAAGCTTGAGTCGAGTTTCCCAGTCTTTCTTCTACTCAACACGTTCTTGACCTCCCTCCCTCAATCTGTCTTTCCCTTATCCTATTGTTTTAATGATTTCAAGTTCCGTGTGTCCAGACATTTTGACTATAATGTATCAGGATTTGCGGCCTGTGTCACTCTTATCAACTTGGAGGGGACACTCGTTATAGGCAACTTTGCCTTTTATCTCCTTCATACACAGAACAAAAATACACAATACCAGCCTATTACAAAGTAAACAAAATTACTATTAATAACAAAACACTAACGATTCCTCTCATGGTTGCATTGACACTAGTATACAATTATAGACAACATTATTACATTACAACCATAGAGGCTAACTTATCACCATAACTGAGGTTACACTCATATCATCATATAGTTCACATGACAATATTATAATTTATACTGCTATACAATATTTTGATTAACTATTGCGGCATAATACTGTATGGCGCATTTTATGTTTATGGTCTGGTTATTAGACAAAATAATTAAGTTTTACACACCAATAATAATATAACACTCACAATGCCCATTTGTGTACACCTACTCCCTCATTCGTCAATCTCTCCCGCAAAAAATAAATATATAAATAAATAAATAAATAAATAAAAATAAAAAACAGTATTCTTACTTGTGTTGATACATTAACAATGTTCGTTTGTATGCGATCATCTCAACCATTTGTATTAGCCAAATCACTTTTCATCAATATATCCCAAATAATCATTGTTCTTACTATTGTTTATATGAAAACAACATAGTGTTTTTATACAAACCTATTAGCCATTTGTATTCACCTACTCTATTTTTCTCAATCTATCTTGTACAAACATTGTTCTTATTTTTGGTTAACCATTTACGTTAAACATTCCTGCTGGCATCACTAAACTGCTGTTTAAAATTGGATGATTAACTCAAATAGACTTCCACGCACCAATAACAGCTGTTTAATATTCCTTGCTCACATAATATTAATAATACTGTCAAACTGAATCACTACTGCTATCAATGTGGACACTTCCAAATCTATTATACAATTACCAATAGTTTGTAACATCAGTATACGATGAACCTGTGTACTCCTATTGCAATAACTACAAGTAAGTGATATATATATATATATATATATATATATATATATATATATATATATATATGCCTATTTCCGAAAGTTGAGATACATACATTTAACTACATGTACATGAACGATGAGTTACTCATATCTACAAATAAACGGACAGACAGAAAGATTGTATATACAATTTTTATGAATGTCATTACATTTGTGTCCGAATAAAGTAGAGTTCATTAACCCAACAAGTGCGATAAGCCTCCAGAAGTATCTGTATAGCGTAAGGGGAAGCAAAACCATTTATCGGTTATTTCCCGTGCCAATTATCGTCAGGCGGGCTCAGTGAGGGCGTTAGAGAGAGAGAGAGAGAGATAGAGAAAGTTAGAGAGAGCGAGAGAGAGAGAGAGAGGGCGGGGGGGGGGGGGAAGTGTTTCATATCTAATGAGTTGATGATGAATACAGTTGTATAGTTTGAGGCCAGAGCAAGGTGAGCCCAGAGTACATTTTGACTAAGGAATTCAGTGTAAGCTCAACCACCATCTGGAAGTTACTGACCTGCCCTGTGTACACGTTTATAAAATAATCACCATGAGTGGGATTAGTATAGCCTAGTGTTTATCTATGTTCAATTGATTGCTTTCACTTATTCTCTTGGATGGTAATTAAAGAGTATCTTTATTGTTTCACTTTAATGTTTCTTACTTTAATATTTTCGCTATAATTAACTTTTGTGTATAATTAAATTCATGTAAATAAATTATAATTTTATTTTACATAATCTTTACATTTTACACCTTTATTTTTGTGCTAGTATATTTTCTTTTGATTATGTTGTGATAAATTTAAGTCAAAGTCACTAAAGATAACTAATTATGAACGAGTGGTGATAAAGGGATATCTTTGGGGTTTCAGGAGAAAACAGCCATTTGATATCAACTGATATTTTATGAACTTGCCACATTTTTTCATCTACCAAGGTTTTAGTGACTAAGAAGAGAGTCGCTAGTTTTGTGGAAGTTTAACATGCCACGTGATCTTGACTGAAAATGATGTCTTAGTTACCACAATTTGTGAGGCTAAGTAATAAGTCCTTGTTTTGTGGTTTTAGTGGAATGTTTGTTTATGTTATGGGTTCTGAACCCCGTTTGTAACTTCGCCAATGCTTGCCAGGACAAAATAAAACGACAACTAAATGGTGCGACATATCTTGATAAAGTAGGTGTGCAGTTTTCACCTAGTAATGACCTGTTAAAACTGTAAACCAAACATTATTAGTCATCTTCCTCAATTGCTGTTCACATTATTCTTTAACGGTACATAATCAGTCATTATTCCAAGCCTTCAGAATCATAGAGGCCCACATCATTTTAAACCAATCGTTTAATGACTAAATATATTTATAATAGTATCAAGAAAATAATATGGAGTGTTGTGTTTTCAGGATAGATAGGGAGTTAGATAAAATTACATCGACGGCCAGTTAGATATACAAATATAATTCTGATATATAATAGTGTTTGTGCTCAGGTTGATTTTATGAGTCATGCATACACCTTGGTGTTATTGCATATAGAGTTTGTTGTTGGCCAATATTGCGTTATATGTGTGTTTACTGGTTCGCTGCATGTGGATTATTTGTCACAAGGGTTTCATATCATGTTTGTGTTATAATGATGTTATGTTATTGCGTTGACAATATTCTGTGCGTGTGTGCTGGTTCACATTCTGTGTTTCATTTGAAACGTTGATGTAATTTCCTATGTGCGTTTTTTGTTAAATTTGTCATACCATGTTGCTACGTTCACACGTTTTGTTTTATTGTCTGACCATTGCACTTTTTCTAATATGTTTTATCGTGTTTCCTGGATCGTTTTATGTAGGTTATTTTCATTTGTGTGTTGGTTTTGCTATGAAAACATAATTATATGTTGTTTCCATGCTGCTAGTACTGTTGTTGTTGGTGTAATATTCCTATGTGTCCTGTGTTTTTAGCTGAACAAATTTGAGAGACGAATTCAACTTCGTTAGTGAAGTAATAAAGTTTGCTTTATAGTACTAAAAAGAGAATATGACAGAGGGTACCATCAACTTTCATTATAACAACAACTACAGCATTACAACCAATATTACTAACTGTTATGCTGGGTGCTAATTTTTACCACCTGGGTTATATGTCTTATATTCAACCTTGTATCAACTGTTTAGATTCTGAATATACTCAACAGGAACATATCTAGTTTCATGTATAGTACTTGTAATATTGCTTCAATCACACTCCGGTTAACACAATAAACACACAGGAAACGTTATACTCGTATTTATTCAGTGGTATGAGATACATATACAGTATATAGAATGACCTGAGATACTACTACAGAGTAGAACGCAAATCCAAGTGACATTAAAAGAGTTGAAAAGAGTTTATTCTTTGCTGAATATTAGTTTGCCACTTGCAATGATAATGAATGGGAAAACACAGAAGACATATATGATACATAAGTACAAATAACATTGATGACCAGAATGTGGGCGAAGTGTCTAACGCCGAGTATATCAGTTAGGGTATGACTCGGCGGTCCCACGGTTCAAAAGGTGTGAACATACGCTGGGTCAGAGATCAAAGTAGGCCGCGCGCAGGTAGATAATTAGAGGAACCGCTGCTCAAGGCGGGTGCCCAACCCCGAACGGGGTTGAAATAGGGGAGCTATCCCCCCGCCAAAGGCGACTTTCTAGGGCCTTTCTTAGCTGATGTTGAGAGGATTGGGTTCTAGTCATGGGGTGATGAGCTGGTCTATCAGAGTGAGAACTGAGCAATCTCTGCCATACCCATAGCTTACTCTGACTGTTACTTTTACTTATATATTTTCTAGATCTCAAGTGACGGCATCTCTTCCGTGGATTGGCCTCCCAATCTACCAAGATTGGAAGTCAAAGCGTCACATTTTTCCTTTGCCCCTCAACTTTCTCTTCATAATTGCTGAGGGGCACAGTGCCCTGGGTGGGGCTTTGGTTTCCCAGGCGTTTCCGCACCTTCCTCAGCTCCCCGCCATGGAGTGGCTTTGGTCACCCAGGCTTTATTGTGGTATGCAGGGAGGGTTCTGTGGGAGCGCTCAGTTATGGCCTTGGTCTTGCTCAGGGCCTTGGGGCTGTTCGGCCAGGCAGTCTGGGGAACAACAACAACAACAACTGCTCAAGGAGAGTCTAGGTCAAACAGACTGAGTTCAAGTTAAATTTACTTTTTGTTTAATGCAATGTTAAGTTGCACTAAGGAAAAGTTTATCCCACCTTAGGTCTTAAGGAAAGTTAATTTAAATAGGTATTTACCTATCCAAATGGTTTTGTTAATATTTACTCACACGAAGCACGAACAATCAATTCGATCGTAAATAAGCTATACTTTCACGGAGTATAGAAATCAGATTCACTATTAAGCAGAGTGAATAAACAATAGCGGTATAATTGCTATGACTGGTATACTTGAATTAATTAAGAAGCTACTAATGAAACGCAGAAGGAGGTAGCGCTGTAGGTAACGAAAATAAAGTTACATTAAGAGATTACAAAACGAAGTAGTAATGTATTCACTATTAAATAGAGTGAATAAACTATAGCGGTATAATTGCTAATACAGGTATGTTTGAATTAGATTAACAAATTACTGATGAACGCAGAACGAGGTAGCACTGTATATAATGAAAATAAAGTTATATTAAGAAATTACCAAACGAAGTAGTAATGTATCACTAGCCGAATATATCGGTGTGATGAAATGGAGGTTAAATAATCTTATTTCCTCAATCAGTGGTGAAAGAATTATAAGGCCCGAGCAACGTATACGGTTAGACTATTCACAAAAGGAATGCAAATAGGTAAATTGAAATCAATTAATTATAAACAACGGATGGGTCTTTTCTTTCAAAAATGGGGTGGGTGACTTTACTAGGAATACTCTATGGTGAAATTGAAATCAATTAATTATAAAACAAGGGATGGGTTCTTTACTTTCAAAAATGGAGTGGTCGACTTTACTAGCAATACTCTATGGTGAAATAGGTAAAATAAAGGTGTTGAATAAAGAGATTAAATATGAGGTTCAATTAGAAGGAATATAGCCTTCGTTATACACTTCACTTCGACTTGGACACACAATGATTAATAACACACAATAATAGAATCTGGAAGTATTCACTGAGACTTACGTGGAAGAATGTCTATGTAACGAAAGTAACAATTGATTATTTAAAGGCGGGGTATGATTTATACAGATAGAATATCGCACTTCTATAAACTCACTGAGTAGATAAAACAAGATAAATCGCACACGTGGTCGATTGACAAGGTAAGTCCTCGAACGGAGATCTAGGCACAAATTAAGGTAAACACTCACATATTCTATATTACCTTCACAATAAATCACAACTCTTAAAACACATCGAGACACTTAGGGTATGGGATAGAGGAGAAGTAATTTCCAAGAGGGAGAATCTGGCTGGCGTAGGACTCATAGGTCTTCCTCTGGCTGGATGGCAAAGGGAGCTGCCTCTCTCACGGACAATAGAGAAGTTCACTCCTGGCTCCTCCACACCTCTAGTTCGCCACCCTTGCTGGACTCGACTATAGAGACAGGCTTGTCTTATAGGAGTCTACAATCCTATTCCCCTTCCATGGATAGCTATGAAAACTAACAGAGGACTGAAACCGGTACTTGCATACCTTCTCTCAGTTTCATTTAAGCTATATTTGGGTTATAATTTGAAATAGATTTGGGCTAATTCGATTTTTATAAGGACATGGTGATTTCACTCTTGTCTCTACTGCGAAGGTAATATATATTCTAAAAAAATAGCTAAGCTACAATTGCATACATAATGGTATTGTTTTACATCTTATAACTCTATTCTTTATTTACAAGGCAGATATGGCTGCGTAATAATTATTTTAATGATATTGGACTTGTCTGGAATTTCCTGTATTACATGTTATAATTCTGTCCCTTTCTCTTCGGTGTTGGTTATTTCCATTCCTCATGTGAGGTACTGTAGAGGTGATTTTCTTGGTTCCATTGGAAGAGATATTGTACTGGTTCCTGGTGCTGCATTTGCATAAAGTCCTGTTCGCAATATAACACCTGCAGCGGTTGTTGGTTCCCTGCCTTAGGTACATGTGTCGGGGTCTGCCATTGGCTGGGCATGCACCCTCTGGATTGGTCCGGGCTTGTACTCCTGTGGGGTCCCGGATGGGGGGACCTTTTATTGGTAGATGGTGTTAATCCGGCCGGAATTAGAGCACGGGTAGATCCTCTTTGTGGGGCAGACTGTGTTGTTGTGGCAGGCTGTAGAGCATGGGAAACCTGGGGGATTTCTATTTCTGGTTTCCTCCTCCTTTGGGTCTTCCTTTTCATGTTCCGGCTTTCTTTCACTGCAGCTAGCTTCGCCATGGTTTGTGGTTCTTGTTCTGACATTAACAGGACCTCTGCAGTATCTGGGTTGCCCTCCCCTTTCAGCCCCGAAATTTCACTAACACACCACTACCACCATCACACTACCATCAACTGTTACTATAACAACCAACACTACAACCAATATTACTAACACACCACATCCACCATCACACTACCATCAGCTGTCACTATAAAAACCAATATTACTAACACACCACAACCATCATCACCCTACCATCAGCTGTTACTATAACAACCAACACTACAACCAATATTACTAACACACCACAACCACCATCACACTACCATCAGCTGTTACTATAACAACCAACACTACAACCAAAATTACTAACACACCACAACCACCATCACACTACCATCAACTGTTACTATAACAACCAACACTACAACCAATATTACTAACACACCACAACCACCATCACACTACCATCAACTTTTACTATAACAACCAACACTACAACCAATATTACTAACACACCACAACCACCATCACACTACTATCAACTGTGACTATAACAACCAACACTACAACCAATATTACTAACACACCACAACCACCATCACACTACCATCAGCTGTTTCTATAACAACCAACACTACAACCAATATTACTAACACACCAGAACCACCATCACACTATCATCAACTGTTACTATAACAACCAACACTACAACCAATATTAATAACACACCACAACCACCATCACAACTACCATCAGCTGTTACTATAACAACCAACACTACAACCAATATTACTAACACACCACAACCACCATCACACTACCATCATATGTTACTATAACAACCAATATTACTAACACACCACAACCACCATCACACTACCATCAACTGTTACTATAACAACCAACACTACAACCAATATTACTAACACACCACAACCACCATCACACTACCATCAACTGTTACTATAACAACCAACACTACAACCAATATTACTAACACACCACAACCATCATCACCCTCCCATCAGCTGTTACTATAACAACCAACACTACAACCAATATTACTAACACACCACAACCACCATCACACTACCATCAGCTGTTACTATAACAACCAACACTACAACCAATATTACTAACACACCACAACCATCATCACACTACCATCAACTTTTACTATAACAACCAACACTACAACCAACATTACTAACACACCACAACCACCATCACACTACCATCAGGTGTTATATAACAACCAACACTACAACCAATATTACTAACACACCACAACCATCATCACCCTCCCATCAACTGTTACTATAACAACCAACACTACAACCAATATTACTAACACACCACAACCACCATCACACTACAATCAGCTGTTACTATAACAACCAACACTACAACCAATATTACTAACGCACCACAACCACCACCACACTACCATCAGCTGTTACTATAACAACCAACACTACAACCAATATTACTAACACTCCACAACCACCATCACACTACCATCAGTTGTTACTATAACAACCAACACTACAACCAATATTACTAACACACAACAACCATTATCACAACTACCACACGCCTGCAGACTTCCTAGATGTAATATTACTAAACAATACTACCACACCACCACATTAACTACATCCCTAACTAGGTGTACCCCAAGACTATGCCACATTCACGCTAACATCACAACCACACAACCGCAAACTTCCCTGATATAATATTATAACTACCACTATTACCAACATTTTACCCAGGTGTTTTCCACGATCACACAGTATTTACAGAACCACCACATCCACCCAAAGTATATACACTATATAGATAAATTGTGCATCCCTCCACCACTGATACAATGCAATTGTTTATCGTGTGTGTGAGACTCATCAGCGAGGACATAAGCTTTTGCGACAACAGGCATAGTTCACTTCACAGTTTTCACCGTGTAAGTCACTTTGCGTGTGCTTGTGTTTACGTGTGTTTGGATAAAAAAGAGTTTGCGTGTGTGTGTATATATGCTTAGCTGTGTTCGTTTTGTTGTATGTGTGTGTGGGTGTGGGTGTGCATGTGAGGGAGAAAAACAGAATGTGGTGATATGGAACAAATGGGGCTATGTGCTTACTTAACATTCCGGACACGACCTCTATGCCAACTTGTAAGAAAGTTAACTTTTTCAATGTGTTCAGTCTCCGACCCGCGGTAATATTGTACTTGGCCTTGTACTGGCAACATAAGAAGACTTGGTAGGGAGTTTCAATGTTGGTGTTGAGTTCAGTAATCGACCATCATACAATAACTTTCAATTTAAAGTTTAATAGTAACACATATAATAGCAGCAATGAGAAAGTCTCAAATATCAAAAATAGCAAAGTTTAGTTAACTTAGAGCAATATTAAAATAAACTAACTGGAACGTTTGAATTCATAATAACGACATAAATTTATCATGGGTACATTTTCCCGATCACATACTTAAAAGCGGTGAAAGACTGCATACCATCGAAGAAACGGCGTACAGTCTATAATAATAAGCATAAATGGTAGAATAAAGGTTTTTCAGACTCCTTGCATGCTGAAAAGGATGCTCATGATAGATTAACTCTTTCACGCTTTTATGACGCAGAGGTTGCCAGATTAGCAATAAGAAATAGAGTTCTCTCACTCTTATAATTACCTCTCCAAAATTAGTTTTCTGCCCACAGCTAACTCAAAGATAACTGCAGAGGTTGAAGTAACTAAACTAAAGGTTTCTAAATACCCCTGATGGTAACAAAGGCTTTAAAGTATCCCTAATAGGCTCAAAGTTGCGTCATAAGCGTGAGAGGGTTAAAATCCTCACAATATGACGAACAATGGGTGAAATTCTTAGAAATACGACATACAGCCAAACAGATAAATAAGCATAGTAAAAAGACCCTGGAGCTACATGTTGCAAATCAAAGTAAAACAAACCCAAAAGAATTCCAAAATTACATTAGAAAGAAGAAAGTAGTTACTTCAACTGTTGGACTGTTAGTCATAAAAATGGATAATACACCAAAGAGGAAATACAAATGGAGAATGCCTTCAATATTTTGTTTACATTAGTGTTTACCACAGAATACCTTAGTGATATCCCTACCGCATCGCCAGTTCAGATAGATAATTGTGACGTTCTAAGCAATATCAGCATTTCAGAGAGAAAAGTATTGACATGTTTAAAACAAATCTAGGCATATATTTTGCCCGGACCAAATACGATCTCACCTAGAGTTCCAAAGGAAGTGTGAGCTCTCCAAACCACTGACATTGCTCTTCAACAAATCTTTACAGTCCGGGACTATGCCTGATCAGTGGAAGGTAGCCAACGTAACACCGATACAAACAAATACAAAAAAGGCAGTATATCCTTACTACAAACTATCGTAAAATTAGCTTGACCTCAGTTGTATACAAAATGCTAGAAACACTCATAAGAGACAGATTCCTAAATCACTTAGAGGAAAACAACACTACTACAATACAGTTTGTATCGTGTGTGTCAGAGTCATCAGCGAGGGTATAAGCTTTTGCGTCAACAGTGATAGTTCACTTCACAGTATCCATTATGCAAGTCACATTGCTAGTGTTTGTGTTTACATGTGTTTGGACAAAAGAGAGTGTGTGTGGATTGGGGGGGGGGGGGAATTGAGTATAGATGTGTGTAGATTAGTGCTGGGATATATGTTTGCTTATCTGTGGCCGTTTTGTTTTATGTAGGTGTGGTTGTGTCTGTGTGTGCATATGAAGGAGAGAAAGATAATGTAATGATATGGATGTGTGTGTGTGTGGTGTAGTGATATATATGCGTGGGAGTAAGTGTTTCTTGCTTTACTTACGCAATACAATTTATTTTATCTCCTAATGAACTTGAGGTGCATACATTTCCTATGCAACTTACTATATGTTAATTAATGCTTTGTTGTGCCAGAGCTTTTCGTGCTTTGCAAAAGCAAATCAAATATAATAACTTGATGTGTATTTTATATTTACTCTTGTGTAAGTTAACAGCTTACGACATACACGATGCTTTTAATTTTTGGTTTACTTTTGATTGTGCACATTTCATGGAGCCTCCATGTCTACGTTAGTCTATTACAGTATATTTGATCTCGTCCAAGAGCAGAGTGTGTTCTGCTAAGAACAACAAACATTATAATTATATTCATAACAAATTTTCAAAAATTCAGTGGCATACGCTGACACATCGTGTAGCCACAGCTCTCAGCTCCTTCTCATTGCCCTTTGGAGCCTGCATTTAACACAGCGGATCCAACAATCCTCTCAAGAGGTTTTACTATTGGGCTGCGATGATCCTCTCGGAAGATGACATTTCAAACACGTACCAAAACACTCCAATAACAAAAAAACAAAAAAACAAGTGTGACTGTCAGGGCTATATGGGTGAAAATCCAATGACATTTACTGCCACCCCATCTCGCCTCCACCCTGCTCCTCCCTTCTCCTTCCTCCACCCGAGTAATAGTAATACTCCCATACGCACAGCCGCTTGTTGCCTGTTTCTCTACACATTTTCAACTCTCTTGGGTATTCATATATATATGATTGGATGCATGCTTGTTTTTGTGTTTTGGTTTGTCATGGGAGAAGGACATATGAATTAGCGCATACGAATCTGCAAGTTGCGCCAATTTCTATATATCAGTTTCCCCTTTTTTTGTCTACATAGGCCATGACATTGAATGGCAACCTTCTTTTCTACTCTTCTAGAACCATACCATTCACCAGGTCGTCAATGGTGTTAATATTCGAAGCATGTAGCCATTTATTGAAAAGAGGCAGGAGGGAGGATTATCTGGCGGCCATACGAACTGAAAAAACAAGAGATATACAAGGCAAAGACAAAAATACATGACCAGGTAATAGATCAAGTGAGTAACGCAGAAAATCCCAATGGGATCTTCATTTAACCCATAAACAGCGAGCGTCCTCATATGAGTCCGTACTGGGCAAAGGTGAGCGTCCTCATATGAGCCAAGGCCTAAAAACAACTTTTAAAAGGCCCTAGTAGCACTTAAAAAATAAATAAATGGTGTTTAAGTGAGATAATTCCCCTCCATACCTCGTATCACTCCTCCACATGTGTCAAAATCTCCTCCTCCCCCCCCCCTTCAATTATCACCTATTTGTCCTCTTATTCCCATATTTATTGGTGTTGTAATCATGCCAATATCTCCAAACCGGTCTAAGCGTGCTCATGTTGCTAGAGAGGGTGCAAAGTGTCTGAGAGTGTGAGTGAGTAAGTCAGTCTAGCTCCAGGCTCCGAGAAGGGAGGGTGTGGCCCGCCTCAGCTCCACACTTGATGAATGGCCGGTCGGCAATTATTCGTGATTTTGACCATACAAACACTATTTTTTTTTTTACATGTTGCTAGCTTCATATTAAACGTAAAATAGGCGCATATGAATAAGTAATAACAATATTTATTGTAAAATGACGATTATAGGTGGGAATGGAGCCTAATATGTCCGGCCAGTTGTGTGGTGTCCATTACACATAACTCGCCGTTTTGGGGTTAACTAGGCGAGTTAAGGAAGACAGTAGAGATGTTGTAGGAGAACAGTGTGTCAGGAACGATAATGGGACAATTGTGTATGCCGATAAATACATTATAGATGCTTGGAAGGTACACTATGAAAGATTACTCAACGTGGAATTCGAGTGGAATAGAAAGCAGCTTAGTAACAAAAAGCCAATACTCGCCCCCCCCCCCCCTCCCCCTTTGATAGCGCCAGCTATTGTAAGCAGTGCAATAAATAAAATGAAGGACGGAAAAGCTGCAGGATGGTCGGGCATTGTAGCTGAGATGATTAAAGCCTCAGGTGACAAAGGAGTGAGTTTGGTCACAGAGCTAATTAACTCCATCATTCAAGAGGAAGTAATCCCTGAGGAATGGCACAAAAGTGTAATAGTAAACATATATAAGGGCAAGGGGGACTCATTGGATAGGGGAAATTATAGGGGCCAGAAAAGCTTGACCAAGTCATGAAGGTCTGTGAGAGAGTCTTTGAAGGTATGATAAGGGAAAGCATTTATATCGATGATATGCAGTTTGGTTTTATGCCAGGCCGTCACACAGCTGCAGGAAAGATATCTACTTAATGATAAGGGATCTGTATCTTGTGTTTGTAGACCTGGAGAAGGCCTTTAATTGGGAGCCCAGAAAAGTTGTGCAGTTGGCTATGAGAAAACTTGGCGTAGAGGAGTGGCTGGTGTGTTGGATAATGAAGATGTACGAGAACTCACAAACGGCAGTGAGGGTGAAAAGTGAACTGAGTGACAAGTTTACAGTTTGCGCCAGAGTTCACCAAGGCTCTGTGTTAAGCCCTCTCCTCTTTGTTATGGTTCTGGAGGCACTATCGGGTGATTTCAGAGTGGGCTCCCCTGGCAACTGCTATCGCAGAGTGTGTGTGGGGTGCCAAGGCCAAGTTCAGAAGATGGAAAGAGGGCATTTCAAGCAAAGGGTTAAGAGTTAATATATATAAAACAAAGGTATTACGCAGTGGACTAGGGCTAGGAAAGGTAGACAAAAGTGGGGCATACCTATGCGCAGTATGCAGAAAAGGGGTGGGTGCGAACTCAATACAGTGTAGCGTCTGTCGCAACTGGGTACATCACAGGAAGAAGCGCTGCACTAGAATAAAGGGACTTCTACAAAGTAAAATGTCCGAAATTGAGAAAATTAAATGCATAGTATGCAAAGGTGAGCTTGTATTCAATGACCGGCTCGAGAGTGTAAACTTTGGCAATGATGCACTGGAGATGATGGACAAGTTTTGCTACTTGGGACATACCATCTCTGCCAATGGTGGGGCCGAGGCCGCCACTTTCACCAAAATATGATGCCGCTGGGGAAAGTTTAGATAACTTTTGTCATTTTTCACCATGAGAAGACTCCCTCTCCCTTAGAAGGGAAAGGAGTACGCTTCATGCGTTAGAATCAAGCGCAATTATTTATGTTTCAGAAACGTGTCCTGTCAAAGTGGATGATATTAACAGAATGGAACACAATGAGATGAGATTGGTGATATGGATGTGTGGTGCCAAACTGCATGATAGGATATCAAGTGAATAGCTAAGGAGAAGGTTAGTTGTAACATCGACACGGAATACTAATTCCTCAGGTAGTCTTTATTTTACCACACTAACATGGCTCAGGAATGTTGTTATGTTTATTACACATTATGTAATTTTTGAAGTGTGGTTATCATTAATAATGTAAAAAATCATATATTTTTTGGTAAATGAAAATCCATCTAATATATCCCATATCATAAAACAATGGCAGCAATTGGTTTGTTTGAGATGGGTTAAACAGTTGCACATACAGTACCTCCCTATAATGGCAAGATAAATGTTTACCTTATAATTCAATACATAGGCAACTGATATTAAACTAGTATATTAGTATAGGTACCTGATGAAGAAGAAATTAAAAGGGAAATTACAGTGTTCATAATAATACAGGCATATCCTTACAAAAATATATTGGTAGTGATAAAACAACATATAAATAGTATGTCAAAGGTACAATATATCATATAATCAATGATATATCACTATTAATATACCCAACTTGGTTATATTTACCTGTTTTATACCATAGAAGCTTTACAGTGTACCTTCCTTCACCAAATGTACACGACCACCATTAACGTATGGCACATACATTAAAGACCATGATCCACATTTGAGTCGGTCAGCCCGGTTTTTGGCATTCCTGTTAGTAAGTCCCTTGGCTGCGAGATCAGTTTGTACCACCTGATCCCACGTCTTTCTTGGTCTACCTTTCCTTATGACTCCCTCCACATTCATAGACTTGCTTTTCTTAACCCAATTATTCATATCCATCCTTTCCACTTGTCCATATCGTCAAAGCCTACTCCTAAAGCTCCTTTCACACAGTTAAGAACGCAATGCTGCATAACGGCGAACACGCAAGTGGGTTATGATCGGTTAGGTGGTCTGCAAGATGCGGTCGAAGGTCGTAGATGGTTGGCGGCAGTAGGCTGCATGCATGGACATGCGTTGGTGGTCTGCAATATACGGTTCACGGTCGTGAACATGCGGATGTGGTTTGAAGTCGGTCTGCAACATACGGTAGTGGTCGAGAACATACTATGCCAGTCTGGGTGTAGCACGACCATCCCGCATACAACTGCATAACCTCTACCATGCCCGCATAGGGCCGCAGTCGCATATGGTTGATGGCATTCTTTTGTGGTAGTTGTCGGTCTGAATTAGAAGTGCTACGCACAAGCTTCTTGGGGTGACCACTAGTCGGAAAATTGTCACATTGTCGTAGGACCCTAGGACAAGTGGTAATTTACTTGGCAACTCAACAATATAACCAGCTTCGTTTAAAAGACACTCCATTCACAAATGGTATTTTTTTGGTAGTAACATATCTATTTGTGCACACACACTTAATATATGTATCAACTATAACTCTATAATCATTAAACATGGCGAAAAAAAAAAATTATGAGAATCCAGAAATTGCTTGTAAATCAGGAATCATAATTTGCTAAGCACCAACTTCTTACAGAAATAGTATATATAATAAACACATGTTATAGTAGAATTATTTACAGTGGAATAAGCTACTGTCAGTAAGTTAAACTATTGCTAAAATTCACTGAAAATATGGATGCGCATAGGCCTATAGATGAAAATATGGCAGGACCTCCTAACTCATTGCACTGCCCGAAGTACGATATACCTCTCCCTCACGCTTCTCCCCATACACTAACTCAAACACGCGAGCAGCACACTGTCATTTACGTTTCCAAAAACTATATCGACAGCTTACTAAATTTTCCAGAACTTCTGTTGATTTCTTGTAAAAACTTATCTTATTATGATAATAAATAGCATCAATTAATAGAGCATACTTATATGAAAATATAGTCATGCTTCTCGTGATATAGAAATAAAGAGTAAAGGAATAGCGAAATCCTAGAACGGCGAGAAGACCTGTTTACATATAGAGGTTTTCGTACCGCAGCGGCAGTAAAATTGATAAGCCCTAGACCATACCCAAGACCAATAATTGGTAAAGCCTATCTTATTTTATGGACTATTATAATATTATACTCTATGTGAGGTTTAAACGCTATATATGTCGAACACTTCTAAGAAACTTACATTTGATGAATTATTTACTTCATAAACCTCTGAATAAAGGTATTGAAACGATGATATATTTTGTATAAAGGTTTAAGACATTCAGAGAAATCTAGTTTTATATTTACAAAGGGCGAATATGCTACAAATTAAACAAACGAAATCTGCTTCAAAAATCATACCCATGGCTGCTAATAATAATAATGCATAACCTTTTTATATTTCTTTTTGTCCTAAAATATTATTCTGGTTAGTCCCCAAAGCGACCATTCTCCATGTGGTGATCACCCCAAGAAACTTGTGTATGGAGCGTCTAATTGGTCGTGGTTGGACGGTGTCGGTCGGCTTCCGAAAATGACCGTTAAATTCAAATTTTTCGGCAGTCGGTTCATGATCGGTGATATGCCTACGATGGCCGCCGGTTGTCTGATGGTTCTCGGTCGGTTGTATGCGGTTATTGTCTGCTGCATGTGTAACAATAATGCAGCTGGGGCCTAATTTCTCAAGACCGAGACCGAACACGGATGCACTGGTATGCGGCATTGCGTTCTTGACTATGTGAAAGGGGCATTACCATCTCCTCATAATATAGGCATATTCTCAATGCCTAAACTCCCTCTGAGTTCCACACGGGGGTTCTGTTTTTCATAGCAAACCCACATATCCATCTCACTATCCTCATTTAATTTCGTTCCATCCTATATACATCTTCTATCTTGACTGGCCAGGTTTCGCTAGCATACTCCAGTACACTTCTAACACAAGTACTATATAAACTTCATTTTAATCATAGGGAAAGTTCTTCCATGGTCAATAACGGCAGCATCCCTCTGAACTTCTTCCATCCCCTTCTGATTTTCGCAACTGAACAGGCAGCAGCCCTACCATCAGCAGCGTTCCAGGTGCTCACCTCACACTACATACCTCACACTACATACCTCACACTACACACCTCACACTACATACCTCACACTACATACCTCACACTACACACTACATACATCACACTACATACTTCACTGTACACACCTCACACTACATACATCACGCTACATACATCACACTACATACCTCACTCTACATAGCTCACACTACATACCTCATTATACACACCTCACACTACATACCTCACTCTACGTACATCACACTGCATACCTCACACTACATACCTCACACTACACACCTCACACTACATACTTCACTGTACACACCTCACACTACATACATCACGCTACATACATCACACTACATACCTCACTCTACATAGGTCACACTACATACCTCATTATACACACCTCACATTACATACCTCACTCTACGTACATCACACTGCATACATCACCCTACATACCTCACATTATATACCCCACGCTACATATCTGACTCTGCATACCTCACAGTATACACCTCACTCGACATACTTTACGCTATACACCTTACTCTACACACCTCACCCTTCCCACCTGTCTCAGCACACCTCGTCTCCAACTTAGTCATCGCAGAGATTAATTCGCAAACTCCTGCCCCAAAATATTTAGGAAGGCAGTGAACTTAATCAGAGAGGTAATTACTGACGCGGTGGGGATGGAGCCAAGAGGCTCCACCACTCCCTCTGACCAAGGGTCGGTACGAAATACAGTTTATTCTTACTCTCTATTACCTTCATTACATAAGCAAGCGGAACTCTATGGACGCTATGCTTGCAGATCGAGCTCTCAGTGAAGATTCAACAAAATTATCTGGGGGAGGGTTAATTCGATCACTTAGAGTGTTTGGCCAAATTTGTTTGGCCTAATTCAAACGCTCGTCCCAACTATAATGTTCATCGTAATTCGACTGCGTACCAATATTCAGTTAGTTGGTTTTATTTGGCCGTGATCCTCTCCTTATATGTCCTCTCTCCTCACCTTTCTCATTCGTGTTTCTATTTTATTCCTTTCATCTTCTCTCATTAGCTTTTTCAACCTTTCACTATTTTCCTTGTCACCCTTAGCTTAACCCAAAGTGTCTTCTATTCCTCAGCCTCCTTTTACTTTAGTCTTCAATATTTTATTCCCGAACATCATCTTCTCTGAGCATGTCATTCCCTTCTCCTCATATTCCATGTTATCTCCTCTATCAATTACTTTGCTTTCTTTATCTTCCTCTCCTCATCTTCTTCGCCTTCCATCATCTTCTTTCTTCTCTGTCTCTTCGTTTTTGTCCTTCTCGTCATTTCCCTCCCCTCTTTGTTCCCTTCTTGTGAACCCCTCCTTTTCTCATGTTGTCTTCTCCTCCTCCTGCACCTCATCTTCCGCCTCATCCTTTCATCTAACTCGTAAATATTTAGCTATAGTCCTGTAGTTGTCTTCCTACCTCCCCTCCATTATCCCCCTCTTATCCTTTTTCTCATTCAGTCTCACTCCTTTCTGTCTTCCTATATTTATCTCCGCCGAGTATATATGCGTTCATTGTCGTAGGGATATATTTGTTCTCATATACAGTATATATATATATATATATATATTATATATATATATATATATATATATATATATATATAATTATACATATGAGATAAAGCCAAAGCTATATACAACCAAGACATTATATAATAATAGAAGAAATACAAGTGGTATCACCTAATGTTTGCCATCTATCTATCTATCTAGCTATCTATATAAATATATATATATATATATAGAGAGAGAGAAAGAGAGAGAGAGAGAGATAAAATAGATAGATGGCAAACAGTAGCTGATTCCACTTGTATGTCTTCTATTATTATATACTATCTTGGTATCTGTTATCCTATATTTGTCTCTGCTGTGTATATATTCTTTCATGATTGTAAGGATATATTTTTTCTCATATCCATACTTACATTTGAGATACAGCAAAACTCTATACTAATAGCTTTTCTGTATCTCAAATGTAAATATAGATATGAGAACAAATATATCCTTACAACCATGAAAGAATATATACACAGCAGAGACAAATATAGGAAAACAGAAAGGACTGAATGAGATTGAATGAAGACCACATCATCGCTTCCCTTGATGCCGAGAGCCTATTCACCAATGTAACAGTGGATAGGACAATAGACTTTATCCTACGCCAAGTCTACCACTGCCCTGATACTTATCCACTGGACATCCCCGAAATAGCCATGAAGACCCTACTTGAACTGTGTACCAAAGAGGCCCCCTTCACCTGTCCACGCGGAAATATGTACCAACAAGTTGATGGCGTAGCGATGGGCAGCTCCCTGGGAGTTCTCTTTGCCAACTTCTTTATGGGCACCATCGAAGAGGAGCTCCTGGAGACCAACCGCTAATTCCGATATGTTTACAACATATTAGTGTGAGCCAAGGACATCTGTGAATGATTCATGGCCCCTTCAGGACTCCACTTCACTTGCATAGAATCAACCGACGGACGACTCCATTTCCTGGACATCCTTATCTCCACCCAAACAACAGATACAAAACTACAGGATATACAAAACCTACCAACAATGGACTATGTCGGAATGGAAACAGTGAGTGCCCCTGACACTATCAACAGTCCACCATCTCGGCCTACGTCAGGAGGGCCCTCACCCACTGTACCACATGGCAGGACAACCACCAAGTCCTCATCAACAACGGTTATTCTAACTCTGAAGATTCCACCACCATCAAGAAACAACTAGAAAAATGATACAGCCAAGACAACCCCAACACCGAAAATCCCGATACCATCAAACCATACTACCGGAATTATATGTGTTCCGACTACGAAACCGACGAAAAAGTAATGAGGGAAATTATAGACAAAAACGTCCACCCCACCAACCCGGACAACAAAATCAGACTCACCATCTACTCCAAATTACCTAAAACCTCCAATCTCATCCTCAAGAACCGCCCCACAAACCACCAGAAATAGCTCGATGAGTGACGATCACGTCATCTACCAACATATATGCAACATTGAAAACTGTGGAGCTCAAAAATATATTGATATGACACAAACCTGTCTATCTCGTCGGCTAACTCTACACCTTCTATCGGGAGCAATCAAAGAACACTACAAACATCAACACCAACAAGACCTGAGCCACCCTGGCCTAGAGAAACATACTACTGTAATTGATAAAGAGCATGACCCTAGATGACTCGCTATTCTCGAAGCTCTCCACATCCTTTCTCTGAGACCCACCATTAATAATAAATCATTGGGGGGAGCTATGCGCCCCCCACCAGCCGCTCCGAATCACCCCCACGACCCTCCCACCACCTCTACCTCGCAGCATAACAGCCCGGGCACCCCTAGCCAATCAGCAACGAGACGCAGCCAACGTGTCGCCCTGCCCAGCACACCACCAATCAGAACCCACAGAACTAGAAATAGCTCCTCCTACCTCTCTTTCCAGATCAACATGACCTCTATAAATACCAGAGGTGGGCGTGCTCCGGTGGGACCGTTAATGCGGCAGCGCTCCGCGCTCATCAGACATATGGTAATGCGGCAGCGCTCACGCGCTCCTTTTGTCAGCAGACCCGATGCGCTTCCCGCTCCGCGCTCCTGCGCTCCGCGCTCCCAAAAATAGGTATATAAAAAACAAAACAAACAAATCAGCTTCTAGAAGTTATTTAATTATTTACCTTTGTCCTTCACTTTGTCCTTTGTCTTTCACTTCACTAAATTCCAAGAATTCAAAACATTCAAAAAACCTCAAGTCATGGTGTCTTTCTGAAGTTTAACTGTTTAACCCGTGGAGCCCCGGCTAGTTTTGTAATGTTTGCGCACCAGAACCCGGCCGGTTTTCAAAAAATGGTTTTATTCCAGAAACAATAGCGAATGGGTTAGGAATGAAGGAAAAACCACGAAAAACCGCTCAAAAAGCTTAAAAAATGGTCGTACAGAGCCCCCGAAAACGGATTTTACAAGAGTAAAAAATTGAAGGCAATTATCCCCAAAAAACAGGTTATTGCGCGCTCGCGCGCACGCACGTGGACTTTGAGAGTTTTCAACCATCGGCACGGTTGCGTGGGATACGTACATAGTTCCCATACAAATCTGAGCCCTCTTGAGTGGTTACACCTGGGGTTACGGTCGGCGCAATTAGGGTGACGCGTCAGGCGCGTCTCTGGGGCTGTGCGTTACATACATCGCCGACGCGTCAGACGCGTCGCTGGGGCTGTACGGGTTAAGTTTCTCACTTTCTCAGTTTCTGTTATTCTTTATGTCATATCAATGAATCAAATGTCAATGATATGATATGATTGATATCATTGCAAATGTCAATGATATGATATGATTGATATCATTGTGAGGTTGTGACATTGTGACTGTCCATTGATATCTATGATATGACATACAAAATTACAGAAACTGTCCAAACTGAGAAACTTAAACAGTTAAACTTATCAAGCTAACATTCTAACAAGCCTAACAATACAATAACAACAATACAACATGATTACATTGATTAGTATTTACTATTTAGTTGATTACATGATTAAATGAATAATAATTGAATATCATAATATCATTAATAATTTAATATGATATGATTAATTGATTATATGATGATTATTGGACCCGTCCAAACTGTCCACAGACACTCAGACAGTCAGACAGGCTCGGGCTATACCACTGCCAGACTTACCCTTAGGCCCCTTCGTAAGCTGTAACTTGCCCGTAAGGTTTACTTTGCTTAGCAAAAGCAAAAAAAAAAAAAAAAAAAAAAAATAACAACTGTAACACTGTCAGTCTGTCACTATCATAGTATCACTGTATCACAGTTCACTAACACCGTGGGTAACACCGTACGAACGGTACGATGACTGTACACGATAATGACGTTCTTGTACCTGTTGTTGACAGGAAAAATCGCCTCCGGAGCGCCAGAAAGGAGCGCAAATTTCTAGCTGCGCTCCCCGCCTGCACTCCGATTTCAGAATTTTGCCGCTCCTCGCTCCGCGCTCCTCTATATTGGTAATGCGCACCGGATCGCAGAGCGCAGAGCGTCAAATGGCGCGCACCTGCCCACCTCTGATAAATACGACCCTCTGTTCATTGCTCACCACTTCACCAACTTCACCAACAGCCAACATGGATACTGTGGATATCCTAATGAAATAAACCTAAACATACTAGTTTCTGATGATAATGTGGTAGTATCTCAGACTGCCAGTAATGAAGAATCCCTGGAGAAAATCGAGGAAAATCAAATCAAAGGGACGTACACAAATTCCCACTATGACGAAACCCTTGTATATAGCCTCATTATTGGCAATACCATACGACTCAGAGACTACCTAAAAAGAGTTCCGGGCTACCAATACAGAAAAGCTAGGGAAGGATTTGACCCAGTACGTTCTCCACCACCAAGAGAATGCAGGGATCCTAGGATCACGAAACACTCAAGATAATGGCTTTACATATTACTTTGAACATAATACAACACAATACTCTTCACTGGCCAACCAATAAAGTAACTCTCATCAACCTCTACTCCGAACTGAAGCCAGATATCATCTTACTTAACAGCCATAGAGTCAAAGAGGGAGACGAAATTGCTCTAGATAATTACAAAGTTTATCTAAGAAATTCAACAGGGGAACTGCATGATGAGTGTGCCATTGTGGTAAAAAATGGTTTAAGCCATAAAATAGACGATTACTATATCACAGACTTCCTCAGCGTCGAAATCCAGACCACTACAGGTCCAATCAATATATCAATCACATATCTTCTCCCAAGGCGACCATTTCTACCATACCCAGACATCCACAAACTACTATATACTAACAACCCAACATACATTATAGGAGACCTTAACGCCAAACACAGTGCACTTGGCGACACATACAACAATGCTGTCGGAAAAAGCTTAAGTCACTTTATCAGACTAGGTAAAGCCATCCATGCTGGTCCTTTTTTCCCCACATTAATAAAACACAATAGTGCAACATCCCCAGACATAATAATAACGAATAATAGTTTACACCACAATATAACAGTGAAGCCAGGACCTCTAACATCCTCAGATCATCTACCTATCTTAATATGCATCTCAGCCATCCCTATAATCATACCAACCCCTCCCAAATTCAAAATGCATAGAGCCGACTGGGATAAGTTCCGGGAACACTGTGACAACAACTTGGGCAATATAGACCTACAAAACAAAACGACAAATGACATAAACAATGCTGTGGAGAAGTGGTATGGAACTATAACATCAGCAATGAATGCATCAATCCCAAAATCAACCAACAAGAAAATAGGAGTGAAACCACAAAATAACATTATCAAGCTCATGCAACACCAATATATAGATCTACACCCGAGCAACAAGGTACGGTTGGGACAACAACTCATCTAGAAGACTGAAACAATTACAAACAGAATTAAAGGAAGAATGTATAGCCCAAAGCACAATATCATGGGATAACGATTTGAGAAAACTCACTGAGAGCAGAAAGGATGCCAAGACTTTCAGAACCAAAATAAAACAATTAAAAGGCAATATATCAAACACAACACCGCACTTGATTAACAATAATGGAGATAAAATTCACGATACTTTATCAAAGTTAAGGCTCTTCAAAGAAACATGGGATTTTTTTTTTCAGATTACAGAGGAGGAAAATCAACAATTTGACAATGAAAATGAGAATTTAGTAAATACATATCTCGGCCAAAACCTACACCGACAATCTCCAGACGAACTTATTGATATTAACTCTCTCGATAATGACAATATACTGACAAGAATAATCACGGTGAACGAAGTAAAAAGAACATTAATTAAAACTAAAAATAATGTTCCAGGTAGCAGCAGAATCAGCAAACATGTACTGGATGAATGCTCTCCTCGCACACTCACCTACCTTACTCTCATCTTCAATGCTAGTCTGGCCTCAGGATATTTTCCGGACAAGCTCAAAAAGGTTATAATAACGCTAATTCCTAAAGAAGGAAAGCCTGCAACAGACCCAAAGAATTACCGTCCAATTTCGCTCTTAGAAACCCCGGGCAAACTTTTTGAAAAAATAATTAACAAAAGACTACTATACCACATCGAAACTAACAACTTACTAAAACCAAACCAGCATGGGTTCAGAGCCTCAAAGAGCACGACAACAGCTATCGCAATGGCTTATGAATACATTGCACAAAACATAGAAAGGAGAAACCAATGCACAGTGGTCCTCAGAGATGTTACCAAGGCCTTTGACAATGTGTGGCATGGAGGACTGAAATACAAATTGCTCCATCTTGGTTTACCAACATGTTTAGAAAAACTACTATGCAATTTCCTTACCAACCGATCAGCACAAATTAAACGTAACAACAACTTAATTAAGCGAAGAAATACCACTACTAAGTGGTGTACCACAAGGAAGCAATATCTCTCCCACACTATACATAATATACCAGTGACCTCCCAGACTCAAGATTAGGTAATATAGACATCTTATACGCAGATGACGTAACACAAATAATAAAATATGAAGGTAAATCCAAGAAGATTATCGCAGCAAAAATAGAAGCCGAAATCAAGCGGATTAATGACTATGGAAAAAGGTAGAAAATAAAGGCAAACCCAAATAAGTTTACAATAGTCCCAATTGCTAACTTCAAGACAGATGATATAGTGGTCAACGGTGAGGTACTAGAACAGAAGAAAGAGGGCAAAATCCTAGGTCAAACTATTAACACCAGAGGCATAGTTCCGCACATTAAAGACAGAGCACGAAGAGGGAAACAAGCATTGGTGGGATGCGGAAATGTTATGACCTACCTACCACCATTAATCTCTACCTGATAAAAACCTTAGTCTTGCCTATAATTAAATACACACCTATACCACTACATACAATAAGTAACCCACAAATATATGAACTCCAAAAAATAAAAAACAAATGCCTAAGATTCGCACATAACCAACAATATCCCTATAACCACAATACTGAAGAACTCCACAACCTATCTAAAATGTCACCTCTCAACATTACATTACATAATCGAGCCAGAAGAACGTGGGACAAACTAAAACAAAGCAACGAACCTCTATGGACCTACCTCCAAGAAAACCAAGGGAGGCACATTCATGCCTGGTTCCCAAGCTCACTATCGACAATAGACAGAGAGGAACCAGAGCCGAGATATACCAAATGATATGGAGTAATAATTTGTATTTAACATTTATGATCAGCATATGATCTTTATGAACTTCCATTTCATGAAAATCTTTCATTTATCGACATCACCCAGACCTTTCACTGAACAATTCCTACTCATGTTTTATTTGTGTATTCATATATTATTAATCTTAAGGCTTCCTTTTTATCCTTTGAGTCATTAGTACATTGATTTTAATGACAATTAAATAAACTTTATAAACTTTCCTTTATGTGATATCTTGTTACACTCTTATTGAACTTTTAGTCAGGTTTGTCAGTCTCATGGCTTCCTTACATCCATTCATGTCTTATTTGATATTACCCTGTAACATATTGTGCTCCAGCAAAAGTTTATGACATAGAGGTGAGGAGGTGGAGGGAACCGTTAGGTACCCCTCCGCCCCCTGCCCTCCCTGGGCACTAAATTGGCAGCCTCCCACCTCCCCCCTTGCCTATTTACAATCAGAATATAAAAAAACTGAGCTATGGCTGGAAAAGATAGTTAAACATTTAAACACAAATTAAGAACTAGCAATGCGGTCTGCATTGCTAGTTCTTAATTTGTGTTTAAATGTTTAACTGCAAACTTTACACTCTTACTATATTTCCTTCATTTCACCCTCTTTAACTTCTACTAATAACCTTATTTCCCATAATCTTTACTATCCCAAACCTTGAACCTTGCTCACCACTCCTTCTTATGAAGATGACTTGCGAACAAGTCGAAACGTCGACGTCAAACCACAACTATGCAGTTCTACTCTATCAACTACCTGAACATCAGAGAAAAATTGCCAGAAATATTGAAGTAATAAATAGTGAACTTATGTATACTGAAATTGCTGCTGCTTTTATCCCCGTGTGTCTACAAGAAAGTTTACTACCTGGCTATGTGAATATATATATATATATATATATATATATATATATATATATATATATATTTATATAATATATAGGTATATATACATATATATGTATATATATATATATATATATATATATATATATATACCTGTATATTATATATATACATATATATATATATATATATATATATATATATATATATAGTATATATATATATATATACACTAACCTACGGAAGCGAAGAATGGACGTTCGGGAAGAGACTCAGACCAAGAAGGAGAGCGGTGGAAATAAGTTACTTGAGAAGTGCGTGCAGAGTTACATGGAGGGATAGACAGACGAATGAGGAAGTAAGAAGAAGGTGTGGTGTGGAGGTAGATGTGCTGGAAAGTGTGAAAAGGAACAACTTGAGATGGTTCGGCCATAATTATGGAACGGATGGAAAGCGAGAAAATGACTAAGAGGGTGTACGAGAGTGAGGTGGAAAGGACAGAGAGGGAGAGTACAAAGGAGTACAAAGGAAATCAAGCAACAACAGGTCTAGTGACCCTTCTAGGCTGCTTGTCCTCCAAAACACTGAGGATCAAGTGTCCAAACAGTGGTTTAGAGTGGGTTAGGGAACTACTGCCCTGGAACTAATGTCCGTGGCAGGACTAGGAAGTTAGTAGGGGACATATGGGTTAGTAACTGAGGGGAGGATAAAATAAAGTTATTCATTTACAAACGTAGTCAGTCGCAGGTTTGATGCGAGATATTTGTCTACGCGGAGTTTAAATGAATCAACGGTGCTGCAGTCCATAACGTCTCGGGGAAGCCCATTCCACAAGTTGACAACTCGATTGAAGAAGAAATTCTTAGATTCGTGTGAGTTAAAAGATTTACCAATAATTTTGCAACCGTTTCCCCGCGTGTAATTAGATTGGTCGATAGTGAAGAACTTACTACAGTTCATATTGTCGATGCCTTTGATGATTTTGAACACTTGAATTAAGTCACCTCTTAATCTGCGCTGGGTTAAAGGAAATAGATTTAATTCTCTAAGACGCTATTCGTATGGTTTGTTCTTTAGGCTAGGTATCATTTTGGTAACTCTACATTGAACACGTTCTAGCTTGTTTATGTCTTTTTGGTAATAAGGGCACCAGCATTGAACGCAGTATTCCAGAAGAGGGCGGACTAAGGAATTGTAAAGGGTTAGGATAACGTCTTTGGATTTATGCTCAAATGACCTGCCTATAAAGCCAATTATTTTGTTTGCCTTCTTAACAACTTCTGAACATTGTTGACTCGGTTTTAGGTTACTCGATATTGTTACTCCCAGATCGGTTTCTCTGTTTACATTCTTAAGCTGAGTGCCATTCATCGAATAGTTTGCTTTCTCATTTAGGTATCCGATATGTAGTACTTTACATTTATCCGCATTGAAACTCATTTGCCAAATTTGGGCCCAATGTGACAATTTATCTAGATTGTGTTGCATATCGTCAACTTGATCTTTTGAGAGTACGCTATTTGCAATTTTTGTATCGTCAGCAAATTTTGAGATTGTACAGGTGAGACCCTCATCTATGTCGTTGATGTAAATTAGAAAGAGAATTGGTCCTAGTACCGATCCCTGGGGTACCCCGCTACTTACATTGGTCCATTTAGATGCCTTACCGTTTATGACTACTCTTTGCTTTCTGGCGCTGAGCCAATTTTCTATCCAGTTCAACACACCGTCTTGTGTTCCATGCGCTTTTAGTTTTAGCAGTAAACGTTTGTGGGGAAATTTGTCAAAGGCCTTTTGAAAATCAAGGTATATAATATCTACAGCTTTACTCTCATCGTAGAGGTTGAGGATATAGTGGAAGAAGTCTAAGAGGTTTGTTAAACAGGAACGTTATTTACGAAAGCCGTGTTGAGTATCTTTAAGTATGTTATTTTCCTCTAAGTGATTTACGAGTCTGTCTCTTATGACCGTTTCTAGCATTTTACATACAACTGAGGTTAAGCTAATTGGACGATAGTTACTGGGTAGGGATTTGCTGCCTTTTTTTAATATCGGTGTTACGTTGGCTATCTTCCACTGATCAGGCATAGTTCCAGACTGCAAGAATTTATTGAATAGTAATGTCAGTGGTTTGGAGAGCTCATCCTTAGCTTCCTTTAGAACTCTAGGCGAGATTGTATCAGATCCAGGCGTTTTATTTACCTTGAGTTTATCTAAACAATTCAATACTTCTCTCTCTGTAACGGTGATATTGCTTAGAACATCTGAATTATCAATCTGAATCGGCGATGGTGTAGGGATATCACTGAGGTCTTCTGTTGTAAAAACTGATGCAAAGAAGGTATTGAGGGCATTACTCATTTGTACTTCGTCTTTGGTGTATTCTCCATTTTCATCGACTAACGGTCCAACAGTTGAAGTAACTACTTTTTTCTTTCTGATATAACTATAGAATTCTTTCGGGTTTGTTTTACTTTGATTCGCAATATGTAACTCTAGGGTCTTTTTACTTTGCTTAATTAACTTTTTGGCTTTGCGTCGTAGCTCTACAAATTTCACCCGTTCTTCGTCATTTTGTGAGGATATTAATCTATCATTAGCAAAAATTTTAGCAAGCAGGCAGCTTGAAATATCTTTATTCCACCATTTGGGCTTATTATTATGGCCTGGACGCCGTATTTTCGATGGTATGCAGTCTTGCACTGCTTTTAGGTAAGTGGTTTCGAATAACTTCCAAGATGTATTTATGTCGTTATTGTTAATTAAAAAGCTCTAGTCAGTTTCTTTAAACATAGCTCTAAGTTTATGAAAGTTTGCTTTCTTGAAATTAGGGACTTTTTCGATGCTACTATTTGGTTCGTTAGTAGTAAAGTTTAAAGTGAAAGTTATCGTACGATGGTCGCTGTTACTGAATTCATCACCAACATTCAAATTCTCTATTAATTCTTCTTTTGTTGCAAGTACAATGTCAAGAACGTAATTACCACGGGTCGGTGTTCGAACAAATTGATAAAGCGAACTCTCTTGCAAGTTCGTATACAAGTCATGTCCGGAGTGTGAAGTAAGAGTGTCGCCCCACTTGGTCACAGGTAAATTAAAGTCGCCAATAAATACGGTATCTTGTGAGTTATTTACATCTGCAATTTGTTCATAAATTTCTCGGTCAGTTTGCACTGATTGAGCTGGAGGTCTGTATATTAATGCAAGTATTATTTTTGTACCTTTATTATTCTTTATTAGCACAAAAGATGTGTCGACGTTCACAATTTGAGGTTTTGACAAGAGGGTCGGGTTAAGACTTTCTTTGATATAAAATAAAACACCACCTCCATTTTTATTTATTCGGCTTTTCTCAAACATTACATAACCGGGAAGTGAATACTCTGCTAAAAAGTCTCTATCTACTGTATTGAGCCAAGATTCTGTTATACCAATCACATCATAATTTTCAGTAAACACTAGTTCCTCTAAATCTGAAAATTTATTGCGTATGCTACGAGCGTTTGCATAGAAAACCTTTAAAGTTGCGGTTTTATAACTCGCAGAACGTTCTTTAATCAAATTTTTGGTTCTGGTCGGATCTACATTTACATTCATGGCAGACATCGGTCCTCGGTCGTTATCCCTGGCGGTTTTGAATTTGGGTCGTGTTGGTGGAGCTTTATCCAAATTCGCGGTTCTTGACAGATTAGCATTTAATTCCTTTGCAGGTTGCCGCCCTCGCTGTCTTCGGTCCTCCTTCCTGGTTATCCTGTGCTGAGTCGATTTCTTCTCCGAAAATCCTTCACCGCATCGTTGAGAAGACGCCCAAAACGTGCTGCTCCCACCTGGTTCAGATGAACTCCATCGTCCGAAAACAAATAATCATCGTAGTAGAAATTGTCCCAGGTGTCGACGAATCCCACGTTTTCCTTCCTGCAGAGGTTTGCTAGACAACGATTTGTGCTTGTGGCTATGTTGTAAAATCGGCTCTCTACACCAAGCCGGGGGACGATTACTGAGACGATGATCCTTGATGACTTCTCCTTAAACGACTTGATCAGCTGCTGGTAATTTAAAAGCAAATCTTCCGACTTGGTTCGCTGTACATCATTGGATCCAACGTGGATGACGTACATTGTATTAGCAGGGGCCAGCTTAGATACTTCGTCAACTGCAGCAAATACGTCGTCCACACCACCACCAGGGATACAAAAACGCTTCCTGGTCTTAGGTGCTCTGGCGCAAAACTCTGTGAGCTGACCACGTATCATCGAGTCTCCCACGAGCCGGACTTCTTCTATTTCCGCTTCGTCATCTGAGTCTGCGAGTATCTGGAAGCGGTTTTGACACTCGGTAATCGGTATGGGTTTCCTGGTCTTGGGGCAAACGTTGTTCCTCACGACACGGAAGCTGTCTTGAGGGGGAAGAGAGTTACTATTTGTTTCTTGAGTATCGGAACCATCAGATGAAATGGCTACTGCCGGCGTTGAATTGTTGGCAGTTGACGTTGGGGCGTTGGTGGCTGCTGGAGTTGCGGTGACAATTGATGTTTGTGGTACTCCAACGTTGAGTGTTACAAACTCTTGGAGTGATTCCAGCTTCATGGTGAGGACGTTGATCTTGTTGTAGGCTTCATCTAATTTCACTGTCAAATTCTCTCGTTGCTGGCAGAGACGGCAGACTTGAAGATCGACAGTAACAAACATGGACTCACCAAACCTACCGGCGCAGTTCGTACAAGTGCGAGGCATGGTAACAGTCAGTTTCTTCAGATCACTTCACTCACTTTAAAACACTTAACTCACTTTAAAACACTTAACTCGCTGTAAAACACTTCACTCACTTTAGAAATACTTCAATCACTTCAACCGAAAACAAATATGTAGAAATACACAACAATAGGTTATCAGGGGTGATAGCCTAACCGAAAACAACAAATTTGAGATACGCAGAATTAGGCTTCCAGGGGCGATAGCCTAACCAAAAGTTGTAACAAAATTGAAATACGCACCAATAGGCTACCAGCGTTGAATAGCCTAACCGAAAATAATAAAATTGAAATACGCAGAAATAGGCTACCAGGTGTGATAACCTAACCTTAAACAAATATATATATATAACAGAATATGTAACTAAATATACAATTCACCAAATAGAGATTATATAAAAAATAAAGTGTGACTGCACACAAGGGGTTAATATACTGTATCAACAGATGGCCCTGGTGTCACTGTAGCCTAGTAAAGCAGTAGCCTACTCTTTTTAGATGAAACAAAAACATTATCAGTCAAAGGTTACTACAAGATCGTGCAAGCAACAACTAAAATTACAGATATATATAGCTACAGTAGGATACTAAATACAATATCTACTAGAGTTAATAAGAACAACAGATTGGCTGGCTATAGGCTAGGCTAGGTTTGGATTAGGTTAAAAGCTTGGCAGGTTGGGTTAGGCTAGGTTAGTTTGTACAAATACTACCCTTAGCTTAAAGTAAAATAACTCTGAGGAGAAAAAGTCAAGAATATATCTAGGGGGAAAAGATAAATGAATGCACTTAAATTTACTACAAAATTGGCTGGAATTTAATATGTATAATCCCCCAAAAAAGGTTTGTTTACAAAATGGCGTCGGCGTTCGTTCCTGTAGGCAGGTTAGTTAGTACACAATATTGTTGATTAGCAAATTAATATGCAAAGCTTTACTTACATACAAGGCAGTTAAATTGATATTTACTATACAGTAGGTAATGGGTAAAATTAGGGGCTACGATTTTATATCAAATAAGAAGAGAGCGTTTGTTTTCAAACAAAACAAAACAAAACAACAGATGGCGCTAGTGGCGCCCTGTCCGAGCAGGAGTCTTGTGATAAACACAAAGTTTATCAGTCAATACACAGCGAAATATCGTGCAGTGTTACTTACTAAGCTACAGGATGGTTAAACGTGCTCTTAACCACCTTTCATGCACAAGAATGAAGAGGATGAGTAGTTAATACTCAAATTATGATCGATATCGTGAGAGCGTTGACAGAGCGTCTGTAGCGTCTGACGGTAGCGAGGTGGAAGGATGGAGTGAGGAAGTATATGAATGAAGGCGGTGCTGGTTGGGAGGAGAGGTGTCGATAGACTGGGGACAGAGGTGCATGGGGGCAGTTCGTTCGTGGCCACAACCTTGGGGATCACGGCGTCAGGCAATAGATATATATATATATATACACATATATTTACCTCCCTCTACGTACCTTACACTATACACTTCATTCCACAAACCTCACTCTACACACCTTCCGCTATGTACTTCATTCTACAAGCCCTAATCTACATACCTTATGTTATAGCCTAGACCTCACTCTACACACCTCACTCTACATACAGTACCTGACTTATCACACTTCACCCTATATAATTATAACTTTACACAATTCATCCTCCACAACTCTAAGCACCTCACCCTCCCCACCTCACGGTCCCCACCTCTCTCTGCACACCTAGGTCCCAACTTCAGCATCACAGAGATTAATTCGCCAGCCCATGCTCCAAAATATTTAGCTAGACAGTTAATTTAATCAGAGAGGTAATTACTGACGCGGTGGGAGTGAAGCTAAGGGATTGGGGTCAGGAGTCAGGTAGTCCGAGTTGGAGAATGGATACAAAAGTTTGAGTTGGGGAGTTACATAGATACACAGACTGCACTGACATTGCGGCCCCTAATAGGCAGTCCTGGCTTAATTCTAAACAAATATGCTACTAAGTGCAAGGTAAGGCTAGCAAAGCAGAAGGCTCTCTCCCCACCAACTAATCCCTCTGACCAAGGGTCGGCACGAATTACAGCTTATTCTTTCTCCTTATTACCTTCATTATATAAGCGAGCGGAACTTGTGGACTATCTAATTTTTGACTAATGATAAATAAAGCATAGACAACACACATAATCAGTTTTTCCATCTTCCTATGACTTAAATTGCTTCAAATCCATGTGTCCAGGCATTTTGGCTCAAACGTCCCTTGAGTTTGGCTCTGTCTCTCTTTCAACTCTAGGGGAGGCACTCGTCACAGGCAATTCTGCCTTTTGTCTCCCCCACTCACATAGGAAAAAAACTAAAACTGACTGAACAGAACTATTTCACTACGTTATACTCATCCTCCACGCTTCCTTTTAGATTACTACATTGTACAGTAGAAAACAATCTCAAACTACACACCTGTAAAACAGCACAGGACGAATGACACAACTAATCAGCTCAGCAGTTCGGTGGCTACTGCACTAAAGTAAACCGTGTTACTTGTTGCCGCGCAGCAGCTGACCAGAGTCGAACAGGATGGCCTGTTATGTCGACCAATAGCGTATGTACTAGGCAAGGGCCAGGTATAGCTGCGTGAATATAATAGGACATTCCTAGAAGATTACATTTAGAAAATTTAAGTGACTCGAAGTGCTACAAAGCTGCTACAACCTGAAGATTGCCAATATATTTCTTAATTAAATAGGAATAATACAATACAATTAATGGTAAATTATTTATTTTTATAACAATGTTCGTACTGCATTTACAATAAATGTATTACTCTATGCACCAATCTCCAGTGTATTACCAAATATAGTGAACGTCCTGTGGACCACCCAAAACGTCACCATGGACCCCTAGTTGAGAACTACTGTCCTATTATGTATTCCTGCTAACTTAACCAATAATCATTGTCTTAACCAAACATGGAAGATCTAAGTTACGTTATTATTGTGACGTGGTGCAAAATAATAATATAACATAAATAGTTCATGGACCTGGATAAATCTAGGTTAATCCTTTATACAGAGGTGCGTAATTTCCATGTTATCATGGCTACCACTAGAAGTTTATATTTAACTCAAAAGGTAACACTAAGATTGAACAGATTGAAGAATATAATTAAATCCTTAATTAAACACATAACTTTCATATATTCCTCAACCATTACAGAAACATTTTCGGTCTTGTCCCTATCTGTATTACTGGAAGCTGGCCAGAACATCGTGTTTGTATTTATCTTTCGTATTCTCTATTGCATATTCCCTTTTGTTGTCATTTTGGTTTCCCTTGTCCTGATTCTGTATTGCATATATCCATTCCTGTCTTCCTGTTAGCTGCCTTATTCTAGTATGCATTATGCCTACTAGCCAATTCACACGTACACAAAATGTAAACAACATTTAGTATTAGTTACCCCAGGAAATATTATTATATGAAGACAAGGACTTGGTAATAAAATGTACAGTTGCAGCCAGTTCCACGCAGGACTCTGTGTGTGTGTGTGTTTGGGGTAAGGGGTGTCAGCCATATGTGCACCGATCCGATGTTAGTGCTGTTCGTGTTTGTCCTATGTGCGTTAAGCTGTATGTGTCAGTCCTGTGTGTGTGCATTAGTCGTGTGTATGTCAGTCCTGTGTGTGTGCATTAGTTGTGTGTATGTCAGTCCTGTGTGTGTGCGTTAGTCGTGTGTATGTCAGTCATGTGCTTGTGTGTGTGTATACTAGTCCTGTGTGTGTCAGTCATAGTCAGTCAGTTTGGTACCAGTGTTCTCATACAGTGATATCCGCTTATGTCACAATACCTCCACACCGGCTGCCTCACTTGTCAATGGTACAACTACACCGATAGATAAACAGACTGCCAGATAGAGGGTACCTAAATTAATAGATAGATCAATTGTTTGAATAATAGATACAGACACAAAAAAGAGAGAGAGAGAGAGAGAGAGAGAGAGAGAGAGAGAGAGAGAGAGAGAGAGAGAGAGAGAGAGAGAGAGAGAGAGAGAGAGAGAGAGAGAGAGAGAGAGATTATATTAAAGCTTTAAAGTCCATGTTAATATGTCAAGTTTTAAAACAGCATATACTGTATTGTTCCCATACAGTAAAGTTTCCTCTCCATCCTACATTGTTCAGGCAAGGACAAAGGTCCACACAAATGTCTGGTACAGTGTTACTTGTTATTTTGCTATTATTGTTTGTTATTACAGTTCCAATGGAAAACACAAAACTGTATTTTATTTGTTCAAAGCATAGGTGGAGGCTATATATTTTGTTTACCATTATATAATAAATAACCAGCATATACATAATGTAAAATAAGGGTTGTACTAGTGATATTATGTTACAGGGACACTTGAAATTACAGTGTAATCGTCTCAGCGGAATTGATAAGATGTGTTCCTTCCTATAACATGATGGTAATCATATTTAGGTGACCTCTAAGATCTGGAAATGTTCATGAATGGTTCCTGAACAACTCAACCAGTAGACTATGTCAACCAGTAGAACTCAACCAGTGTCAAAATCAAACATAATCAGGTAAACTAGTGCCACTATAAAGTACTAACCTAACCTAACATAGTCCAAACCGTCAAGAGTTACATGGACAAATAGCTCGACACAAATGTCCGTCTGTCTGTGTTTGTTCGACAATAATACATGTTCGTCTATTTTTGCCATACCCTCTCCTTGATTGTTGATTGATTGATTGATAACCTTTTGTTATCCTTCTCTAGCTTGCCTGGTGAGGATCAGTACATTGGTTGCTGCTTTTTTTTTTTTTTTTTTTTTTTTTTTTCTAATACAGTGTAACATAGTTTAACAATATTGGTTGAGTTGGCACTGAATGGAAGGTACTGGATGTAATGGTCTACTGGTTGAGTTATCCTGCCACTCTTATACTTTATATTACATAAAACATTTGGTTATAGTTATATTTCCCGAAATGTGATCAAAACCTAAATTTACTCGTGTCACATGGGACGAGATGAAGATTAGAACACAGAAACTCTGCAGAAGTAACATAATTATATTATTTCTCCCCCTACTGCTATACGGGTTAAATACTATTATTTGTGTGGAATATAACTCAGTGAGGGAGATATTGGACATGGTACTGTACCACTGTACTGAATGATTGACAGAAAGAGAGAGAAAGAAAGAGAGAGAGAGAGAGAGAGAGGGTGGGGGGATGGCAGGCTACCTGGAAGTACGATGATATTTAATGCCATACGGTGTGTTATAAATACAATTTCATTGAAAGGAAATGCATATATATTCCGTACTGATTGTAACAGTATAATCGCAATATTCACCTATTACCTTATCTCAAATCTTATCTACTTAAGAACTACATTCACATTTCAGGAAAAGATAGAGCTTCTGAAAAGAAAGTTTAGCTATTGATCATATTACATTTCAAATGTGTGACGCTTCTGCATAGTAACCACGTGCGGGCATGCGCGCGCGTCGGCTGCCCAGCCGTTTAGAAACCGGCTGGTGGCAGCCGGCCGGCAGGCTTTCTCTTAGTATATATCCTACGACAATGTAACTAATGTCTGGGATATTCTTATGTTGTTTCACAGCTTGAAGCTGCCCTTATTCTTAACCAACGCATCTTAGTATATTTTATTCTCGATAGTTGATTGTATCATTATAATATATAAGATGTAAGTCTAGTGAGAGCGGGAGGAGACGAGCGGGAGAGAGAGTCCAGCTTGGGACGAGCCTGAAGCGCTGCCACATGCATTTGATTGCAACGTTAGGCTTAGTTTCGACTCACGCATGGGGTAGAGGCTTTTGACCAAGCAACAGTGTTGAGTGTTACCAAGCCTGGGATGTATTTTGCATGCCTAGGGTGGGATCCAGACAGATTCAAGACTCAGAGCTCACCTCATTGTCGTACCCTTCGGACCCCCTTGATATCTATCCCTCTCAACCCCACTTAGAAACGTTCTCTCTCACTTTGTATACCTTCTTTCCACTGCTTCACCAATCTATTTAATTATCCCATCCCCTTGATAGACCTTATATCTATTATTGTATTAACGACGAGCTCTCAGATAACTAGATAGGATTTTGGGCCTTATGCAGAGATGTAATTGTTAACACCTTACGAGCGGCCTATGCGGTTTATTTATGTGTACCGCCCAGCGGGGTGTTTTTAGCCAAAATAGGGCTGTTTACGTGATCATTTTCATGCCTAAATAAGACCCAGAACGTAAAACAAGTACCTATCCCTGAAAGGGCATAAACAGAGCTTTCGAATGACACCATAACGATCCTTGTATGATGGATAGTTTTCTTGCAATAACCGTGCAACGCGAGTGCAAAAAGCAGGTAATTCGGTACTTTCGGTACATAATTGAGTATGTAGCGAGTGAGAGAGGGAGGAGGGAGCTGAGATTTGTGTCAGTAGGTTCGCCGCGGTGGTCTGGAGCAGTCATACGCTCGCTAGTCTCCTGCCACCACTTGTCTCTCTCTCTCAGCCACATTACGTGCTGAAATTGCCACTCGAGTTATGTCGAGCGCCGCCACATAGTCCAGCTTTATTTAACTCGACTTATGTTGCTCGCCGCTAATTAAGGGTTAATGAGACCTAGGAAGCTTTTTTGTTGTCTCATATTTGGTGGTTTCATGCTTGCTAGTGTGTTCTTGTGTCAGGTTAGCAGGGGCTAGACCGGAGGGGAGGCTTTTTGCGATCCTTTAAGTAAAGTCTGCTGGTGCGAGTCCCGTGGACCCGCACGACTTTACTAGGATACCCGTGGGAGTCCGGGGGCATTTTCTTGTCTGTGTCCTTGTGTGTCTAGAGTTGTGTTGTGTGAGGGCCCTTGCCTAGTCCACTCAGCACTGCGCTAGCACGTCTTGCTTTTGCTTTAGGGTCGCCAGGAGAGAGTCAGATACTTGCGATCTGAGTCTCTCAAGAGAGCACCCTTTCAATTAGAGTAATTTGGCGCACAGACCTGGGAACGTCCCTAGGCTAGAGCAGGTGGCTCAGCCCGGGTATCCGAAGCCTATATCCTTCCGGCTAGACCTCTGCCACCTGGCAGATTAACAGCTAGGGATTTATTATCTCTGTATGCTTGTTATTGTGCCACAGTTTACTGTTTTTGTGAGCATTGTGAGTCAGGGTGTGGCTTAGAGACTGTCCGAGCAGGCTTGCCTGGCTAAGAGTGAGAAGCACACCTGTATGTGGTTATGTTGCGAGTTGCTGCCTTTATTTAATTATACCTATGCCATTATACACTGTATGGCCTATCACTAGTATTTATTCCTGCTTATGAGTTAAGAGTTCTCTAAATCCGTAACGTACTTTCTTTGCTAAGCATCAGATCCTACAGTAGCCGCATGCAGTTTAGAGACCCGCATCTTGTCTACCGGTACGATGTTTTGAGGACGGTTTGCTTTCACCTTCTTTCACGCAGGGATGTTTAGTTGTATTAATTAACGTAACGTTAAATGTACTTTCTTCTATTTTGTTGTTAAATTGTTTCTGCAATTTAATTCCGTTATCTATCTTTTCCTTGAAGCTTTAATTCAACTTAATTGTGTGATCTTTTATATAGCCTGCTTGACTATCAGCAGTCTATAGTGCGTGCACCCTGTAACCGAGTCATAGGATACCTCGTTGTCCAGGCAGGACTCTTGACGGTTTAGGGTGGTTTGTTGCCTGGGTTTATAGATAAGGGTTGGATCTAGCGTTTTCCGTTGTTGCTTGTTGCCGCATACCTAGTCCAATAGAAAGAGCCCAGTGTTTATATATCCCAGGACGTAACAAATGGCATTTCCAACTAAGGATACTTGAGGTAGATTCCAGCTTATAATAAACACACATGTTGTAAACCAAGCCCGCCCCCGCCACCCAAGTCACTTCCAACCCAGAGTTCAAGTGGTAGAATTGGGTCAATAGTCGCTGTAGAAGAGTTGCAGCTTTTGATCGCAGGTCTTTTGGGTTGAATGTCAATTTTCATTCATAGCCGAATTGGGCTGAATGGCTGTTTTAGTCCATGGTCATTTTGGGTTGAACAGACATGTTGGGTCGATTTGTGTGGAGTAAACAATTTGAGTTGTGGTCGATTTTGGTTGAGTTAGCAATTTGAGTTGGTTGGGAAATTTGGGTTGAGAAGTAGAATGATCTTAAACTGCTGATTTGAGCAAGGACCGAGGACAGCCATGAACGTAAATGTAGATCCAACCAGAAATAAAAATTCGATTTATGAGCGTTCCGTGAGTTCTAAAACTACAATTTTAAAGGTTTTCTATGCAAACGCTTGTAGCATACGCAATAAATGTTTAGATTTAGAGGAACTAGTCTTTATAGGAAATTATAACGTAATTCGCATAACAGAATCTTAGCTCAATACAGAAGACAGAGACTTTTTAGCAGAGTATTCACTTCCCGGTTATGTAATGTTTGAGAAATCCCAAATTAATAAAAATGGAGGTGGCGTTTTATTGTTTATCTAAGAAAATCTTAACCCGATCCTCTTATCAAAAACCCCAAATTGTGAACATAGAAACATCCTTTGTGCTAATAAATATCAATAAAGTTACAAAAATAATACTTGCATTAATATACAGACCTTCAGCTCAATCAGTGCAAACTGACCGACAAATTTATCTGTGACTAAGTGGGGCGATACTCTTACTTCATACTCCGGACATGACTAGTATGCGAACTTGCAAGCGAGTTCTCTCTATCAATTTGTTCGATCGCCGACCCGGCGTAATAACATTCTTGACCTTGTACTTGCAACAAAAGAATAAGTAATAGAGAATTTGAATGTTGGTGATGCATTCAGTAATAGTGACTATCGTACGATCACTTTCCATTTAAAATGCAATAGCAATGAACTCAATACCAGCAAAGAGAAGGTCCCAAATTTAAAGAGAGCAAACTTCCGTAAACTCAGAGCAATACTTCAGGAAATCAACGGGAGTTCTATCATTAAAAATGAAATTGTTCACCTTCACTTATTCGAATGCAGTACATGAGTGTACAGTTGTACACCATTAAAAAAACGAAGGTCAGTAAATAATTATAGGCCTAAGTGGTGAAATGAAGACATTGCGAATTGTTGGCTTGCTAAAAATAATGCTCATGATAAATGAAATATCTCTGATACCCATTAAAATAGAGTGATAATTGTAGATCTATGAGGCAAAGCCAAAAAGTTAATCAAACAAAGTCAAAACACACTAGAATTACATGTTGCAAATCAAAGTAAAACAAACCCGAAAAAATTGTATAGTTATATCAGGAAGAAGAAACTAGTGACTTCCACGATTGGACCGACCGTTAGACGATGAGAAAGGAGATTACACTAAAGATGAAGCAACAATTAGTAACGCTCTCAAAACCTTTGCATCAGTTTTTACAACAGAAGACCTTAATAATATCCCTACAACATCGCCGGTTCAAATAGATAATTATGACGTTCTAAGGCCTAAGTCTCAGCAGTATCAGCATTACAAAGAGAGAAGTTTTGAAATGTTTTGATAAACTCAAGGTAAATAAATCGCCTGGACCTGATACTATCTCGCCTAGAGTATGAGCTCTCCAAACCACTGACATTGCTCTTTAATAAATCCTTACAGTCTGGGACTATGCCTGATCAGTGGAGGCTCGCCAACATAACATCGATATTAAAAAAGGCAGCAAATCCTTACATAGTAACTATTGTCCAATTAACTTAACTTCAGTTGTGTGTAAAATGCTAGAAGCACTTATAGCTCGTAAATCACTAAAAGGAAAACAACATACTTAAAGATACTCAACATGGTTTTCGTAATAAATGCTCCTGCTTAACAAACCTCTTGACTTCATCCACGATATCTTCAACCTAGATAATGACAGTAAAGCTGTGGGTATTATATACCTTGATTTTCAAAAGGCCTTTGACAAAGTTCCCCACAAACGTTTATTGACAAAACTAAAAGTGCATGGAATACAAGACGGTGTGTTCAAATGGATAAATGGATAGAAAATTGGCTCAGTGACAGAAAGCAAAGAGTAGTCATAAACGGTAAAGCATCCAAATGGATCAATGTAAGTTGCGGAGTACCCCAGGGATCGGTAATGGGGCCAGTTCTCTTCCTAGTTTACATTAATGACATAGATAAGGGTCTCACATGTACAATCTCAAAGTGTGCTGATGAAACAAAAATTGCAAATAATGTACTCTCAAATGAACATGTTGAAGATATGCAACGTAATCTAGATAAGTTGTCACACTGGTGTGACGCTCCTGCATAGTAGCCACGTGCGGGCATGCGCGCGCGTCGGCTGCCCAGCCGTTTAGAAACCGGCTGGCGGCAGCCGGCCGGCCGGCTTTTCCTTAGTATATATCCTATGACAATGTAACTAATGTCTGGGATATTCTTATGTTGTTTCACAGCTTGAAGCTGCCCTTATTCTTAACCAACGCATCTTAGTATATTTTATTTTCGATAGTTGATTGTTTCATTATAATATATAAGATATAAGTCTAGTGAGAGTGGGAGGAGACGAGCGGGAGAGAGAGACCGGCTGGGGGACGTTGCTTCGCGCGGAGAGTCCAGCTTCGGACGAGCCTGATGTTGCCACGTGCATTTGATAGCAACGTTAGGCTTAGTTTCGACTCACGCCAGGGGTAGAGGATTTTGACCCGGCAACTGTGTTGAGTGTTGCCAAGCATGGGATGTATTTCGCATGCCTAGGGTGGGGTCCAGACAGATTCAAGACTCAGAGCTCACCTCACTGTCGTACCCTTCGGACCCCCTTGATATCTATCCCTCTCAACCCCACTTAGAAACTTTCTCTCTTACTTTGTATACCTTCCTTCCACTACTTCACCAATCTATTTAACACCTTACGAGCGGCCTATGCGGTTTATTTATATGTACCGCCCAGCGGGGTGTTTTTAGCCAAAATAGGGCTGTTTACGTGATCATTTTCATGCCTAAATAAGACCCAGAACGTAAAACAAGTACCTATCCCTGAAAGGGCATAAACAGAGCTTTCGAATGACACCATAACGATCCTTTTATGATGGCTAGTTTTCTTGCAATAACCGTGCAACGCGAGTGCAAAAAGCATGTAATTAGCCACTTTCCCGATACAATTCCTTATATAGCGAGTGAGAGAGGGAGGAGGGAGCTGGGATTCGTGTCAGTATGTTCGCCGCGGTGGTCTGGAGCAGTCATACGCTCGCTACTCTCCTGCCACCACTTGTCTCTCTCTCTCAGCAACATTACGTGCTGAAATTGCCACTCGAGTTATGTCGAGCGCCGCCACATAGTCCAGCTTTATTTAACTCGACTTATGTGGTGAGCCGCTAATTAAGGGTTAATTATCTCATCCCCTTGATAGACCTTATATCTATTATTGTATTAACGACGAGCTCTCAGATAATTAGATAGGATTTTGGGCCTTATGCAGAGACGTAATTGTTAATGAGACCTAGGAAGCTTTTTTGTTGTCTCATATTTGGTGGTTTCATGCTTGCTAGTGTGTTCTTGTGTCAGGTTAGCAGGGGCTAGACCGGAGAGGAGGTTTTTTGCGATCCTTTAAGTAAAGTCTGCTGGTGCGAGTCCTGTAGACCCGCACGACTTTACTAGGATACCCGTGGGAATCTGGGGGCATTTTCTTGTCTGTGTCCCTGAGTGTCTAGCGTTGTGTTGTGTGAGGGCCCTTGCCTAGTCCACTCAGCACTGCGTTAGCACGTCTTGCTTTTGTTTTGGGGTCGCCAGGAGAGAGTCAGATACTTGCGATCTGAGTCTCTCAAGAGAGCACCCTTTCAATTAGAGTAATTTGGCGCACAGACGTGGGAACGTCCCTAGGCTAGAGCCGGTGGCTCAGCCCGGGTATCCGAAGCCTATATCCTTCCGGCTAGACCTCTGCCACCTGGCAGATTAACAGCTAGGGGTTTATTGTCTCTGTATGCTTGTTATTGTGCCACAGTTTACCGTTTTTGTGAGCATTGTGAGTAAGGGTGTGGCTTAGAGACTCTGTCCGAGCAGGCTTGCCTGACTAAGAGTGAGAAGCACACCTGTATGTGGTTATGTTGCGAGTTGCTGCCTTTATTTAATTATACCTATGCCATTATACACTGTATGGCCTATCACAGTATTTATTCCTGCTTATGAGTTAAGAGTTCTCTAAATCCGTAACGTACTTTCTTTGCTAAGCATCAGATCCTACAGTAGCCGCATGCAGTTTAGAAACCCGCATCTTGTCTACCGGTACGATGTTTTGAGGACGGTTTGCTTTCACCTTCTTTCACGCAGGGGTGATTAGTTGTATTAATTAACGTAACGTTAAATGTACTTTCTTCTAGTTTGTTATTAAATTGTTTCTGCAATTTAATTCCGTTATCTATCTTTTCCTTGAAGCTTTAAGTCAACTTAATTGTGTGATCTTTTATATAGCCTGCTTGACTATCAGCAGTCTATAGTGCGTGCACCCTGTAACCGAGTCATAGGATACCTCGTTGTCCAGGCAGGACTCTTGACGGTTTAGGGTGGTTTGTTGCCTGGGTTTATAGATAAAGGTTGGATCTAGCGTTTTCCGTTGTTGCTTGTTGCCGCATACCTAGTCCAATAGAAAGAGCCCAGTGTTTATTTATCCCAGGACGTAACAAATGGCGACCTTGCATAGGATTTACTGAACAGAGGAATATAGTGGTCATTTGTTTTGAGATTCCTTATGATTAGAGGAATACAGTGGACATAGAGTTTTTTTTTTGGAGCAACCAATATAACACATTAAAGACTTTAAATAACATTAGTATATACATACTTGCATAGGAGATAAGGCACATTCTATAACCGTGATAATTACTGCAGTACACAAGCATGTCTAATACATCAGAACACAGTGATGGGTCAGGTCACGATACGGGCTCGGAGGGAGAAAGACCTGTGGAGTGGCTAGTCGATAGCGAGGAGGGTGCTAGAAGATTTTTAGAGGTGCCCCTTACCGCTGACAGGGTGTTGAAGCTGAATAAGAATGGCTTAAAGTGTGTGGCAGGTCTTCAGGGTCACCAGGGTTTAAGTGGCATGAGGAAAGATCAGCTGAGGACTTTGATATTGGGTTTAGAAGGGAGAAACCTGGGTGGAGAGGCGACTGGGGGCCCCGGTCCCCAGCCCCCCTCCACTCTACCCCCGTATCAAACGTCAGGGTGCCTGAATTTAGTACATACCACCAAGTTGATGGTCAATGGCAGCGTGGAATTCAATCACAGGGACCCTCTCCATTAAATGCACCTTCCCCTCCTCAAGGGTTGACTCCAGATTTGTTGTTTCGGCTTGAGATGGCCAAGGTTGAGGTTGCTAGAGCTCAGGTTGAGGCTGCTAGAGCTCAGGTTGAGGCTGCCGAGAGACAGGCTAGTGTGCAGGCTGAGGTTGCAGAGAGAACAGCTATACGAAAGGCTGAACTGCAGGCAGAGTCTACTAGGTATCGGGCTGACAGGGAGCTGGAGAGATCTCGAGTGGAGGTAACAGGGCGAAATATTGGGGGAGGTAACAGACATCGGGACCATTCATTGTCGCACCTGCTAAAACTAGTTCCTGTGTTCGATGAATTAGGTGTGGCTGAGTTTTTTATGCGATTTGAGAAGGAGTGTCAGGAACACCAGTGGCCTCAGGAAAAGTGGGCAGCATTAGTTTCATCAAGACTCCTAGGAAAGGGGCTAAAAGCGTATGATGCACTACCTTTAGAGTCCTGTGTAGTTTATGATGAGCTAAAGAAGGCTGTGCTACGGGCCTATGAGTTACAACCAGAAACTTACCGCTTGAAGTTTCGGGGTGTTACTAAGGGCAAGGATAGTACCTTCCTAGAACACGCCCGGGACTTGTCTGATGCACTACGACATTGGCTGCGTTCTGAGAGGGTAGCTACTTTTGAGGAGTTGAGTGAGCTGGTTCTCTTGGAGCAGTTCTTTAAGTGCACAGGCGGGGACTTAACATTAAATATAAAGGAAAAAATCCTAGAACTCTCCAGGAGGCAGCAGAAATGGCAGACCTCCGACTGTCATTAATTCGAGGGTGCGGAGCAGCAGCTAGGAGTGAGTCGGGTGCAAAGGATCGTACCCCTCCCCCTCCCAAGAATTTTGATACACATAAATACACAAAACCATCTAGCACTGACAATAAAACTGAACATAAACCAAATACCGTCCCGTATAAGAAGTCTAATGGTACCTCCCACTCCCAAGGGAAACCAAAGAGTAAAGAGTGCTTTGCATGTCACAAGGAGGGTCACTTTGCAAATGCTTGTCCGAACAAACCACCAAACAAGGTTGTGTCATTGGCCCGCAGCATAGGGGTGTCGCCTATATCTTCTGAGTTTACCAAGGGTAGTTCGTCAGAGGGTGGGACACAGCCTGTGTTCAAGAGTCCGGAAGGCTCGAACCCTGTCCGCAACGTCTTTGGGGGTCATAGAGGGCATGGTTTTGTGAGGTGGGCTGGCGAAAGGCGAGGAGTTAAGCTATTGCGTGATACGGGGGCTTCTCAGACCTTGTTAAAGAACTTTACTGGTAGACCGATTAACGCTGCTCGGGTGGTGGTAGTTCAGGGGATCAATGCTATGAAGTCCTACCCGCTGGTGCGGATGGAGCTAGAGGTGGGTGGTGTGGCGAAGGAGCTGGATGTAGGAATTGTAGAGAACTTGCCTGTTGGGGGCGTCGACCTCCTCCTCGGCAACGACTTTGCGGTGCCTGCTTCTAAGGTTTCACCCTTGGTCGTTGCCGAGAAGGCGGCCGACGTTAGTAGGGAGGAACAGGAGTGGGTTGAGAAGTGTAGCGTACAAACCATGGCGTGTGTTGTGACGCGTTCTCAGACATCCGGAGCCTTGCAGCCACCACCTCAGTCTATCAAACCGCGGAGGAAAGGTCACAAGAAAACGGGAAGTGTTGGTCAATTGGAGAGTTTTGAGCCGGCAGTGTTTCTTGGTGACTCATTATTGGCACCTATGTTAGAGTCTGGAGAGACCCCGGGGCCTGTCACCGCTAGTGCAGGTGCAGGGCAGGAAGAGACTCTGCGACAGCATCGTTATGCGCAGCGTGAGGAAAGGATGGCTCAGCGGGACATTGGAGGTGGAAATAAATTATTTAAGATGAACTTGGATAATCTCGCACCTGCTGATATATGTTCCTTGCAGCTGGAAGATCCTGAAGTCAGGGCGTGTGGTAATGGTGCTGTCGAACTGGAGAGCGATGGGGATGCGCAGCCTGGTGATTTTTTCTTGTCCGAGGGGATCTTGTATCGGAGACAGGATCCCAAGAAAAAGTGGGATGGCGGGTCAGGATTAGTGGACCAGTTAGTAGTACCGAGGGTGTGCCGTGAGAGCTTATTGAGATTAGCTCATGATGTGCCTTTGGCAGGGCACCTGGGGGCACGTAAGACGGAGGCAGCTCTGAGCAAGCTTTTCTGGTGGCCTGGGTTAAAGGCGAGTGTCGTGTCATGGGTGTCACAGTGTCAAGTGGTTGGGAAACCCAATCAGGTCATTCCGAGAGCCCCGTTACAACCCATCCCTGTCATTGGGCCGCCCTTCAGCAAAGTAGTTATCGATATGGTTGGCCCATTGCCCCCCACTAGTGCCGGCAATAAATGTTTACTAACTGTAATGGATGTAGCAACACGGTATCCAGATGCTTACCCCATGCGCAACGGGATGGCCAAGACTGTTGTCAAAAACCTACTTGTCTATTTCTCTCATTATGGCTACCCTCAGGAGATCCAGTCTGATCAGGGATCCAATTTTACTTCTGCTCTGTTTAAGCAGACCATGCAGCAACATGGGATAGTGTCTGTGGTGTCATCTGCCTACCATCCCGAGAGTCAGGGAGTTTTGGAAAGGTGGCACTCGACTCTCAAGAGTATGTTGCGGTGTTATTGCATGGAAAATGGGAAGGACTGGGATCTAGCTCTCCCATACGTTTTATTTGCTGCGTGAGAAGTACCTGGGGAGAGCTTGGGATTTAGCCCGAATGAGTTGGTTTTTGGACACAGGGTCAGGGGGCCCCTCCACATAGTCAAGGAGATCTGGGAGGGAGTCACAAAGCCATGCTCGCTTCTAAAGTATGTAGTTGAAAGCCGTGAGAGAATGCTAAAGAGCTTGGAGGTAGCAGGTTGGAACCTTAAGAGTTCACAAGCTCAGATGAAGGACAGATACGACCAGAAGGTGAAGCTGAGGGAGTTTGAAGTAGATCAAGAGGTACTGATACTACTGCCTCTGGTGGGACACCCCTTGTCTGCCAAGTATTCTGGTCCGTATCGGGTTGTAAAAAGGTTTCTGATCTCGACTATTTAGTAGCTACTCCTGATCGTAAGAAAAAGAACCAACTTTGCCATGTAAATCTGATGAAAGAGTATGTGAGGCGCCCCTCCGAGCCTCTCACTGTCCCGGTGTTGATCTGCAGCGATCGTGGTGGAGAAGGAGGAAGGGACAGTCAAGCTGCGGGGGAGGATAATTGGGATTGTCATGTTTCCGCGGATCAGTGGGCGGGGAATTCTAGACAAGTGGCTCACGAGTTGATATTGCACCTGCCTGAGCAACAGCGTGTAGCTGTGCAGCACTTGTTTGATTCAAACCCAGCTGTTTTCGCGGAGTATCCTGGCCTCACTACTCAAGCGGTGCACGATGTCGATGTTGGGGACCACCCGCCCTTTAAATCAGTGCCATTCCGTGTTCCCCCTATTAAATTACCAGTACTTAGGGAAGAGCTGGATTATATGCTGAAACGTGGGCTGATTTCTGAGGGTGCAGTAAGGTGGACTTCCCCCGTCACACTGCAGCCCAAACCAGATGGCAAGGTGCAGTTTTGTATAGATTTCCGCAGGTTGAATGGTTTAATCCCCACAAATGCCTACCCTCTCCCTCGCGTGGACGACAGTGTGGATAAGATAGGAAAAGCCAAGTTCCTCACTAAGATAGACCTTGTTAAGGGTTATTGGCAAGTGCCCTTGTCTGAGCGAGCGCGAGAGGTGTGGGTTTGTGGTGGACGGTGCCACATATCATTGCCATGTTATGCCATACGGGCTGAAAAATGCCCCTGCAACGTTTCAGTAATTAATGAACAACATTGTAGCCGACATTCCCAACTGTACGGTGTACCTAGATGATGTCATAATATACGACGATGATTTTAACAGTCACTGTGCTCACATCGGACAGCTTTTTAATAAACTGAATGAAGCAGGTTTGGTGGTAAACCTGGGTAAGTGCGATTTTGTCAAAGCCACAGTTTTGTACCTGGGGTTCGAGGTTGTGATGGGTCAGGTGTGCCCTCCACAGACAAAGATCAAAGCCATCGATCAGTTTCCCCAGCCTACGACTAAGAAACAAATCATGCGGTTTCTAGGTATGATAGGCTATTATCGTCGCTTCATCAAAGGCTATTCGACTGTACTTGCACCTTTAACCGACTTATTATCTAAGGACAAGAAGTTCCGGTGGTCTCCTGAGTGTGCAGAGGCGTTTTCCTTGGTGAAACACCTGTTATGTACCCACCCCATACTCAGGGCCCCGGACTTCAGCAGACCTTTTCAGCTGGCGACTGATGCCAGTGGCGTAGGGGCTGGGGCTGTCTTGTTACAGACAGATGATGAAGGCATCGAACATCCAGTGAGTTTTTACAGTAAAAAATTCAATAGTGCACAAAGGAATTACTCTGTAATTGAAAAAGAACTCCTGGCGATAGTGCTGGCGCTCAGGCACTTCGATGTATATGTTCCTGCTTTCGGACCAGTCGTAGTGGTTTATACCGATCTTCACCCTCTGAAATTCTTGAACCAGTTTCATAACCGGAATATGAGGCTGACCAGGTGGTCACTCATGCTTCAGGAGTATAATCTGGACATACGCCATATTGCCGGTTCTGATAACGTGATAGCGGATTCTCTATCAAGGGTGGATGATGTTGGTTAGACTGCCACAGGATTGAGGGTTGAGTGTGGAGGAAAATAGGCTGTCACTGTAGTTCAGCCGAAAAAAACAAATTAAAAAAGCAAAAACCTTATAAAACTCTTTATTTTTATAACGTGTAGAATTTTGTATAAGATGTTGTAGCAGTATCTAAGTTGAATGTTTTCGCTTATTGTCGCTAAGTTAGTTGAACTTGCTTGGTGGAGCGCAACAGTCTTTATTTTTTTTATAAATAGTGCCTTGTGTCGCAACAGTGTGTGGTACTATGAGAAGCTTTCTGTTAGATATGAAGAACTTAGTCAAGGGTCTTATATCTTGGGGGAGGTGTGACGCTCCTGCATAGTAGCCACGTGCGGGCATGCGCGCGCGTCGGCTGCCCAGCCGTTTAGAAACCGGCTGGCGGTAGCCGGCTGGCCGGCTTTTCCTTAGAGTATATCCTACGACAATGTAACTAATGTCTGGGATATTCTTATGTTGTTTCACAGCTTGAAGCTGCCCTTATTCTAACCAACGCATCTTAGTATATTTTATTCTCGATAGTTGATTGTTTCATTATAATATATAAGATGTAAGTCTAGTGAGAGTGGGAGGAGACGAGCGGGAGAGAGAGACCGGCTGGGGGACGTTGCTTCGCGCGGAGAGTCCAGCTTGGGACGAGCCTGATGTTGCCTCGTGCATTTGATAGCAACGTTAGGCTTAGTTTCGACTCACGCCAGGGGTAGAGGATTTTGACCCGGCAACTGTGTTGAGTGTTGCCAAGCATGGGATGTATTTCGCATGCCTAGGGTGGGGTCCAGACAAATTCAAGACTCAGAGCTCACCTCACTGTCGTACCCTTCGGACCCCCTTGATATCTATCCCTCTCAACCCCACTTAGAAACTTTCTCTCTTACTTTGTATACCTTCCTTCCACTACTTCACCAATCTATTTAATTATCCCATCCCCTTGATAGACCTTATATCTATTATTGTATTAACGACGAGCTCTCAGATAATTAGATAGGATTTTGGGCCTTATGCAGAGACGTAATTGTTAATGAGACCTAGGAAGCTTTTTTGTTGTCTCATATTTGGTGGTTTCATGCTTGCTAGTGTGTTCTTGTGTCAGGTTAGCAGGGGCTAGACCGGAGAGGAGGTTTTTTGCGATCCTTTAAGTAAAGTCTGCTGGTGCGAGTCCTGTGGACCCGCACGACTTTACTAGGATACCCGTGGGAGTCTGGGGGCATTTTCTTGTCTGTGTCCCTGTGTGTCTAGCGTTGTGTTGTGTGAGGGCCCTTGCCTAGTCCACTCAGCACTGCGCTAGCACGTCTTGCTTTTATTTTGGGGTCGCCAGGAGAGAGTCAGATACTTGCGATCTGAGTCTCTCAAGAGAGCACCCTTTCAATTAGAGTAATTTGGCGCACAGACGTGGGAACGTCCCTAGGCTAGAGCCGGTGGCTCAGCCCGGGTATCCGAAGCCTATATCCTTCCGGCTAGACCTCTGCCACCTGGCAGATTAACAGCTAGGGGTTTATTGTCTCTGTATGCTTGTTATTGTGCCACAGTTTACCGTTTTTGTGAGCATTGTGAGTCAGGGTGTGGCTTAGAGACTCTGTCCGAGCAGGCTTGCCTGACTAAGAGTGAGAAGCACACCTGTATGTGGTTATGTTGCGAGTTGCTGCCTTTATTTAATTATACCTATGCCATTATACACTGTATGGCCTATCACTAGTATTTATTCCTCCTTATGAGTTAAGAGTTCTCTAAATCCGTAACGTACTTTCTTTGCTAAGCATCAGATCCTACAGTAGCCGCATGCAGTTTAGAAACCCGAATCTTGTCTACCGGTACGATGTTTTGAGGACGGTTTGCTTTCACCTTCTTTCACGCAGGGGTGATTAGTTGTATTAATTAACGTAACGTTAAATGTACTGTCTTCTAGTTTGTTATTAAATTGTTTCTGCAATTTAATTCCGTTATCTATCTTTTCCTTGAAGCTTTAAGTCAACTTAATTGTGTGATCTTTTATATAGCCTGCTTGACTATCAGCAGTCTATAGTGCGTGCACCCTGTAACCGAGTCATAGGATACCTCGTTGTCCAGGCAGGACTCTTGACGGTTTAGGGTGGTTTGTTGCCTGGGTTTATAGATAAGGGTTGGATCTAGCGTTTTCCGTTGTTGCTTGTTGCCGCATACCTAGTCCAATAGAAAGAGCCCAGTGTTTATTTATCCCAGGACGTAACACTGGGCTCAAATTTGGCAAATGTGTTTCAATGCGGATAAAGTAAAGTACTCCATATTGGAAACCGAAATGAGAAAGCAAACTATTCAATGAATGGCACCCAGAATGTAGACAGAGAAACTGATTTGGGAGTAACACTATCCAGTAACGTAAAACCAAGTCAACAATGTTCAGAAGTTGTTTAAAAGGCAAATAAAATAATTGGCTTTATAGGCAGGTCATTTGAGCATAAATCCAAAGATGTAATCCTGACTTTACAATTCCTTAGTTCGTCCTCTCCTGTAATATTATGTTGAATTCCGGTGCACTTACTACCAAAAAAGATATAGGCATGCTAGAATGAGTTCAACCTACAGTTACCAAAATGATACCTTGCCTAAAGAACAAACCATGTGAGGAGCGTCATAGAGAATTCAATATATTTCCTTTATCCCAAAACAGATTAAGAGGTGACTTTATTTAAGTGTTCAAAATCATCATAGGTATCGAAAATATGAACTGTAATAAATATTTCACTATCGACCAATCAAATTACACACGGAGGAACGGCTGCAAAATGATTGGTAAATCTTTTAACTCACACGAGTCTAAGAATGTCTTCTTCAATCGAGTCGTCAACTTGTGGAATGGGCTTCCCTGATATGTTATAGACTGCAGCACCGTTGATTCTTTTAAACTTCGCCTAGACAAACTATTCTATTACCTGATGCCATTATCCCCGAAGGGGTGGCCACGAACGAACCGCCCCCAAGCACCTCTAATCGAAGTCAGTCGACGCCCCTCTTCCCAACCAGCACTGCATTCATTCATAATTATACTTCCTCACTCCATCCTTCCACCTCTCCTTCGGTTTACCTCTCCCTCTCTGTCCTTCCACCTCGCTCTCGTACACCCTCTTAGTCATTCTCTCGCTTCCCATACGTTCCATATGGCCGAACCATCTCAAGTTGTTCCTTTTCACACTTTCCAGCACATCTACATCCACACCACGCCTCCTTCTTACTTCCTCATTCGCCTGTCTATCCCTCCATGTAACTCCGCACGCACTTCTCAAGTAACTAATTTCCACCGCTCTCACTCTTGGTCTGAGTCTCTCCATGAACGTCCATGCTTCGCTTCCGTAGTTAGTGTCGGGATTACCACACTGTCATGCAAGGACTTCTACACTTCCATACTGACCACTCTATTTCTTGTTACTGCTTGCAATGTTCCTACAACCCTCTTCCCTTGTTGCACCCTCTCCCGCACTTCTTCATCCACAGTCCCATCTTTACTCAACACACTGCCCAGATACTTAAATGAGCTGACGATTTCCATAGCCTGACCGTTCAACTTCACCTCACACTCTGTGACTTCACCCCTTTCGAAGACCATAACCTTGCTTTTCCCCACATTTACCTTCAAATTCCGTTTTTCACACACTGTTCCAAACTCATTTACCAGACCCTGCAACTCCCATGCATTGTCACTCATCAGAACTGTGTCATCCGCAAATAGCAGTATAGGCAGCTTCCACTCATTTCCCTCCCTTTTCAGTGATACACCAACATCCACTGCTCTTCCTAGTATTTCTTTCATGACTCCATCCATATATGCAGTAAACAACCAAGGGGACATCAAACACCCCTGTTTTAACCCAACACTCAGGTCAAAGAACTCGCTCTGCTCATTCTCCACACATCCACCAGGGATCGGTACTAGGACCAATTCTCTTTCTAATTTACATCAACGACATAGATGAGGGTCTCACCTGTACAATCTCAAAATTTGCTGAAGATACAAAAATTGCAAATAGCGTACTCTCAAAAGAACAAGTTGACGATATGCAACACAATCTAGATAAATTGTCATGTTGGGCCCAAATTTGGCAAATGAGTTTCAATGCGGATAAATGTAAAGTACTACATATCGGATACCTAAATGAGAAAGCAAACTATTCGATGAATGGCACTCAGCTTAAGAATGTAAACAGAGAAACCGATCTGGGAGTAACAATATCGAGTAACCTAAAACCGAGTCAACAATGTTCAGAAGTTGTTAAGAAGGCAAACAAAATAATTGGCTTTATAGGCAGGTCATTTGAGCATAAATCCAAAGAAGTTATCCTAACCCTTTACAATTCCTTAGTCCGCCCTCTTCTGGAATACTGCGTTCAATCCTGGTGCCCTTATTACCAAAAAGATATAAACAAGCTAGAACGAGTTCAACGTAGAGTTACCAAAATGATACCTAGCCTAAAGAACAAACCATACGAAGAGCGTCTTAGAGAATTAAATCTATTTCCTTTAACCCAGCGCAGATTAAGAGGTGACTTAATTCAAGTGTTCAAAATCATCAAAGGCATCGACAATATGAACTCTAGTAAGTACTTCACTATCGACCAATCTAATTACACGCGGGGAAACGGTTGCAAAATTATTGGTAAATATTTTAACTCACACGAATCTAAGAATTTCTTCTTCAATCGAGTTGTCAACTTGTGGAATGGGCTTCCCCGTAACGTTATAGACTGCATCACCGTTGATTCATTTAAACTCCGCCTAGACAAATATCTCGCATCAAACCCGCGACTGACTGCGTTTGTAAATGAATAACTTTATTTTATCCCCCCCTCAGTTACTAACCCATCTGTCCCCTACTAACTTCCTAATCCTGCCACGGACATTAGTTCCAGGGCAGTAATTCCCTTTCCAATGTTCCCTTACCAACTCTAAACCACTGTTTGGACACTTGATCCTCAGTGTTTTGGAGGACAAGCAACCTAGAAGGGTCACTAGATATGTTGTTGCTTGATTTCCTTTGTACTCCTTTGTACTCCTTTGTACACATACTGCCACCTTTGCACCCTCATACATGCTCTTCACTGCTTTCAGCAACTTGCCATCTACTCCGTATATTCTAAGTACTTTCCACAAACCTTCTCTATTCACTGTCATAGGCCTTCTCCAAGTCCATAAAGGCAACATACACCTTTTGTTGCTTCTCCAGATATTTCTCCACAACACAATTCTTGGTAAAAATCTGATCTACACATCCTCTTCCCTTCCTAAAAACCTCCCTGCTCGTCCCCTATCCATTTCTCCGTTCTCACTCTCACTCTCTCAATCACTACCCTACTGTACACCTTCCCTACTACTCTTTAAAGACATATTCCTCGGTGGTTACCTAGACAAACACCTTGCCTTAAACCCGCGACTGATTGCATTTGTAAATTAACATTTTTGTTTCCCTCTATTATATTACTAACAACTGTCCCCTACTAACATCTCCGAATCCTGTCATGTACATTTTTCCCAGGGCAGTCTTCCCTTTCCATTTTTCCCTTACCCACTCTAAACCACTGTTTGGACACTTGAACATCAATATTTTGGAGGGCAAACAGCCTTGAGGGGTCGCTGGACCTGTTGTTGCTTGATTTAGTGTGTACTTCGTTGGACTCTCTCTCTCTCACTTTCACTCTCTCTCTCTCTCTCTCTCTAATATTGGGTTAGAATAATTTTGTTACTGTGATATTTTTTGATAGCCTTTTAAGCGCATTTCAGATACTTGTCATTATATTAATAGGCCTATTACACTCTTGTTAGGGATATTACAAATTCTATTATTTTGTTGTGTCGACCACTGTATACACTAACTACTATTGTTTTTCCAGTTTCACATTTACTTGTGTAATTTCTAGTAAATCTTGGGTCGTCTTTTTACTTTTCATTCCAGGCTTGATGGTAAAGTAAAATTTGCAGGCTTAACCCGTGGAGCCCCGGCTAGTTTTGTATTGTTTGTTCACCAGAACCCGGTCCTCGCAAAATGACGAAGAACGGGTGAAATTTGTAGAACTACGACGCAAAGCCAAAAAGTTAATTAAGCAAAGTAAAAAGACCCTGGAGTTACATGTTGCGCATCAAAGTAAAACAAACCCAAAAGAATTCTATATTTATATCAGAAAGAAGAGAGTAGTTACTTCAACTGTTGGACCGTTAGTCGATGAAAATGGAGAATATACCAAAGACGAAGTACAAATGAGTAATGCACTCAATACCTTCTTTGCATCAGTTTTTACAACAGAAGACCTCATTGATATCCCTACAGCATCGCCGATTCAGTTAGATATTTCAAATGTTCTAAGTAATATCACCATTACAGAGAGAGAAGTATTGAAATGTTTAGATAAACTCAAGGTAAATAAAACGCCCGGACCTGATACAATCTCACCTAGAGTTCTAAAGGAAGCTAAGGATGAGCTCTCCAAACCACTGACATTGCTATTCAATAAATTATTGCAGTCTGGAACTATGCCTGATCAGTGGAAGCTAGCTAACGTAACACCGATTTAAAAAAAAGGCAGCAAATCCCTACCCAGTAATTATCGGCCAATTAGCTTAACCTCAGTTGTATGTAAAATGCTAGAAACGGTCATAAGAGACAGACTCGTAAATAACTTAGAGGAAAATAACATACTTATAAATACTCAACACGGCTTTCGTAACAAACGTTCCTGCTTAACAAAAATCTTAGACTTCTTTCACGATATCCTCAACCTCTATGATGAGAGTAAAGCTGTAGATATTATATACCTTGATTTTCAAAAGGCCTTTGACAAAGTTCCCCACAAACGTTTACTGCTAAAACTAAAAGCGCATGGAATACAAGACGGTGTGTTGAAATGGATAGAAAATTGGCTCAGCGACAGAAAGCAAAGAGTAGTCATAAACGGTAAGGCATCTAAATGGACCAATGTAAGTAGCGGGGTACCCCAGCAATCGGTACTAGGACAAATTCTCTTTCTAATTTACATCAACGACATAGATGAGGGTCTCACCTGTACAATCTCAAAATTTGCTGACGATACAAAAATTGCAAATAGCGTACTCTCAAAAGAACAAGTTGATGATATGCAACACAATCTAGATAAGTTGTCACGTTTGGCCCAAATTTGGCAAATGAGTTTCAATGCGGATAAATGTAAATATATATAGTGAAATCCCTTTATAAGTACTAGTGATACACCTTATTGATAAAAGGAAGTACTAATCTGTACATCTCCTTTATATGCTACTGAAAACGCATTAGAAGTACTAGTGATAAACAATTGGTAATAGAAGTACTTAGTATTGACACAGGAGATAATATATATAAAATAGCGAAAGAACAAAAGTACTAGTGACGCGCTTTATATAAAAGAAGGTACTTGAGAGAATTCATAATTTTATTTGTATTCAATTTGAAACGCAATTGAAGTACTAGTGATGCCCATTTAATTTAGGGAAGTACTTAAGTTAAAGTTCTAAATGCAAGTGTAATAACTCAATTGAAGGGAGTACTAAGCTATATTGAGTTAAAATATAAAACTGAGCCAGCCGTCCGGCTGGCTCAGTTGATAGCATGCCTGATTTCCATCTTGAAGGTCTCGCGTTCAATCCCCGCTCAGATTGAAAAGTTTTTCTGGGACATAGCCGGCGGTTACCATCTCCCCATGAGCAAGAGGGATGGGTAATGGTGTCTGGTAGACTAAAGAAAGCCAAGCGCTTGTGAATCCTCGAAGGAGGAGATACGGGCGCTATATAAGTAACCAGAAGATTATTATTATTATTTATTATTAACCCTCTCACCACGGAAGACCTCTTGAACGCCCATAAAAAAGCATATAACAGGTACCCGGAAGACCTCTTGAACGCCCATAAAAAAGCATATAACAGGTACCCGGAAGGCCTCTTGAACGCCCAGTGGTTGAAAGCCTGTGAGCTTCGTGTGCGAGGCGTCGGTCCGACGCATGTAAACAACAGCCGGCTGGACCGACGCCCCGCATCTCCGGCCACAAGAAGGAGAGCGTCGCTTGTTCGTGTGTGCCTGTATGTTGTTGTTAAGTATCGAAAAGTGGTGTAAAGTGGCTGTTTTGGCCATAAAGTTATCTCCAATGAAATCATCATCACAGCTCAACCAGTTGACTTAGAGAGCTCTACTTAATGCCATTCTACAGGTAAATAACACAGCTACGCTTGGGGATGCGCGGGAATGCGGGAAGCAGTCTGATTAACGAATATACGGTAGCCTAGCCTAGACGTTTTTCGGCCAAAACACCCGGGTTTCGAGGAATATATATATAATACATAGCCGGGGCTGGAGGGTTTAAACAAGTACAAGTGTAATACCTTGATTGAAGGGAGTACTAAGCTTTATTGAGTTTAACAAGTACAAGTGTAATCAATCTATCTATATACTCAGGCCAAATCCCCACTTTTCCTTGTTTTTCCCCTTTTTTCTTTTTTTCTTTTTTTTGGGGGTGGTCGACTCAAGACAGAGCCAGAATAGGGATAACACAACAAAAAACAATGAACACACAAAAACAAAATACAAATTCACACACATCACAAGTGTAATACCTCGATTAAAGGGAGTACTAAGATATATTGATTTTAACAAGTACAAGTGTCATACCTCGATTTTTTTTTTTTTTTTTTTTTTTCTATATTCCAACTACTTACCCTCTCGGGCATAGGCTGAGAGCCTGTACATTCCACCGCTCAACACGGTGAAGCCCGTGAGGTCTTGTTCCAGTCTTGGGAGTGAGACATGTGAAGCAACCATCATGGCTCGAAACAGCTCCATCTCTGAAGCGGCCGGTTGCTTCGCTCAAGTGCTTCACCGTCTCACCCTCCAGACTCAGACCCTCACTCTCAGAACGCCACCTATTGAGCAGTGAACTCACTAGGCATTGTCCCCCTGTAACATATTTTGAATATGGGAATATTCATACAGTGTTATTTAATCAGGGAACAATGAGGGTATTTTTTTAGCATTTTGGTGGGCTTTGTGGTAATGCACTGATACTAGGTACAGCACAAATTCAATCCCAATAATATCTTCCCATTGACATATCGGGATTTGAACCCGGGTCCATTGGATTACCAATCCAGTGGCATGACCACTCCACCACACCTCCCCTAAACTCACTTGAAGGGAGTACTGAATTATAGTATACAAGCCAAATCTTAAGAGTGAACAAAGATTGTGGAACCTCGTTCGTACGTCTTATGTATGTTTATATAATTTATTTAAATACGAGATCTATGTGTGTTCAATATAATAATATGAATGTACGTTTTGTTTTAATTATCCTCTATTATACATATTATAATTATCCTTCTGTACATGTGTTGCAACAAATTCGGATTCTCCAGTCAAGTAGAACCTACCTAATTAATCCAGTCAACCCCAGTAAAAACCTGGCATAACAAATGCCCTACAATTTCTCTCTACATGCTGCAATGCTATATTTTAAATTTTCTTCTACCACCATTACAATAGTAAGTGTTCTTCAGAGCTTTCACAGTGTAGTCTGGGATCCAAGGCCTGGAAATGTGTAAGAAAGTGATTTTGAAGTGACACCCCTGCTATCAAATGTTTGGCCCCTAGATCATGTCTGTGGGGGTGTTCGACACCAGAAAAGTTACTTTAACAAGGTAGTTTGGATTGCGCGAATTCTGTAGGGACGTTTTTTTAACATGGGGTGTCAACTGTAACAACCAAGAAATTTAGGGGTAGGAGAAATTCAATTGACCATAATACAGGGGTGAGTGCAACAAATTACCACTCATTCTTTTGGTATAAAGTTGGCTTTTTTATGAAACATGATTCAATGTGATTGGACCATGCACGAGGTCAGCAGATGTCAAAAGGTCACGGAAAGTGGGTTAAGCTGAAAATTTAGCTCCTTTACCAAATAATTCAAATTTTTCCTACTTTAACACCTTAAGAGCGGCCTATGCGGTTTATTTATATGTACCGCCCAGCGGGGTGTTTTTAGCCAAAATAGGGCTGTTTACGTGATAATTTTCATGCCTAAATAAGACCCAGAACGTAAAACAAGTATCTATCCCTGAAAGGGCATAAACAGAGCTTTCGAATGACACCATAACGATCCTTTTATGATGGCTAGTTTTCTTGCAATAACCGTGCAACGCGAGTGCAAAAAGCATGTAATTAGGCACTTTCCCCATACAATTCCTTATATAGCGAGTGAGAGAGGTAGGAGGGAGGTGAGATTCGTGTCAGTAGGTTCGCCGCGGTGGTCTGGAGCAGTCATACGCTCGCTACTCTCCTGCCACCACTTGTCTCTCTCTCTCAGCAACATTACGTGCTGAAATTGCCACTCGAGTTATGTCGAGCGCCGCCACATAGTCCAGCTTTATTTAAGTCGACTTATGTGGTGAGCCGCTAATTAAGGGTTAAGCTTGATATATCCAGATTTTCACACCCAAAATATGTTCTTTGCATCCCTCTAATGTTTTTGGGAAAGGAATGTCACATTTGAATTAACCTTGAATTAAACGATCTATATTGGCAAGCAGTAGTGAGCCTACACATTAGTATGACAATCTTTTAGACTCGCTTCGCTCGCTAGTTTGTCTATGATTGTAGGGTATTGGATGGCTCCTTCAGCTATATTATGTAGGCTCGCTATCCCTCGCCTATACTGATCGTAATAGTGATGGTTTACTGTAGTGGTTGATGCTTTTCATCTTTTGTGCGGTGCTAGGGAGGGTGGTTGCGTTTTCTCTGGGACTGTAGAAATATTAAGGGTAGCTACATTATTAATTTTATTCCATTTGTGGATTGTATGAAGTCTTAAAGTGGCTTTTTATTTCCTACAGGTGCTGACCCCTGGCGTATAAAGATGGAACCGGTGGCTGTGATAGCAGGCAAAGGAAACAAACGCCAACTCTCTACTAGTGAAAGTGACTATTCGAAATGTATCGTCTGCCAAACTACAACAGATGATCAGGGACCTCTGTATAACCTGACGAAGAGAGGGTTCACAACATTCAAGAACGCGGTGAAAATAAGGAAGGATGACGTTTACAGCCAGAGTGTGGGACGATCTTCAGAATCAGGACCAATTCCTTTCAAAAGGACCAATGTGTCACGAAAAATGCCACAGTAGTTACACCCTCAAACGGACTTTGGACAATCTAGTATCCGCCAAATGGTTTAAAGCTGAGCAAGGAGAAACATCAGGTGAACGGAAGGGCAGGAGGAGTTTAACGGACTTTAAGGCAGTGTGTTTCCTGTGTGAAAGGGAACGCGATTCCAAAGGCGATAGGACATTAACTTTAGTCAGTACAGTTGACAGGCAGAAGTCAATCCATAATAAGGCAAAGGAGTTGAGGGGTGAGGCGGTCCTTTTGAAAATTGAGGGCCATGGTGATTATTGTATTGACCTCATAGCAAACGATTTCCGCTATCACTTGAAGTGTATGAACAATTTGTCAATTTCATGAACAGACGATGTAAAGCTTCGGAACAGACATGTGACAGTAAAGGTGTCACTGAATATGACAAAGTCTTCCAAATGCTTGTTTCAGAAATTTCACCTGGACTTCTTATTAACAAGCATGTCTACCACCTTGGCCAGCTGACCAATAGATTTACGGAACTTCTCTCACAACAGGGTGTAGTCAGTAAGAAACCCTACAGAACTGATAGGTTGAAAAAGCGATTGTTGAAGCACTTTGAGTCTGACATTCAGGTCATCACATTGAAGGGTAGAGATACTTTAATATGTGCATCTTCTTTGACTGTCAAAGAGCTCTGTGATGAAGTAGTCTCTCTGCAGACTGAATTAGATGAGTGTGAGCTTCTTCCAGATGACGAGGAAGAGGAGGTACTGCTCCCAAACGTGTCAAACAGTTCATACCACGTGGCAAAACACTTGAGGGCTGAAGTGAAAACATTCGGAAAGGTAGGGTGTGCAACCCCGGTCAGTGATGACATTGAAATATCATATGAAGGTGCCTCTAGTCAAGTACCGGTCGACTTGTACAATCACTTGGCATGGTTACTAACAGAGGGAGATGAGTGTCTCGGTGAAGATGGCAAAGTCCAGCTTACCAAAGATGATGAAGAGAAGGTACTGAATTTGGCACAGGACATTGTTGGATGTCTTAGCAGGCAGCCACTTCCCAAACACATCGGTGTTGCCCTACATATTCTGAAGGAAACACGTAGTAAAAACCTTGTGTCAATTATTAACAAATTTGGACACTGCATAAGTTATCCCACTGCTCAGCGACACATCACAACAGCCGCCAATGATGTTTCTGAACGAGAAGAAAGGGAAGGGTTGTTCATTCCAAGAAACATCACACCAGGACACTTTACCCAGTACGCATTGGATAACTTAAACTTCCATTCAGAGACAGAAGATGGTGGTAGTCTTGATGCTACAACAAATATAATTTATCAGTACACATTTGAGGGAGAAGGAAGTGGGGAGGTAGCGGGGGCAGTGCCCCTTAAGAAAACCAGGAAACTGACTATCAGTGAACCAGACAAATTCGTTCCAGTAAGTAGTACACTGACACTGAAGGACAGAAGACAAGCTAGGTCATTACGTGATATTGAACTTCCTCATTATGACAAGGGGGAAGCCTGCTTTCTAGCTGACAAGAACATCGTTTGGTTCCTACTGAGGATGTATCCAACCCAGTTAATGATGGGTGAAAACAACAAGGACAATGGTAGCCTGACATGGAGCAGCTTCTTTGAATACAGTTCCGGGCAACATACAGAGAAAACAAAGATTGGTTATGGACCATTGCATCCACAAAACCCAACCAACGCAGATGTAGTCCAGACCTCATTGGACTACTTCATCTCCTCGAGTCTTAAGATGGGTCAGGCTAAGACGGTGGTGACTTGTGACCAGGCGATATATGACATAGTAAAGGGGTTGGTTAGGAAAGAACCGGAAAAGTACAAAGATGTTATTGTCCGACTTGGAGGATTCCATATTGCCCAGAACTTCTTGGGATCTATTGGATTTTTCATGAAGGTGAGTGGCATAGAGGACATTCTGGTTTCTAGTGATATCTGTGGTCGAGGTACAGCCAATAAAGTCATGGCAGGAAAAGAATATTATAAGATGGTCCGTTATCATTCACGTTTGAGTGAGGCATTCTTCATGCTGAAGTGGGAGGCATTTGAGAAATGGCTGTTGTTCGAAAAGAATGAGGAGACACTTTCTTTTCTTTCGTCTCTGCTTGAAAGTCTTAGAAATGCCTTTGACAGGAAAGAGGACGAATTTGCTGCACTCATGGAGGAAGTCATGAAATGCCTAGAGTCACTGGAGTCGCTCTGGGGAGATTTTGAAAAGGGATTAGGAGTGACAGCCCATCTTTGGAGCATGTACAATTGTACATAGACATGGTGCTTATCCTAAGGTGTTACATCCATGCTGAGAGAGCTGGGCTCTGGCAACAGCACTTACAAGAGGTACAGAATATGCTACCCTATACCATTGCTTCCGGCCATATTAAGTACATGTCCTGCCTTCCGATTTACCTCAGTGAGATGCAAAAGCTTCCAGAAACAGCACCAGAAGTGCACGAGGAGTTTGCAGCTGGCATATTCACAGTTCACCAGACTGCACGAGACTTCAATGGTGTGTGGACAGACCTTGCCCTTGAACAGACCTACAATAGGGAAGGCAAAACAAGCCTCTTTAAGGGTATAACACTGTCTGAATCAGCACGAGAAAAGTACATCAAGGGTCTACCGTTCATGACATCTGTCTCTGAAAGTGTAAAACAGATGGCACACATGGCCTCTCCGCAATCTGACCACCACGAGAAGCTGAGGAAAGACGACATGGAAGCCGTGTTGCAGATCAAACGGACCGTGGAAGAGAAGATGCAAAACCCATTCGATCCTTCACTTGCGACAGATTAACTAATAAACATATCCACAGGTCAGATTCTTGCAGCAACTACCCTGGTAGATGCCAAACGTCTAGGCTTGGAGGCAATGGATGCTGCCACAACGACGAATGCAGACAAGATTGTCCAACTGAAGATAGAAACAATTGCCACGCATCTGAAGAAAAGTAAGAAAAAGATGGACACTGTGAAAGAAGTCATCAGAGAGGAGAGTGCAGTGACAAGGGCGCTTTGTTTCGCACAGGACCTGAGTGATGTGGCACGGACTGAGGCATTTAGATACGAATGGCTTGAGTACCCTCCCTCGTTGTTTGAGCCAGAGAAGAATGGATTTTGCATGCGGAAAGGTTGCAAATCCAACTATCTATCCACTCTACAGGCAGAGGTTGCCGACGCATGGGAACCGTTAAAAGAGTTGCCTCCTTCTGCATCTGATGCAGTTTATGTAGGTAGTCGATGCAATGGCATTCATCCAGTGGTTCAACACACTTGGTTCGAGTACATTTGGCCAACTTCAGGAAAGGTACAGGAACAAACTCTTGAACTCTTGAACATGAAACCCAGACATTGCACTGAAGTGCATTTCGTGGGCGATCAATATGATTTTGGGTTAAAGAGTCTAAAAGGGGATGAACGCCAGAGACGGGAGTCAAATACCAACTTGCCAGAGTATGTTCCAGCGGACAGCATGAAAATCCCTGATTGGAAGACATTCCTGTCAAACCCTTGTAACAAGACCAATCTGCTGTTGTATCTTGCTTCACGTTGGTTCCAGGACTCATCCTGGCCTGATGGCTTCTGCCTGGTCCTTGGGGTCAACGCCCAGGCAACTCGTGTGACGCAGACGGAACATACCAATGTTGATGAGCTGTACTGCCCTAAACACGAGGAGGCGGACACCAGAATCTTTGCTCACATTGCTAGCTGTGATGACAACAGCGTAGTTGTCATTCAGGCTACAGATACAGATATCATCGTCTTGTCAATGTATTATTTCCCTCGGTTGCCAAACGTTGTTGAGTTATGGGTGGAAAAGGATGATCTGTTCCTCCCCATCCATGACTTGGTGAATGAGTTGGCCAAAGTAGTTGGAAAGGACGTGTTGGCACTCACAGACACACTGCTCATCTCATACATTCTGTCAGGTTGTGATTCGGTGAGCTATCCTTTCAAACGGGGTAAGAAGAGAACAGTGAAAGTCGCACTCCAGCATGTTGACAAACAGCCAGCGTTGTCCAATTTCATCCGACATGAATCCGGACCTTCTGCACATGATCACTTCAGGTGATAACTGAAGCACGAAGTTTCTTTTGTGATCTCTACGTCAAGCCAGGGTATTCATCCCTGGATAAGGTCCGCGCCCACTTGTTTGCATCTAGCAAACTAGATCTGCGCTCCCTTCCTCCAACAGAAGATGCTTTTCAGTTCCTCGTTCTCAGGAGCCTTTGTCAGATCAGCTTATACAAGCAAGCTTCACTCAGCAATCCAGTGCTTCTTCCACCTGAAGAGTATGGCAGGAGTGTGGATGGTGACAGGTTAATTCCTGTCATGAAGAGCAAGCCATCAAAGCCTTCTGCTGCGAAGTTGAAGTACTGCAAATGCAAGAAGAAACCGAACTGCCTGAGGAATTGCCCTTGTGCGAAAGCTGGAGTACCATGCATCATTGCATGTGCCTGCAATGGCGACAGAGAAAAATGTGGACGGCTTCTGACTGATGACAGTGATGATGATGAGTAAATAGAGCTGATGACACTTTTCCAGATAGTATGTGGTATGACTTGTCGTTTTAAAACATGTTTAAGAGTACCGTGCAAATATGTAGTGTGAATGTCCGAGTTTGGTGATTTTTTTGAATTTATGCAAATCTAGAGTGACATACATGCCAGTAAGTTAAGTTCAGTCGGGGCATTCCTTTCCCAAACAACTTATTTTGGGTGTAAAAGTTTGGATATATTGAGCTTGAAGTAGGACAAATTTGAATTATTTAATAAAGGAGCTAAATTTTCAGCTTAACCCACTTTCCGTGACCTTTTGACCCCTGCTGACCTCATGGATGGTCCAATCACGTTGAATCATGTTTCATAAAAAAGCCTACTTTATAACAAAAAGAATGAGTGGTAATTTGTTGCACTCACCCCTGTATTATGGGATATATGGTCAATTGAATTTCCCCTTCCCCTAAATTTCTTGGTTTTTACAGTTGACGCCCCATGTTAAAATACGTCCCTACAGAATTTGTGCAATCCTAACTACCTTGCTAAAGTCACTTTTCTGGTGGCTAACACCCCCAGAGACATGATCTAAGGGTCAAACAATTGGCTGTGGATGTGAATGTTGTTTGTAACCTGTGTAATCAGCTTGATCCTCTTTTATTGCTGCAGTAATTATGTGTAAATTATGTTGATGTTTTAATCATGATGATACTGTCCAACATTATATTTGACATATCACAGTAGCCTTCAATATGAACAGATAATAACATAATCTTGGTGCAGAATTCGCAATCTACAATTAACATCACTTTCTGCAGACCCAAAGTTGCGAAATAAGTTTAAACGACAAACTCCGATAAGATTCCAAGACAGGGAGCTGGTCATTTCACCTCCAGACCACTACGTTTGTATCACCTCACCCCATGAGAACAAAATTTAATGTCTAACGTTGTGTAAAGAATGTCAATGGCTGTGTTATTGATGAAAATACTGACATGTAATAAACTAATCGGATATACAGGTACTTGTGACGGAAATATGCTGAGAATGGCAGAAGGGACGTCCTGTAGTCGTGATGAGAACAGTTGTGAGACCATTTACCTATAGATACGTGGCAGAGAGATAGAACTGGTTACTGGTATATGGTGAAATGAGTTAGAGGCAAAGTGGTGTTGATGATAAGTGATTGTGAGCCGAAGTGGTCGTGATGTGAAGTGGATGTTAGTTGAAGCGGGCATGAAGTGAAGTGGTCGTGTAGTGGTTGTATGAGGAAGTGGTCAAGAGGTGAAATTATCACAAGGCAAAGAGATCATATGCCGAAGTAACTAGGTACCAGTTCTCCCCCTTCCTCCTGATTATCTTCACTCACTCTTACACACACACACACTTGCCCTCTCTCTACAAAGGACATCATTATAGTCGCCTTCTTTAGTATACTGGACTGCATCAGATTCTTATCGGAAGTCCCCGCCAACTACCGTCTTCATGGGGAGAGTTGGTCAACCTCCTCGGCTTTACTATTATTTATGGTGTAAGTTTGCATATAACCTGTGAATCCAAATTCCATAAGTTGCTGTGGCGCCTATCCCAGGGGTCTTCATGAATTTACAATACTTTCATGATGGGATCACAAACTATTTTTGATAAAGTTGGCGAGTCTTTAGTAAAACGTATTTAAATGTATCAGTAGGATATATTTATGAAAATATACCTGTTAGTTTAATAGTGTTGTAGTAAGCGTCAATTCACAGCATTTGCAAATTGATTAGCATAAGTGCATTTGATTTACATTCGTGATTTTGTTAAACAGATGGCGGGTGAAGATTGTGAGATTGCTCAACTGAAGACAACATTTCCTAATATTTTACGTTCAATAAGCAACGCAATAATATTATTTTAGATCCAGACGAGTGGAAGTAGGGTTTACTTATTAAGGTCAAGCTATTTACGGTAATCTGGAGAATTATCCTTAATCAGATGTGAATGAGTAATCATTTTTATATTTGATAGTGGGTAATATATAATTTTTGTATACACAATTTATCTTAACATTTAGAGTGCGAACAATATTCTACCTCAAAGACGGTAGAGAAAAGACAGAGACAACAGATTTTTCCTAGGCAGGGAGTCAGCACGGAAGAACAGATTTTAAGTACAAGAGGAAGAACATTATCCGGTCCGTACGCTCTCTTAATATTAAGCGCACAGAGGGCAGAAAGTACATCCTTAGAAGAGATACAAGTAAGAGGGAGGGGGGTGGAGAGGGAGAAATAACACCTGAATCATCCAAGGAAACTTTTTTAGCAAAAGTTTGAGTGAAGAATTCAGCTTTGCCAGAGGAAGAAGTGGCAGTGGTGCAGTCAGAGTGGACCAGATGAGGGTAAGATGAAGAAGTAGAGACGGAGAGGTTTTTGGCTAGATGCCAGACATTTCAGAAGAGCTAGGATTGGAAAGGCCAGAACATTTGTTATTGATCAAAGAGTTTTGGTTAATCGAAGAACAGATTTGGCTTCATTCCGTCCAGAAACATAAAAAGCACAAGAATCTTAAGTTTGAAGGTGACGGTACCATTTAAATGCTTTCTCCATTTTGCGGATATCATTAAAATAAGCGAGAGTAAACCGATATATTTTGCCATTAGACTTGGAGAATAAAAGTGAAATGTATGCTTCCATTCCGGAAAGGATTGTCTCGATCATGCAATCAGCAACTTCCGAGGGTTCCTGGCCAAGGAAGCAAAAATGAATCCTTGGGAAATAAAAATAATGCCGAAAAGCCTCCCAAAAGGCAGTGCCAAAGTGCAACAAGTGACGCCGGATGGGAGGATCGGATGGCCGTACCGGAGAGATGGGACAGGTAATCACAAACACTTATCACAGAGATCTTCCCCTGAAGACCCATTTAGACATAATAGGAACACAGTCCTACTCTTCTGCCCACAACCCACTTCACTCATGCCACTCCCTAACACCCACCACCCCCTATGTGGCGGCGCTCGACATAACTCGAGTGGCAATTTCAGCACGTAATGTGGCTGAGAGAGAGAGACAAGTGGTGGCAGGAGACTAGCGAGCGTATGACTGCTCCAGACCACCGCGGCGAACCTACTGACACAAATCTCAGCTCCCTCCTCCCTCTCTCACTCGCTACATACTCAATTATGTACCGAAAGTACCGAATTACCTGCTTTTTGCACTCGCGTTGCACGGTTATTGCAAGAAAACTATCCATCATACAAGGATCGTTATGGTGTCATTCGAAAGCTCTGTTTATGCCCTTTCAGGGATAGATACTTGTTTTACGTTCTGGGTCTTATTTAGGCATGAAAATGATCACGTAAACAGCCCTATTTTGGCTAAAAACACCCCGCTGGGCGGTACACATAAATAAACCGCATAGGCCGCTCGTAAGGTGTTAACATACCACTCACACCTCCAAACAACCAACATACACAAACACATACATACGCACCTTACCCAACAAACCAACAACAAAAGACCACACAACACAATCCTAAACTATCCACCTCCCAAAATAAACCCATTGGAAAACACACTTACCAGAGAAACCCTAGTCACACTTGCTCACCTCAGGTCCGGCCACCACCCGTCATTACAAGATTACACACATAGAATAGATCCAACTCAAGACCCTTCTAGTCTTCGCTGTTAACCCTTCCAATCCCAGCACCGTATTATATACGTCAGTAGATAATTAACTCCCCAGTCCCAGCTAGGTATATATCCGTCAGTAATGTACTTTCCTTGTAACTGCCTGTACAACCCTGTACCAGTTATCACGACCTGTTGAGCACTGCTCCCGTGTTGGCAACACTTCTCAGCTTATATGAGACCCACTGAAGGGTAACAGAGCAAGTGTTGCCTCATCTTTGGAGGTGGATAGGTGGTCTCTCCTGCCATTTTTGATACATTGCTTGGGACTGCTGGGGACTTTTATTACTGTATCCTACAGTACATTACGGGTTAACATCCCACTGACAACACAAAATGCTTAAAAACTCCACTGCCCAGCACTTGCCTTGCACAGACATAACTTCAACATCACTTCACTCAGAGATCTCTGGACTCATCCGGGGGAAGTGGCGGACTACCTGGACGCCGCAGGATTCCCATGAAAGGGAATCTGGGGCTACTACAACAACAACAACAAGAACAGGTAACAGAGCTAAGGTTGTGATCAGAGGATCCCAACGAAGAGGAAAGGTCTACATCGTAAATAGAAGGATTAGAGGTTAGAAAAAAAAGTCAAGAATGTTGGACCGATCTCCAAGGCGGTCACATATATGAGTAAAGTGCTGGACTACCTGTTCTAGGTCATTTATGAAAGAACAGATGTAGGTCTGTTCACTGGGTTGGTCAGTATAATAAGAGGAGAGCCGTTGGCAGTGGTGAACATTGAAATCTCCTAAAATTTAGATTTCTGCAGAAGAGATGTATAGAATGTGTTCCACCTTAGAAGTAACATAGTCAAATAAATTTGAATAGTCAGTAGTATCAGGGGACAGATAAACAACACAGATAAATTTAGTTTGAGAGTGAAAATATAGCTTTATCCAGATAGGGGAGGTGTGGCGGAGTGGTCTTGCCACTGGACTGGTAATCCAATGGATCCGGATTCGAATCCCAATATGTCAATGGGAAGATATTATTGGGATGGAATTTGTGGTGTACCTAGTTTCAGTGCATTAACACAGCACACCACAATGCCAACAAAAAAAATACCCTCATTGTTCCCTGATTAAATAGCATTGTATAAATATTCCCATATTCAAAATATGCTACAGGGGGACAATGCCTAGTGAGTAAATTAGCCGTGAATGGGTGCTTCGCATTACTCACTCCCTAGACTGGAACAAGACCTCACGGGCCTCACCGTGTTCAGCGTTGGAGTGTACAGGCTCTCAGCCTTGCCCGAGAGGGAGTAGTTTGAATATAGAAAAGAACAAAACAAGATGATATATCAGAAGAATCATGGTTGGGAACACAACAGAAAGCAAGATTTATGTGCACATAATGCAATATTAACCTTTGGCTTGAAACTGAGGATAGAGCTAGGCAGATACAGAGAAGAGTTTGGTATATATATATATATATATATATATATATATTACCCATTTTGAATATCGAGCTTGATGTCAAACCCTCGCCTTTCCCTGTGCTATGGCAGAGTAGCAGCACTGTTGTGGAGAAGGTTTCTTATATCTACATTATTATGATCGCCTTCCCTTAGCGTCTGGAATATTTTTTACTCAGGTTTATAGGAATAAGCTTCTGTCTAGGATACCATGGAAATACAGTCCTATTTTGTATGACATATTTAAATACTGTATGTGATTTGCTAATGGTAATTTGAAAGAATCGAATCGTAATTGTTATTTCAACAATTGGAAATATAAATCTAGTTACTCATAAGTAAAACACATTCACTATAAAGCAAACTTAAAATATAAATTTATATTCCAGTGATTACTCAGAAACAAATATAACATTGCTTTCCCAGATTGATAACGGATTCCAGAAATATGGAAAAGCGAATCTGGGTGATTGTGCAATAGCTGTGATTCAAAGTGTGTTGTTGGTACATTTGAAAACATGGATGGTAGGGTGGGGGAGACCAGCCTAAATACATCTCCTGGCCAGAATGTATACCTTTCCCTGATCCGAAATTTATGTTAATGTGCCAAAACTTTAACTGCCGCAGTTATTACTCGGCCCTAAAAAGAATAGAAAGCAAAAGGTAGTCATAAACGGTAAAGCATCCAAATGGATCAATGTAAGTAGCGAGGTACCCCAAGGATCGGTACTGGGGCCAGTTCTCTTCCTAATTTACATTAACGACATAGACGAGGGTCTCACCTGTACAATGTCAAAGTTTTATGACGATACAAACATTGTAAATAGCGTACTCTCAAATGAACATGTTTAAGATATGCAATATAATCTAGATAAGTTGTCACATTATGCTCAAATTTGGTAAATGTGTTTCAATGTGGATAAATGTAAAGTACTCCATATCGGAAACAGTAATGAGAAAGAAAACTATTCAATGAATGGCACCCAGCTTAAGAGTGCAGACAGACAAACTGATTTTGGAGTAACAATATCGAGCAACCTAAAACCGAGTCAACAATGTTCAGAAGTTGATAAGAAGGCAAACAAAATATTTGGCTTTATAGGCAGGTCATTTGAGCATAAATCCAAAGATGTAATCCTAACTCTTTACGATTCCTTAGCCCGCCCTCTCCTGGAGTACTGCGTTCCATCCTGGTACCCTTACTACCTAAGGTATAGACAAGGTTGAATGAGTTTAACTTAGAGTTACCAAAATTATACCTTGCTTAAAGAACAAACCATACGAGGAGCGTCTTAGAGAATTAAATATATTTCCTTTTAACGCAGAGGCGACGTAATTCAAGTGTTCAAAATCATCGAAGGCATTGACAATATGAACTGTAATAAATATTTCACTATCAACCAATCAAATTACACGCGGGAGAATGGTTGCAAAATTATAGTGAAATAGTGAAATCTTTTAACTCACACGAGTCCAAAAATGTCTTCTTCAATCGAGTTGTCAACTTGTGGAATGGGCTTCCCCGAGATGTCATAGACTACAGCACCATTGATTTAAAATTCACCTTGCCTTGCCTTAAATCCACGACTGACTGCATTTGTAATTGCATACATTTTTGTGTTCTCTATTATATTACAACTGTCCCCTACTAACATATCCTAATCCTGCAGTCTTCCCGTTCCATTTTTCCCTTACCCCCTCTAACCCCGCCGTTAGGGAGCCACCTTGTCGCGGTGGCGGGACTTGAAGCGTGACCGGTGGTCTCTGTTCCTGGAAGGGATACAGACCTTCTTAGGATTGGGGCTCCGCCGACTTCGTGGGCTAAGACCTCCCTCCTCTTTGGTTTACAGAGGCCTGTGAAGTACCACTTTTCTGTTTTTTTACTCTCCCTCTACCTTTGTCCTTTTCTTTGCTTCCCCTCCATGTATCGTTGACGGTTGGACTACTCTTTATAATTCGATGGAGGGTGGATGTGGACGGCGTTCCCTTCCACCTGTAGAACTGAAGTGCATGACGTGCCAGCACGAGGGGAAACCTTTACCGTTAAATCTCACCCTCTGTGCTGGACCCGAAGCTGATGAGTTGACCGTCCATAAGGCACTGGGGGTCTTGGTGTATATCTGGGTTTGACTCCTAGGGCATAATACCAAGTCCTCTAATTCTTGACTCCATGATGGGTGTGGAGCTTATCCCGGATGAAACATGATACCTGCGTCCTATGGAGACTTCCTCTGGGTTTTCAATCACCGGCGCTGGCGTGGATACGGCTAATGTGTCTGACTCTGCTTCCTTGACTCTCCTCCCCTCGGATGGTGGTAGCTCTTTGCCTGCCACTATACCGGGTTCTTTACCGACCCCTACACCGTCCTTGGACAACCATCCAACCTCTGCTCCTAATACAGAACCGAGCCTAGACGTGTTAAGTTCTCTTGGCACGTCAACCTTCTATACGTTTGCTCCCTCACTAACCACTGACTCAGTTCTTGCCCCTTTGCCCTCTTCCGTGTCCCACGCCGTTCGGCCTGATCAGTCCTCTGCCATTCAGTCGTTCGCTCTCTCTTCTGCTTCCTCTTCCAATCTTCTTCCCTTGTCCTCGCCCACTCCCTCCGTTTCTTCTTCCTCCTCTCATATCATCACTTATGAACCGTATCTACCACTTTTTTTTTTTTTTTTTTTTTTTTTTTTTTTTTTTTTCTATATTCCAACTTACTTCCTCTCGGGCATAGGCTGAGAGCCTTAACATTCACCGCTTTACAATGAACAGTGAAGCCCGTGAGGTCTTGTTCCAGTCTAGGGAGTGAGACATGTGAAGCACGTAGAGCACAACGAGCACCTGCCATCTTGCCTTCACATGAGGCACGGTGCTCACTCATGACCCGAAACGACCCAATCTCTGAAGCCATCTCGTTCCCGTGCTTCACTGTCTCACCCACTACACTCGGACTCTCACACTTACACACACACAACGCCACCTGTTGAGCAGATAACTCACCAGGCATTGCACCCCTATAGCATATTTTGAATATGGGAATATTCATACAGTGCTATTTAATCAGGGAACAATGAGGGTATTTTATTGACGTTTCGGTGGGCTTTGTGGTAATGCACTGATACTAGGTACAGCACAAATTCCATCCCAATAATATCTTCCCATTGATACATCGGGATTTGAACCCGGGACCTTTGGATTACCAGGCCAGTGGCAAGACCACTCCCCCACACCTCCCCTAAACTCACTTCCCCCCACCTATTTCGCATTCATCTTCTTTTCCTTCTACTCCCGTTCCTTCCGCTCCTCGTCCTTGTTCTTCCGTTCTAACTTTATCCTCTCTTTTTGCCCCTGCTGACTTTATTAAATTCTTCTCTGTCACCGCCTCAGCTCCTCTTGCTGGTGATGACCTCCTGTTCCACCTGCGTCTCCTTCAGCAGGTGGGCAGAGATGTCACCTTCCACTCCCGCCATGATGCTTCCCGACTAGTTATGGTCCAGAACAAACTTCAGGCTGCTGCTATGTCAGCAATTGTAGACTTCTCCGGAAATTCCATCCCAGCCCTTAAGGCAGTTGGTACGCTTAGAGGTCGAGATTAACTTCTAATAAAGCTAGAGTGCCCATCTTTTTACTGTAAGTTGTATTCATATCGTTGATTATGCATACCAATTTTCATTGATTTATATTGAAAAATAAATGTATGAACAATATAAAACTTGCCAAAATATGCGAGAAAAGCGCAACATTTCCGCTGCTACTACTCAGTAGCTATTACAACTTAGGCTATGGTAATTCTTTTACAAGAAGTATTAGCCATGATTGTAACACTGAAGGTGAATTATTGGTGTAGGTCCAATGGGTATGTACTGGTATGCTTACCCAGTTTACTCATAGATTTTTCTAAGTACCGTTCATAAAACCTGCCTAAGAAAAATATTTCTTCATCTCATAGAGACCTAAGATACCTCCAAGTTTTAGATAAATATTATACCTTCAAGTTTTAGATAAAAATGTAAGCTTTCCAATAAAAAATAAAATAATTCAAATCCATCAAGAATTCCCTGAGTTATATTAACAAATGTGACATTATTTTAGCAAAACAAAAAAGTCGGGAATCGCACGTCAAAGTTTACCACGTACTTTAGAGCCTTCCCGAAAGCTGATAAGCATTACAGATGAGTTATGCATAGATGTTGATATATCAATAATTTTACATGGAAAGCAATGGTTTCCAATTGATATTGCATGCTATTTATGGTTGTGTAAGGCCTTTACCGCTACTATGGTACCGCACCCCATATATATATTATAATCTACAATTAAACATAGTAAAAATTGCACAATGAAGCTGAAACTTTCGGAGATTATTGCCAACACGTTAGACGGTTTTTCAGGAAGTTTTTGCAATTTTCATAATTTTTTTTTTTTCGCCCTCTAAAGCATGTGTCACACTATGCCGATTTAAGTGCCGACACTCCACGACTAAAAGAGTGGCGATACAAGGGGGAGACTACTGCCGAGTATCGTGGGTGATAGAGGGGCGGGACGCCCACGATGGACGGGCATGCCGCCTAACGGCAACTGGAAGGGGTCGAGTGGCAACCATGCAAGACCTAAGGAAGATAAATGACGCCGCTGGGGTGGCGTCATGCGCCGTAACACGCAAACTGGTTGGCGACAATGCTCCTGACGAGCTGCTCCTATAGGAGGTAGGGCGGCGCCGATAGATACTACGGCGGCGATGGACAGCCACCCTGTCACACTGGACCCCTACTCCATCACACTTGATCCCGACTGAGGCAAACCGGTCCGTCGGAGGCGACGTTTGTGTGTGTGTGTGTGTGTGTGTGTGTGGGGGGGGGGGGGTTAAGCTTGAGATCTTGGGAGGAAACTAAAAACATAATAAAAAGATCCATAAATGAGCAAACAAATGCGCCCATCTCCCCTTAATTAAGTGTTATTTTTTTTTGAGTAATTGGTAAAACAAGGCCATCTATAGTTAACCTTTTCAGTACCGGTGACGTCTTTCTCGTTATAGTCTGGCAACTATTTGGTTATTGTATTATGCTTACAAAGGGCCTGTAGCAATCACAAGACCACCATTCCTCTCATTTATCTCTCTTAACTCCCACAGACCGTTCTTAAGCTGCATAAAATCGTCTAAGTATGGCAGAACTATGGCAAAACAAACGCCACCGCTATTGAAAGGGTTTATAGATAGTCACTTGTTCATGGGATCGGATAAAGGGGACAGTGGTGACTTTTGGGGTCTATTTATTTATATACTAATTTATTTTTTAGTTTTCTCGCTATACCTCCATCAAGGTTAAAACAAAAACACCCCCAAAACCATCTATCAACGATGTCCCGTGCGAAGTTGCCAGGTCATGGACTCACGGTATGCCCTCCCCCTATGACGGCGCCTGGGCGTTACCGGGTCGCTGCCTGAAGGCGACCTACCTTATAAGCGGCGTCTGACGCAGACAGGTCGACACCTTTGTACCGTCTGACGCCTACTGGATGCCGCCCGACGCCACCTGCCTACCGTCACCGTCCCGCCAATTTACTAGCCGCCGACTCAACTCATGAGAGTTGTGCATGTCGAACTTTTCCTGAGGCCCCTGGCGACCTCTCTTGAGTAGGTGCCCACCCACATCGCGCGGCGATGTAGGCAAAGACCTGCTCCCGATCCTTAAGTCGTGGAGCGTCGGCATTTAAATCGGCATAGTGTGACACCTGCTTAAGGGACCGATGTTCTTAACGCTCAAAGAGCGGGTGGTGGAGTATATTTCACTGTGCCGCTCAGTGTTTTTTTTTTTACCATACATGGGGTTGTTTTCGTGCTCTTTTTCATGCATAAACAAGACCCAGAGCGTAATACAAGTATTTATCCCTGAAAGGGCGTAAATTGAGCTTTCCAATGACAGCCGAACCATGCTTCTACGATCACTGGTTGTCTTGCAACGATCGTGCAACCGAAGGGCAAAATTGCTAAAATACGGTAATTTCTTTATATAATTACGTATGTAGCGAGGAAGTGAGGGTGGATCTAAGTGGAGTACATCTCAGTTGGTCCACGGCGGCCGTGGCGAGCGGTCATGAGGTAACCCATGCGACTCCCATCACTCGTCTCTCTCTCAGAGCCAATATTGCGCCAATATTGCACTCGGACTTAAGTCGGGCCCCGCCACATAGTCCAAATTTTTCGATACGGACATAAGTCGGGCCCCGATAGACAAGGGTTAAAGACCAACGGCTGAACTCTTGTGCGGCTATTGTCCTGATCCCTCCTTCCATCCGTCTCGGTGGTCGGCATTTCTCGGATTGTACCGACCTTACTAAGAATATTATTGTTGCTCAAGACCATGTTGTTGTTAGTGTTGTCTGCTACACCATCCCACCTCGCAACAGTCGCCGCCACCCCGCTAATATCGCCAAAATTACGTTCGATGGTCATTCTCTCTTATCTCACGTTATTGTTAGTGGTACTCGACTCCCCGTCACTGAGTCCCTTTCCCGTCCTCAGCAGTGTCGCGGTTGCTGGTGCTTTGGGAATCCTGTGAAGTACTGTCGCTCTTCCACTACCGACTGCCCTAAGTGCCCGCGCTGTGCACAATCTGGCCATCTCGTTGGTGACTGCCGGTCTCCGATCCGATGCTGCCTAAAATGTCAGGGCTCCCATACTGCCGATTCCCGAGATTGTCCCGTATACAAATTCGATTCTGAAGTTACGATCCTTCTTAAGACGAAGCACAGCCTTACTCATTCTACAGCTCGTCAGGAGGCTCGCCGCCTGACATTCTCACCTCATCCGTTTTCCACTGTTCTATCTCACCCTCCCGTCTCCTCTTCTTCTTCCGTTGCGCCTCCCTCATCCTAGTCCTCCTCTTCCTCTGCTTCGTCGGTTCCGTCTTCTGTCCCTTCTTCTCATCCTTCTTCTTCTTCTACTCTTTCAGTTTCTTCTATCTCCGCCGCCCCATTAACTGTCTCTTCGTGTTCTTTACCTTTACCTAACTCTTTCTCAGTTATTACCCCTTCTGCTCCTACTTCCACTCCCCCTCCTTTCAGTGCTCTTCCTAGCTCCACTTCTTCCGGTTTGTCTCAACGCCCCATCCACCAGCGTTCTTGTCCGAAGCCTCCTCCTTGTCATCTTTCTCTGTCCTCGTCTCGTAGTTCCATAATCCCCTCCCGGCTTCCTATCTCCTCTGCCAAACTGATTTCGAAATAATTGCCCCGTTCCTCCCTTTCTTCCTCTCCCACCTCCTCTTCTAAGCGCAGGGACCACCTCCACAGTGTACGGAGAGTTAGTCGGAGAACGAGTCCCTGTGGGATGAAGAAAAAGCTCCCTCCTTCCTACCCCCCTCCTTCTCTTTCTTCTTCTTCCTATATCCAGCCTCCCGTTCCTCCCCCTGCCGAATCCTTAGACTTATCCTTTGAATCCTTGCCCAAGATTGAAGAATATATTCTTTCTTCTCATCCTCTACCTATTACCATTTCTGCCGACGTTCATGCCGTTCCCTTCTACGCTTCCCCCTGTCCCTCTCCCACCATCCCCTACCACTCTCACTCCCTCCCCCGGCCTTCCCCATTCCAGACCTCTCCTACCCGTTCCTCATCCTCTCGACCTTCCCCCTCCCGCCTCTTCCCTTCCATCCACTACCCTTCCTTCCTCTCCCTCTGGCCCTCCTATCTCTTCTTCTCCTTCCCTATTAAGCCTCCCTATGCCACCTGGTTATCAGTCTTCCCCTCTACCTCCTTGTTCTTCCCTACTCCCCATTCCTTCTATTATTTCTCACCGTTAACCTCATAATTCTTTTTTAGTTGGACATAAGTCTGTGTGTTCTTACTTTTATTGTTCTTTGTATCTATTTCTTTTCTCTTGTGTGCATGCGTATTTCACGATGTTTACTGTAAATCTGTGTTGTGTATAGTGTATATATTTTCTTCCCACTTGTGTGTTAATTTTGTTGATGTATTCTATTTTGCCTTTCTTTGTTTTCTTCTATGTTTTCGTTACTTTCTTCTCTCTTTGTTTTTGCTTTGTTTTTATGTTTTTCTCCCTTGTTCCTCTTTAGTTCTGTGTGTACAGTATTTGTTCCGCCTCTCTGATATATATCTTTTTCATTCTCTCTTTTAAAGCTTCTTTTCTCGTTGTACTTTCTTTTTAGTATTGTCTAGTATGTCCATTTTGCAATGGAACCTTGCAGTTTTTCTCTTCAGAGAGACCATTTGCGTTTTTTACTTTCTGTTCATTTCCCTAGGGTTGTCTGTCTCCAGGAAATTTGTCTTCTTTCTCCTCCGGTTCCTGTTCCTGGCTATTGTTTTCTAAGTCTCCTCATTCTTTCGGACACTTGTATTCTCCTTCACCACTCTGTTCCTTATGAGGAGTTTTCCTGCCCTACTTCTCTCCCTTGCACCTTTGTTAATGTTTTCCTTGGTCGTTCGATTATGGTAGTTTCTCTTTATTTCTCTCCTTCTGTTCCCATCGATTTTTATTCTTTTACCATGTTTTTAGCTCAGCTACCTCCGTTTTTATTACTTGGTGATTATAATTGTAGGCACACTCTGTGGGGTGATTCTGTCATTACCTCACATGGTCGTGCATTTATTACCAATAATTACCTTTATTACCAATAATAACCTTTTTCTTCTTAATACTGGTTCCCCGACTCATTTTGATGCTAGAACGCGTTAATTTTCTTGTCTAGATCTTTCTTTTTGCTCTCCTTCCCTGTTTCTTCTTTTTCATTGGTCTGTATTGGAGAATTCTCTCTATAGCTACCATTTTCCTGTTCTGCTCTTTCCTATCTCCAATTCTCCTGCCCCCGGTCCTCCTCATTAGTGCTTCCAGCGTGCGGACTGGTCTACTTTTGCTTCACTGTCTATCCCTTCCTTACCTCCATCTGAGTTTTCATCTGTTCATGATTTGCTGGCCTTTTTTCTGGTCACTGTTTTAATTACTGCCTTGGTCTCTATTCCCCGGACGTCCCATCCTTTTACGTCAAAATGTGTTCCGTGGTGGTCTCTGGACTGCTCCAGAACTCTCCGCATTAAACGGGCTTCTTGGAAGGGCTTTCGTCGTAAGCGTTTTACTCCCGCTCATGATCGTTCTTTTATACTTTTTCGTAAGGCATCTGCCTTCCTCCGTCGCACAGTCAGGTCTGCTAAACATCAAAGTTGGATGTCCTATGTTTCCTCCATTACATCCTTTACTCCTGTTCAGTCTGTCTGGAAACGCATTCGCAAGATTTCGGGCAAGCGTTTACCTCCCCATTCTCCTGTGCTTCATGTTGATGGTGAGTCTGTTGCTGACTCAGAGGCAGTTGCCAGTCATTTAGGTCTCTACTTTAGCTCTGTCAGTAGTGGCTCTCATTTCCCTCCAGAATTTCATACACTTAAAGCCGTTGCTGAGACTTCTCCAGTTCTTTTTACTCTGTCTTCAGAAGAATCTTACAATGCCCCGTTTTCTTCGTGTGAGTTGCTCTCTCCTCTTCGTACCTGTAAGTCTACCTCTGAGGGTCTTGCTGGAGTCCATTATTTAATGCTTAAGCATCTTTCCTCAGGGGCTTTGTTATTTGTGTTAGCTCTTCTTAATAAAGTTTGGTCGTCTGGTGTTTTCCCTCCTGCGTGGAATACTGCTCTTAGTATTCCATTCCTAAACCATGGTAAGTCAGGTTTTTCGCCCCAGGACTATTGCTCTATTGTCTTGATGAGTTGCTTATGCAAGCTCTTTGAACGGATGGTTAATGTCTGCCTGATGTGGCTTCTTGAGTCACGTCAGCTTTTGTCTTCAACCCAATTTGGTTTTCGGCATGCTCGGTCCACTATTGATCCTTTGCTTAGTTTGGAGACCTACGTCCGGTCTGCGTTTGCTCGCCGTGAGTTTGTTCTTGATGTTTTCTTCGATCTCGAGAAGGCGTCCGACTCCATATGGAAGAAAAACATTTTGTGCCAACTCCGTTCTTTTCGTATACGTGGTAATATGGGTGTCTTTATTCGTAATTTCCTTTCTTCTCGTTCTTTTCGAGTACGGGTGAATTCCTCGTTTTCTCGGTTATACTCTCAGTTGGAGGGTGTACCTCAGGGGTCTGTTGTAAGTACTATCCTCTTCCTCATAGCCATTAATGGCATTATCTCTTCACTTCCGGCTTGAGTTAGGTCCTCCTTATAATTATGTAGACGACTTTGCAATTTATGCTGCTGATTTGGATCTTGCTATAACGCTCCCTTATCCAATCTGCGATTGTGGCTGCCTCGTCGTGGACCACCGCTCATGGGTTTCGATTTTCTACGACTAAATCTTGTGGTATGACTCACTCGTCGCCACGTTATCCCACTCCCTTCTCTTGAGCTTTACGGTTCCGTTATGCCTTATCACTCTTCTACTACCTTCTTGGGTGTTGTCTTTGTTTCTCGTCCTAACTGGGAGGCTCATGTTTTCTCGGTTATGATTCCTGCTTTACACCATCTTCGTCTCCTCCAGACTCTGTCCCACCTTACTTGGGGTGCTGACCGTGCTCTCCTTCTTCGCCTTCACGTTAGCCTTGTTCTTTCTACACTAGATTATGGTTGTCAGGTTTACTCCTCAGCGGGTGCCCAACTCCGAAAGGAGTTGAAATAGGGGAGCTATCCCCCCGCCAAAGGCGGCTTTCCAGGGCCTTTCCTAGCTGATGCCGAGAGGATTGGGTTCTAGTCATGTGGTGATGGGCTGGTCTATCAGAGTGAGAGCTGAGCGATCTCTGCCATACCCATAGCTTACTCTGACTGTTTCTTTTACTTATATATCTTCTAGATCTCATGTGACGGCGTCTTTTCCGTGGATTGACCTCCCTACTGCCAACCTAGAAATTGGCAGATTGGGAACCAAAGCGTCACATTTTTCCCTTGCCCCTCAACTTTCCCTTCATAATTGCTGAGGAGCACAGGGCCTTGGGTGTAGCTTCGGTTTCCCGGGCGTTTCCGCACCCTCCTCAGCTCCCTGCCTTGGAGTGGCTTCGGTCACCCGGGCTTTGTTAGTGGTAAGCATGGAGGGTTTTGTGGGGGTGCTCGTTTGTGGCCTTGGCCTTGCTCGAGACCTTGGGGCTGTTCGGCCAGACAGCCTGGGGAACAACAACAACAACAACAACTCCTCAGCCTCAGACACAGTCCTTTATAAACTTGACTCTGTTCACCATTTCGGTTTGCATCTTACCGTGGGTGCTTTTCGCTCTTCCCCTGTTGAAAGCCTCTATGCTGAGTCCGGTGTCCATTCTTTGTACCGGCGTCGGTCCCTTCTCTCTCTCTGATACTATGCCCGGTCGCTTCAGTTTCCTTCTTTGCGGACCTCTCTAACTCCTACTGTTCCTGTTACGTCTCATTCTTGCCTTCGGCCCACTTTCCTTTCTCGTATGGACTCCTTACTTTCTCATTTTTCATTTTCCCCCTTCCACGTTCTTCCGCTTCAACTCGGTAAGTGCCCTCCTTGGCTCCTTCCTCGTGTTTCCATGTGTCCCTATATTCTTCCTTGTTCTAAGTCCTCTACCTCGACCCCGGTTCTTTGTTCTCGTTTCCTTGAACACCTTGCACAGCATTCTTCTTCTACCGCAGTTTACACTGATGGCTCCCGTTCGTCTTCTGGCGTCGGGTTTGCCATCCTTTTTCCTTCTCGTTCTTATCAGTATTCTCTCCCTTCTATGGCTGGTAATCTGACTGCCGAACTTTATGCTATCTTCTTTGCCGTCCGTCTCATGTGCTCCTTTCCTTCTTCCTCCTTTACCCTTTTATCTAACTCGTACAACGCCCTTCTTCTCTTGCAGTCTTTCCCTGCTGTTAATCCATTGGTTCTTGCCATCCAAGATTGGCTTGTCTGTCTTTCTACTCGGAAGAAGGTTGTACAATTTTGCTGGGTGCCTACTCATGCCGGTGTCCATGGGAATGAACAGGTTGATGTTCTCGCTCGTGATGCTGCGGCGGTCAGGTCACGTTCTCTCTCTATTCCCGCCTCTGACACTATCCGGCTATCTCTACCTTCCTTCTATCTTGTTGGCAAACCATGTGGTCTTCTCTTTCCTCTAATAAGCTCCGCACTGTTAAGCCCTCCGTTTCTGCCTGGTCTGACCCCTCTCACGGTGTTCGCCATTGGGAGACTGCCTTAGCCCAGCTTCGGATATGCCATACCAGACTTACCATCTCCTTCCTAATGTCCCACTCTCCTCCGCCGATTTGCTACCGGTGTGATGTTCAACTTTCTATTTCTAAACAAATTCTTGACTGTCCTCTCTTTTCTCCGGCCCGTCTGCGTTGTTTTCCCTTTCTCTTTACCCTTGGTCGTCTGCCTTGTCTTGCTGATATCTTCTCTGAGTCCCCTCTCTTTTCCATTAACCGTGTAATGTCTTTCCTTTCTTCTCTCAACCTCCTTAATGTTATTTGAGTTCCTTTCTCTCTAACCCTATCTGTTTTCTGCTTTCGTGCCCTATGGCCTTCGTTGCCTGGTGCTAGGAGTTTATTAATGTTATGTTATGTTACCCATTCTAAGCCACTGTTTGGCCACTTAATCATCAGTGTTTTGGAGGGCAAGCAGCATTTAGGGTTCGCTGGACTTGTTGTTGCTTGATTTCCGTTGTACTATAATTGGTCAAATACTATAATCTGACTTGCTTTTACAATGAGTAGAATTCATTAGAAGAAACAATGAAATTAACTTTTAACTTGAAAGTAGTTAAATCATATTTGCTAAAACTGTATCTCAAATTAGTAATTTTGGAAACGTCTTATTAATTGTGTACTGCCAGTGTTGAGAACCTGTAAATGTACTGTCTTTCTGAAGTAGGTAACAATAAATTGGATTATTTAGATGTAAATGATTTTCAAAAGATCATATTACAGAAGTAGCATATTATACTATCGACAAGTAAAGTAATAGCCCATTATTTTATAGGACGTATTTCATATAACAATGTACAGTTCCTGGCAAATGTTCGTGAGCTCTTGGAATTTGCTGTATGCACATACAGTACATCGTTGGATTGATGTTCAGATTAAACCGGCTAGACAAAGTTGAAAGGAAGGCCTTTCGTATCATTAACCCTTATTTAGCGGCGAGCAACATAAGTCGAGTTAAATAAAGCTGGACTATGTGGCGGCGCTCGACATAACTCGAGTGGCAATTTCAGCACGTAATGTGGCTGAGAGAGAGAGACAAGTGGTGGCAGGAGACTAGCGAGCGTATGACTGCTCCAGACCACCGCGGCGAACCTACTGACACAAATCTCAGCTCCCTCCTCCCTCTCTCACTCGCTACATACTCAATTATGTACTGAAAGTACCGAATTACCTGCTTTTTGCACTCGCGTTGCACGGTTATTGCAAGAAAACTATCCATCATACAAGGATCGTTATGGTGTCATTCGAAAGCTCTGTTTATGCCCTTTCAGGGATAGGTACTTGTTTTACGTTCTGGGTCTTATTTAGGCATGAAAATGATCACGTAAACAGCCCTATTTTGGCTAAAAACACCCCGCTGTGCGGTACACATAAATAAACCGCATAGGCCGCTCGTAAGGTGTTAAGTCCCGTCCACTCACCAACTCTCTGCAATCTCTCTCTCTCCGCCGCAATGTTGCATCTCTCTCGCTATTCTATCACTACTATAATAATCAGTGTTCCTCAGAGTTTTCCCAGTGTATACCACCTCCTTTACGTAGGGCACGTGGTACCCGTCTTGCAACTCAATCCCACCCCTACTCTGTGCAACTCTCCAACCCAAGAGTGAAACGTTACTCTCAAACTTTCTTCTACTCAACAGCTGAGCTCTGGAACTCTCTCCCAGAATCAGTCTTTCCCTCTTCCTATGACTTAAATTGCTTCAAACTCCGTGTGTCCAGGCATTTTGGCTCGAACGTCCCTTGATTTTTGCCCTGTCACTCTTTCAACCATGGGGAGGCACTCGCTATAGGCAGTTATGCCTTTTGCCTCCCTCAATCACATAGAAAAAAACAAAAAAAAAATTATACAAATATGATACAATCAGCATTGTTGCCAAGGCCGATACAAAAAATGTAAACATGATGACAAAGTAATATTGCCAATAGGAAATTGACAAGAACAAACTGGTATGACTAATACAAAATAATGAATTTCTTCTTAAGAGGAAAACAAACATTGAGGTGTTCGAGTCTGTGAAGTGAATAACCGGACTAACAAACTAAACAATTGACAAATAATACTATAGTCACAGCTGCTGGAACTCGGGACAGGGTTTGAAGTCTTTGTTCAAAACTACAAAGGAAAACAATCATCCTAGAATTCTTGAATGTAGATACATCCGCGTGCAGTGGTGAATGTTGTGGGGCAGTATGGTGTAACAACTGCCAGTATTGCATGTTCTTATTTACTATTCCTCATTAATGACATTATCCTCCTGCAAATTATTTTGTTTATTATTGTAATCATCACCATCTCAATAAATCTTAATTTCTTCATGTACTATCAAATTAAAAGGTCACTATTCTAAAAAGAAAGGTCAACCAACTACCAGAATATTACGGAACATAATTATGTTATACAGTAAAATTTCATTGATCACTTCAGAGGCCAAGTTAGACACACAACATTAAAAGCTCGTTGACACATAGTTTATATTTCATAATTTGTGTTGGACAATTCAATACAAAATAATAGTTAGCGTAATAATATGCACAAATATTATAGTGTCCAATTTGCTACAAGTGACCCGCCATAACTGGATGAGTAGGGATGGTTAACGGACAGGAGTGGATATTTGCTGCCAGTCCCTGTCATAAAAGCTGATTTGCACAATGCTTTGTTTTCTGCAGTTCTGATAGGATAAGTTTTAAGCTATACTTTTAGTCTAGTTGCCATTCCAGTCCAAATCAGTATACAATGCTTACCATAGTAAAGTTGCGGATCAAACGTTACTGGAATAAACTTTTGTATACAAGTTCCTTGACAATTGTTTACAAGCAGAGGAAGTTATTCTATCCTGTATCATGTGTTTCAAAATGCTTCATGCCTAGATATATATATATATTATAAGTAATAAGTTATTTTGTGGCTAATATTAGTACTAAATAGAACGCAAAATGTGCTAGAGTAATTTAATGATCATAGGTTGTGGACAAAGGTTTGGTGTTTGCTGCTGTAACAACCTAGTACATTAAAGGTTGAGGCAGCCGGTGAACCACTATTGACCCGACAACCATCCTCTGCTGTTGACTGTTTACACGGCTTCCTTTCTGCTCTGACATTGTTATAATTATTTCGTATGAACTCAACAACTTCCGTCAAATTCTCAAGGAAGCTAAGGTTATACAATAGTATGTATTATTTCTCAGTGAATCAATTATACAGTTAATTTCTAGAGGTGTTGACTCCATATATGTTTGAACATTAATGCAACTATGTTTGCCCTAATACTGTTTGTACTGGTAAGTTATATAATGTAAACTGTAAGGACAACTGTTTGAAGTAATTTTGTTTAATAGTTGAATCTGTTAAGTTAAACTACTTCAATCGAGTAATATTATTGAAAATGCATTTGGCCTTATATTTCAGCATAAATGTGATTGTTTTAATTATATCCCCTACAGTCTTAACACACTAAATTGCAAACAATTAGTGAGACACCAAGCATGCGGAAGAGTGAAAACTTCTAAACAACGATTGGTGACAACGAAAAAATAGTCAAGTGTTTCAAAACATCCTTGTGTTTTTATCCTCAGTCAGGCCAGGTCAGGTGGCAATAGTAAAATAGGAAAGTAGAGAGTTTTGGATAGAGGAAGAATAAGTTAATGTTAGGGAGTTCTATTTTATTCAAGTGTCACAGGTTGTAATTGTGGTATTGTGCTTATTGTAGTAGATGCCGTCTTTAATTATTTATGATTGAATATTGTATGCAATGTTATGAGCCTGGTATAATTAATTCAACCTGTAGACAGCTTAGTATCTTATATAGGAAGATATTTTTGTTCATGAGTGTACGATTCAGTGTGGGGTGGTAGTGCAGGCAGTTTTCTCCTCACCCCCCCTTTTCTTCCAGTAATCCCCACATTCCATTCTCCCCCCTATCCCCCTACATCCTTGCTCCTACTCAATGTCCCCCCCCCCCCCTTTTCCCCTTTCGTCCAACTCTCTTTCTCTCCTTCGTTGCCCGACGTACGAATGGTGTTGATTAAACCTAGGTAATAATGTATTTGGCTTTTCTAATCATAAGTATTGATTACAAGATAATATATCATAGAGTTCTTGGTAAAAGTAATACTTAAATTCAGCAAGCATAAAATGAGTTGATGATTAATGCAGTTCAATGCAGTTCGAGAGTTTGGTATCAGAGCCAGGTGAGCTAAGGGTATATAAGCCTACCTTTCTGCTTGAGGCAGGCAGTGTATTTTCCACCACCATCTGATGCTGACCTGCCCTGAGTTCGTTTGTAAAAGAATCACCATGAGTTGAATAAGTATAGCCTAGGATTTTTGCTTTCACTTACTCTCTTGGAGGGTATTTATATAACTTATGTATTATTTTTCTTAAGTGTCTTCATTATTTCACTTCAATGTTTCTCACTTTGATATTTTCACTAGAATTAACTTTTGTGTATAATTAATCATGTAAATAAATTATAATTTTATTTTACATAATCTTTACATTTTACCTTTATGCTAATATATTATTCTTTTGATTGTTGGGATAAATCTAAGTCAAAGTAACTAAAGATAACTAATTCTAAACGAGTGATGAGAAAGGAATAACTTTGGGTTTTTTAGGCTAAAACAGCCATTTGATATCAACTGATATGTGATGAACTTGCCACATCTTTTCACCTACCAAGGATTTAGTGACTACAAAGAGAGTTGCTAGTTTTTGTGGAAGTTTAACATGCCACTTTTATTTACTGAAAATGATAGTCATATTTACCGCATTTTGTGAGGCTAAGTAATAAGTCCTCGTTTTGTGGAATGTTTCTTTATGTTATGGGTTCGAACCCCGCTCGTAACGTAACATTGAGAAATGAGAAGTACAGTAAGAGATAAAAGTACTTGGGCTCAACCAATTGCTCCATTATTTATCCTCAGTATACCAATATTTCAGGTGTATATATTCTGGTCCTGATATATCTTAGTCGCTGTTTAAAGACATGTGATGTACCGTGAACCTAACATTCTTGAAAGACTGATGTTCCTAATCTTCACTGAATGCTAAAACCCACATATATTGTTAGAAAACGATGAATGTAAATACATTACAGGAGTTAATGTTTAGTTGATGTTACTGTTGGCAAAATATTAATTAAGGTGGATTACTTCAGGCATTACTTCTCTTTCTATTGGCGCATATGATACTTTTATTCTGGCTAATATTATATGATTATATTCAGCACAGACAGATGTAGGAACGAAATATATTAACACTGCCTCATTTATACCTCTGATGGTCGCTGGTTTTATACCAACTATATTTAATAATAATTAAAAAGGCGCCATAATTATGAATTTGTTAAACTTTACCACATTAACCACTGATGTTCAGTCGTCAGGATTAATTTGTTTCATTTTCCCTGTTAGTAGCACTGCACGATGGAGAGGTATCCCCTCCACCTCCTCTCCTTGTTGTTCCCATACCCCTACCTAAACCCTCCCATTTTCTCTCCGACCCCAGATCTACACCCACGGTCCCTTCTTTCGCTCACCCAGCTAGTAGCTACTTCTGGGACCTCACCGATTAAATTTATTCTGAACACCTAATGAAGGAATTAAGTATTTCACACACTCTCGACCACCATCTCCTGCACATTAAACATAATTATGAACTAAACAAAACCTAACCTGAAGCTGCTAATTACTACCGTTACTAGTAGGGTTAAATGTATAATGATATGGATATACCAGTTATGAGGGTAGAAATACACACTTGTATAATTATATATAAGGTATAATGAGATTATTTGGTTATACACGAAACTGTTATACAAAGTGGTATTGTAGTAGAATAATTATTGATCAGTTCAATATTATAACTCTTGTAGTTAATCTGAGCTTTGATAAGTGGGCGATATATAGTTATTTAGCAATTATTCTTAACAGGTGTGAATTCAAATTATCTTGAAAGTTATCTCAAGAGAATAAGCTTGAATAGGCGTGAAGCTTTCAATAGTATTATGTGGAGTATACACCCTACGTCTTGCCATTACTCATGGATTATTAAACGCAATGTGGTATATTTTAACCCATATTGCTACATAGCCATAGTGAACGCCCCCCCCCCCCCTTTAACTTGGTTACAAAACAAGATACCTGATCAAATTGAGTAACCTTATAGCAAGGTGTTAAGGGTAAGGTGACAAAATAATAAGTCCTTCCCTAATGTATGGGTGAGCGTAAGTGTTGAGGGCGTGGGTACTTTAAAATAAGACCCTCCCTAATGGATAGATGCGCGTCAGAATACCCGAGGGGTAGTTAATTGTTACGACCTGGCACTCGGGTACATAAGGGCTCTCAATCAGGACTCGAAGACGGCTCGCTGCCACAACGGAAACACACGATCCCAACCTCTGAGTACTGCCAGCCGAACAAAAAACACCAATACCCTCCAGAGTTCAATCTGCTATAACGGGGTATACAAGAACTCGGTACTAGTGTTCAACAACAGTCTAATAAAGAGACAGGAATTATCTAGTCTGGTCAACAATCAAACAATGAAGTAAGAAACAACAACACCAAAGAATAGTGTTGGCCGAAGCCGAAGTAATCCACCCTTGACTAAGAACTTAAGAAGTCCTCCACCCTCTACTTCGGATCGGCACTTTTACGTTACGTTAATTAATAGTCCTTAAGCATCGAGCAAGGAATCTTCTGAAAAAAGTTAGATGCTTCTCGGATGCTCGTAAGAAGTACGTATCGGATTTTGAACAGCAATTCAATAAGCAAAACACAGGCAATTAAATACTATTAAAGGTTTTAAATTGGCATAAGAATAATTAAAAGAATATGCAATAGTAAATGGCAAACATTAAAAAGAAGTACTCCGCAAATGCAACTGCAATAGCCTACTCGGATTGTGCTCGTGGGCCACTAATCACTAAAGTAGCCAAGCGTGCAACACATGAAATCAATAGTGCATAAACAATATCATACATAAGGAAAGCTTCAATACTATTCTGTATCTACTAATCGAGTAAAGTCTAGCTGGGGTACTGTGGGCAAAAGGTAGCAGTGACTGAGCAAAAACGGCTCGTAGCCTAGCGAAGTCCTCACAACTGTTTAAAGTATTACGTTAACACTAACTAGTGCACTTTGAGAAATCCAGATCCCTTGTATCTGGTTTTCTCCCGGCTCCTTGACAAAGTAAAAACAAACTGTTAATAAAATACAGGGTGGTTAGGCTCTTGCCCTCACGCACTGTAAATTATTAACTCAACACAGTCAGCCGCGAAGACAACCTAGGCTTCACTGAACCGAAACGAGTATGCAGGTTTATCGCTTAACCACTGCATCAAACAACAACTCATAACACAGAAAAGCCTTACCCCAGTCTAGCATTACCTAGACTAGCAGACAACAGGAATAATAATAATAACACACAGGGAAATGCATATACAAGTGCAACAAACATAAATCAATCCTATTCTAAGTCAACTCTTCCAAAATAGGCTATCTAATAGTATCTCTGAGAACTCAAGCGATAATACGTTGGCTGACTAGCTCTGCACCAACGGGACCATGGAAGTTAAACAGGCAGGGAAAAGAGGAGATAAGAATGTAAGGTAGTAGAGAAAGTTCACATCAGTCAGAAGAATATATATAGTTAGCAAGGGAAATGAGAAGTCGCTCTGCCTAAGAGTTCTGATCAAAAAATGGCTAGACTTCCCTTTTTATACTCGGCCCTCTAGTGAGCCCAACGTGAACTACTAAGGACCGCCCACTGACAATCATTACGTAATTTCTCTCTCTCCTCTGGGATAGACAAAGGCTTTCCTAGCACTGAGGGGAGGGGGGAGGGGGGGTGAGTGCTAGTGAGTTAGGCCCACCTCCCGCATGGCGCACCCACTGACCCCCAACTGTGGCTGCCGCTTCTCCCATCATTACAAATAAGTTTTACATACAATACTTATAACTAATGATATAAAATAGAACTCGTTGACTCAGATGAAAACAAAATACATATTAATATTACTTATAGTACAACGGCTCACATGAACTAAGTTAGGAAACTCTACATAGACTACAGCCAAAGTTCCTGCCCTGACGATCCTAGCGAGAGTGGGGCATGACTAGGCGTTCTGTACAGCATGCTCACACTGGACATGCGTCACATAATTAAAATAGGGCATATATATTGGTTATCAACCCTTCAGGATTATTAAGCCTGTTTATGTCAAGTAATATTTTCAAGCCTGGAGCCTCTTTTCGAAAACCCCAGTACATTGCCCGAGGGTAGTTCGTGTCTCGTTTATATACAGTAGCTTTACATTATGGCCAATTAGGAAAACAATATGGCCTAATGATTGAGTAGAGAATGAGTGTTGAGTTAGCGTAATGAAGTCACATGACCGACTCACTGGGCACATTCTCGGCAATAATTCATAAAATGTATTGGCAAATTGGCTGTTTACACTTAATGAGTCCTGAACTGTCTGGAAGCAGAGAGATTTGTGGTGAATATGATTAAGCAAATGTTTTGTTCTTGTATACGGTGCTAATAAGTAGTGATATTAGTATTTATTAATTGTTTAAACAGAAATCATTCAAAATACTTGAATGGGCTACTTTGTGTGTTCATTGATGGGAGAGACTCATGGTGAAATTGACATAGACGGTCCTCGTTGTCTCAAGCTTGTTACGTAGCCCAGACTGGGCGATGGATATTAAATACAACTTCACGTGGGTTAGTTTGGCAGATATATTAGAGTATGATACAGTACTAAACCATCAGTACATCGGTATGAACCTTTCAGGGGTCAATGATAAATGTATCGGTATGAATCACTCGATTCATATGTAAGGTTTTCGGCTAACAATCCCCCCCCCCCGCGCTTTCTCTCTCTCTCCCTCTCTCTTTCTTTCTTTCAAATTTAGTAAAGCTAATACTTGACTCTGCTATGATACATTGTATTATTTCATTAAGGTGTTCGGAATGCATGCAATTGGTGAGATCCAGAAGTAGCCCCTAACTGGGTGAGAGCAAGAGAAGGGAGGGTGGGTTAGTTCTGGGGTCGGAGAGAAACATTTAATGGAAGGGTCTCGGTCGGGGTATGGTAACAACAAGGAGAGGAGGTGGAGGGGATACCTCTCCATCGTGCAGTGCTACAAACGCCTTAGTCCAGGGAAACTGAAACGAATTAATCCTGACGACTGTACCAGCGACGTTCCTTTTTACTTTATTTTGTCTACCATTAGACGATTGTATTCAGCTTAGGAAGGACGTCTACCAATTCTATAGCTACAGACACTTTCAGGAAATCCTTTTAGCTACCATATATCCTTCCTAAGCTACATAACATCGTCTAAATATAGCTGAAATAAAATAAAATACGCTAAGCTGGTACAGAAGGGGTAAAACCCTTTGCCTTCATCAGTGAAGTAATTACAAACAAATTGTTTTATTTATGAGTCTAGGATACATTACATTGGCTATCAAAAATCAACATTTCTCCAACACTCCCCAACATACTTAAAAGTAACTTAATGCCATAATACAAATGAAATCTATCTATCTATATATTGCCTGACGCCGTGATTCCCGAAGGGGTGGCCACGAACGAACCGCCCCCATGCACCTCTGTCACAGTCAGTCGACGCCCCTCCTCCCAACCAGCACCGCCTTCATCCATATACTTCCTCACTCCATCCTTCCACCTCTTCTTCGGTGAAATACCTTACATTAAACAATAATTTATGATGTTCATAAAGTTAAATGTTTATATAATATGTACAATATATTTTGAAGATTACTGGTTGCTTTGCAGTGTACAGTTCTTACACAATAAGAAATACGAGTACCTGTGCAAGCCATTTAACAACTCTCTCTTTCTCTCTCTCTGTTTTGACAGAGTAACTCAGTAAGATGAACCCTGCTGAGTACGTTTGACTGTTGAATTTCTCCAGGTGAGATCTACATTACAAGATTTGCCAACAATTGCTAGATCAATAACAATTATAACTTAAACCAAACAATCATTGTTGTATTTAACTAAAAGGTTCAACTATATGTATGGACTATGAATATACTATAATTATGTTGGTATGGGTTTTCACTTTGTCCATTACTACAGTAACTGCCACCTTGTATACTACTGTATATGAGGCAATAATATATTATGTTTATACCACAACCGTTTTATGGTTACAGTATGTATTAATCTTTGATTTTAAGTCATTAGGTAAAATATTACGATGATGTCAGTACACACACATTTTCTTTTTCTATGTGAGTGAGGGAGACAAAAGGCAGAACTGCCTGTATCGAGTGCATCCCCCAGAGTTGAAAGAGTGACGGGGTCAAAATCAAGAGACGTTCGAACTAAAATGCCTGGACACACGGAATTTGAAGCAATTCAAGTCATCGGAAGAAGGAAAGACTGATTCTGGGAGAGAGTTCCATAGCTCAGCAGTTGAATAGAAGAAAGTGAGAATACCGGTTCACTCTTGGGTTGGAGAGTTGCAGAGAGTAGGGTTGGCATTGTGTTGCAAGACGGGTACTACGTACCCTACGAAGAGGAGGTAGTATACACTGGGAAAGCTCTGAGGAACATTGATTATTATAGTAGCGCTAGAATAGCGAGAGAGATGTAATATTGCGGCGAAGAGAGCGAGATTGCAGAGAGTTGGTAAGTGGGCGGGAGTTAATGATACGAAAGGCTTTCCTTTTTACTTTGTCTAGGAGTGCGGTTTGAGAGGATCCTCCCTACATATGTGAACAGTACTCAACACAAGGAAACAGTGTGCCCCTGTACAGAGCCAGAAGCGGTGCTGGGGTAAAGAACCCCTTGAGGCGGTTGAGCACACCCAGCTTCTGGGAGGCTGCCTTAGCAAGACCGGTAATATGGTCCTTCAAAGTGAGACCAGAAAGAAAGAGAGCAGAAGAAAAAGAGACACCGAACATATTGAGAGCAGAAGAAGGATTAATTTTTGTATTGTTGAATTGTAAGGGAGTTCTGAACGGGTAGTAAGATGAAGACATTGGGTTTTGGAAGCATTAAATGCAACAAGGTTTCTCTGGCCCAATTGGAAATAGTAGTTAGATCAGAAGATAAGTGTTGTATGGCTTCATTACGTTTTTCTTTGAGGGATTGCTGACTGGGGCGTTCAGGAAAACTAATTGAGTAGTGTAAGGTAGAGGTGTCTGCATATGAATGGATGGGACTGGAGGTACAGTTGAGAAGATCATTTACGAAAATTAGAAAGAAAATGGGAGATATGACTGAGCCCTGAGAAACACCGGATTTGAAAGGATGAGGAAGTGAGCGATGGCCGTCCACAATCGCAGCTATGGAACGGCAGGACAGGAAATTAGAGACAAAGGCACAGATGGAGGGATAGAAACCGATGGAGGGTAGTTTAGAAATTAAAGATTTGTGCCAGACTCTATTGAAGGCCTTCGATATGTCTAGTGCAATAGAACAGGTCTCGCCGAAGTCCCGAAAGGAGGATGACCAAGAATTAGTAAGATATGAAAGAAGATTCCCAGTAGAGCGACCTTTAAGGAAGCCATACTGGTGATCTGAGAGTACTGTAGATTATGAGAAGAGAAATACTTAAGAAATTTGGAAGCAAAATTAGTTTCATAAACTTTAGAGATACAAGAGATGAGAGCAATTGGACAATAGTTGGAGGGTTGAGAGCGGTCACCCTTCTTTGGGATAGGTTGAATGATAGCAAATTCCAGCAAGAAGGGAAGACGTTAAGACGAGAGACAGAGACGATAGAGTTTGCCTAGGCAGGGGAGTCAGCACGGAAGCACAGTTTTTGAGTACAACATACACATTCTCATAAAGTAAAAGGGTTCTCTGTTTAACCCGCTGAGTGCCAGGTCCGTATAAATATAGCACCGAAACGAGGGCACCAACGCCTTCCATATTCATACCACAAGTACCCTAACCTTCGGCCTTCTTGACACCAACACCCCAAGCCCCCTCCCAAACACCATGTAAATGACATGCAAATATACGTTTGTTAGAATATAAAAATAAATATATGTATAAGAATATTTACCAATGATTTAATATTATAAGACTTAGTGTAAAGGGTACTTCACACATGCACGATAATGGACCCGACGGCCCAAGCCTGGGTAAAGGTGGCAAAAACATAGGGATAACCAGGGGCGGGGTGGTGGCGGCCTAACAGCGTCCAAGCGCAGCCCCGCAGTTATTAACTTCAAATTACATTAGCTACTGCTTTTAGCCTCTATGGGCAGTCCCAACAATAATTCCTAATGGTAATCATCTAGGTTCTCGTAAAAACTAAAATAAAATATAACACAAATCAAATAGCTCTCATTTACTGAATTAATATATTTGTTCGTATCTACCTAATAGTTAATTTCATGTGTTTCTTCCTATTTTATCTCCTACTTCATTAGATAATTTGATCACCTCTAGTGTTGTCACTTGTCCATGATGTTACATCACCACCTACATCAACAACATCACACATACACATTCACAGTCCAAGCGTCTTTGACACAAGCAACGCAAAAGGAAACCCATATACTAGAAACACATGAGGGCTGTCCAAAAATAAACAGTAACTTAAAATTAACATAATATGAGCAAGGTTGTCACCAAAATATTTAGTTAGACTGAACGTACCCTGCCTCCGCTCAACACCCTTGAAGATAAATAGCTTCAGGGGATTGATTCACTTTTAAGAATATTTCACGGGGGGGGGGGGGGGGGGGAGGGGGGGATATAATTTCAAAGGCCTTGACAGGATAATATGATGAACGACGCAACACAAATATATAATAAAGTTACCAATATTTACTTACACGATAAATGATAGATAAATGATGATTACATACAAGTTTTTTTTTTCTCAGAAAGTAAAACAAAAATCTTTCATTAGGGAACGAAACATTGCACACCAATATATGCAAAATTAGTATGACTACCATTAACATTATTGAATCAAATTGAATGAAATCGTCTGGAGGTAGGTCGAATGCAACTAAATTTGAAGTCCCCAGATAAAAAGAGGGTTAAAATATTATTATAACAAGAGCCCTGTTTCTGGCAACTTTTGATCAATTGTTGTATTCTAAATAGATATCGCGAATATTGTTCACTGTTATATGAAACTAAAAGAAGAGATCTATAGGTAACATCATTATTGTATACATTTACATTCAGAGCCTGTTCGGCAGGAATTGCCTAATAGATGTCTCGGAGATAATGTTACTGTAAATCTGTCTTTGGGAAAGTAAGTAGTAAGGATAAGTTGGTGAAGATTATAGAGTAGTTTAAAAGAGAAAACACATAGAGTGATTATTATAGTTAGTAAGAGAGGAAGATGTGTGTGAGAAATGACTGAAAGTGTAGTAAATATTAAATTATATTTAAATAACTTGATTATACTGACAGTATTCACGGCTCGTGATATCTAATGGGATCAAGTTCATTAGCACTTAATCAAAATGTAAATATATATGATATGCTTCAGTAAAGCGGTAATTTTGTCTAAAATAACATGCTATTTGATGTAGTATTCATGATAAAATGGACAGTATGTACAGTTGGTAAAAGTTCCAGCTGACCCACACTCGCTCTGGGGCTTGCAGAATTATCTGGCAATACTGGTGTAGGAAGGAGGTGTGTCTTACAAAGATTGGGATCGGTAGATCGGATTTCGGCTATACCATTGTTAGAACATATACTAAACAAGGGAAAGTAAGCCTATCTCAAATAAAAATGCATACATCGCTATGTATGATCCCGAACATTCACCCAAAGTTCGTAGATTTGCTTAAGTATTCAAGTTATTTTACCCACTGATTGGCAACGCATATAAAACCTGTTGGCTGCCACAACATACTTTACTCGATTTTATAGGAATACATATTTCTGTTTTATTGGTGTCTGCTTAATGAAGGAGCATTTAGTCTACACAACGTGAACATTACATAGTCTAATTTGCAGCAATAGACAGGACAGACACAGGTAACACATTAATGGCAAGTGGTATCCCTGCACCACTACACCAGTATTGCCAGCTAATTCTGCGAGCCTCAGAGCGAGGGTGGGTCAGCTGGAACTTTGACCAACTGTACGTACCTCCTAACCTACTAAATAGGAAAACCTACTATTTGGTAGTAGTCTTGTCAAATCCAACATCAAGGCTAATAACCTAAGTGCAGTGGCGACATGGCCCAGAGGCCCCAAAACAGTCGCCACCCCAATCGCGGTTAAAAAGAAAACGTCCAGAGTCTACTCTTTTACTTACTCTAGGAGACGTTGTACATTGTCCAAGACCACCACCGAAGGTTAAAAGAACCCATTAGTGTTCGATGGATCTGTGGGAGTTATGAGGTTAATCAAGGGAGTGTTTCATCATCTGTTTAGTAGAAGTTTTTCATAAACTGAAAACTATGTTCTAGCTTGCTCAAGGTGATATTATAATGTTGTCATCACATAGAGTTAGGTGACAGATGTAGAGAAAACACCATGACAGACAAGCTTAGCTCAATGTAAGCGATATAAGACTAGAACATGTAAGGATAGGTTACATCAGATTCGGCTGGGTGAACTTATTTGTGTAATGTTTGGTTAGATCAGATGAGGCTAGGGTTAGTTTATGTTAGACTAGGTTAAGGAACGGATTTATTTAAATTATGTTACTTTTGGATACGTAAAACTGTTGGTTTGGGTTTTAGTTAAGATACGTTAGTATCAGTTAACATGAAACATATTCAGCACAATCAAGGATAGTACACCCTGACATTGGAAGATATGACAATTAAGAAGTAAGTATTGTAAATAAGAATATCAAAATACAACATAATAGGAACGGTGGTTAATGTGAAGAGAAACAGACAACCAAAGAGAGGTAATTTAGTTGGCAATGAAACAACAAAAGTATAATAGAGATATATATATTATAAATTAAATGGAAGAACAGAGTTAGAAATGGGTCGGTGAAATAGAAGAACCGGCAAACGAATATAGGAAAATATATAGTGATGACAATGGATAGCTAATTAGTTAATATAAGTTAAGAGGACAGACGAATAAGGGATAGTAAGACGGAGTATAAATGGCTGTGAGAAGGGAGAATAGGAAATCGTTTAAAGAACATGGCGTTTTCTTCAGTGAGTGTTTCCTAACGCTAAGCAATGTTATTAAGCTTAGGAAGTAACCAGAAAGGTATATTCCATCTCAATTAATCCTTGAATCCCAAAGACAGTGTTTTTAACTTAATCAGATCTCCTAATGATAGTCTGGATACAATATAAGCGGTACTTTTGTTTGTATATAAAACAATATATGTATGTCAAGAAAGAATATATAAGAGAGTGGAAGAAGGAAATAGTTGTGAGAGAAGTCTAGATCCGAGGTGACTTTACTTAATGCAACAGGTACACTAATTGGAAGGGGACGTTGTCCTGAGTGAAAGGAATGAGAACAAATTACTTTACCTAAATTAAATGGGAAGTTTAGTAGAAAATAAATATGTGTTTGTGTGTGTGTATGTGTGTGTGTTACCCTCTTTCAGTTAGTATTAATAGTTGTATACTGAAAGCCTGACTATATATATATATATATATATATTCTGACATACGGAGCCCTGTATGTTTATTTAAGAGTTAGAATTAAGAGTTGAAGGAGTGCAAAACTACCCAGGCAGCGAAGCAGACCAGCGAGCGAACCAGCGAGTGGGAAACCAGCTCGTCCGCATACCAGCAAACAAGCCTTCACACCTGCGTGCGTCATAAGGGACCCTGCA
>CM064578.1:20754174-20965355 GCA_032716605.1 Paralithodes platypus
CTACTAGCACCCTCATGGTGAATCCTTACACTGAGTGCCCACCTGGCGAACCAGTTATAATGAGAGGTGCTGGAGGCCAATTATGCATACTTGGTAAAAGGCGAAATTGAATGAGAGTTAGTACAGGGTGAGGCCACCATAGCTTTGTGTAGGTCCCAAGATATCCCTGTGCCCGGGGTAACACTCCTTTTGGGGAATGATGTAGCAGGTGAGAAGGTCCGACTAGACCCCATTTTGTCACTTTCCCCTGTTAACGAGCCACTAACCGGTGAGCTCGAAAAGGAGATGCCAACAGTTTTCCCTGTGTGTGCTGTCACACGTTCAATGTCTCGAGTAGCAGTTCCCTCAGACAGAAATGTACCGAATGTAAGAGTTTATGAAAGGGATGATGAGAGTGTGAATGACGCTCCAACTGTGCCTGATGATGTGACTGAGGTGGATTTATCTGACACCTTTATGGCTCATCTTGACCCTAACGATGACCATGAAACCCCTCCAAATTGTCCTAGTGGCCTGGTGGAGCTACAGAGTGATGATAGAGAATGCAAGGAGTTAGCTGCCAGGGCCGTGAGTGAAGAGGAATGTCAGAAGAAGGGTGGTGAATGTTTCTACCTCAAAGGAAGAGTATTGTGGCGTAGATGGAGACAGCCACACAGACCAATCGATGACGGGGCCTGGGACGTCCATCAAGTAGTAGTTCCCAAACCTTGTTGTACAGATATCTTGGAAATGGCACATTGTATACCATTGGCAGGACACCTAGGTGTGAGAAAAACTCTAGACAGAATCAGAACCCACTTTCACTGGCCAGAAATGCGTGCAGATGTAGTGGAGTTTTGTAAGAGTGTGTCACACCTGCCAGATGACAGGAAAACCCAATCAGAAGGTGCCTGTACATCCTCTGGTGCCCTTGCCCGTCTTCGAGAACCCTTTTACTCGGGTGGTAGTGGACATTGTAGGCCCATTGCCTAAGACTTCCCAAGGTACCATTTATTTATTAACGATTATGGACATGGCAACTCGCTACCCAGAGGCTATACCATTAAGGACTACCTCTACTCCAACTGTCATCAAGGAACTGCTCAAATTCTTCACCAGAATGGGTTTCCCCCATGAGGTGCAAAGTGATCAAGGAACTAATTTTACCTCTAACATTTTTCAGCAGTCCCTGAAGGAGTTGGGTATCGAGCATGTGAAGTCTAGCACCTACCACCCAGAGAGTCGAGGGGTTCTCGAACGGTTTCATCAAACAATGAAAGCCATGTTGCGTAAATATTGTACAGAGACCGGAGTTGAGTGGGATACGGGGTTACCTTTTCTTTTATTTGCTACTCATGAGGGTCCAACTGAATCCCTGGGTTTTTCCCCTAATGAGCTAGTTTTCGGTCACCAGGTAAGAGGTCCTTTGCAACTATTGCAACTATAGCCTAGTTGGCCAGGAGGGGAACCAAAACCTCCTCAAGTATGTTTCAGATTTCAAAACCCGGCTGAGATCCTCATGTGAGTTTGCAGCTCAAAACTTGACAGTGGCTAAAAGCTCCATGAAGAACTGGTATGACAGAAAAGCCCGTGAGAGGGAGTTTCAGCCCGGTGATGAGGTTTTGGTCCTGCTCCCCCTTTTTGGCCTTGCTTGATCTGCCAAGTTCAGGGGCCCATATAAGATCATTCAGAGGGTGAGCATTACCGATTATCTAGTAACTACCCCAGACAGGAGAAAGCCCAGGCAAGTATTCCATATAAATATGTTGAAACCCTACCATAGGTCCCCTGATTCCTCTCCTCCAGATTCTCCCACTGTGGCAGTGAATGTCAGGACCTGTGGACAGTCTGGTGCGGACGAAGTCTTCTTGGGGGGAATTACCATCTAAACTATGTCATCTTCCCTCTGATCAAGCGAACCAACTAATCTCTGTTTTATCTCAGTCTCCCAGTGTGTTCCGTGATACTCCAGGGCTCACTTATTTGGCCGTGCACGACATCGACGTAGGGGATGCAACTCCCATTAAACTATCCCCCTACCGTGTCTCACCACAACGCAGGAGTATACTGCAGGTCGAGCTTGACTTCATGTTATCTAACAAGCTGATCACAAGGGCCTTAAGCCAGTGGAGTAGTCCGGTCATACTTGTGCCAAAGCCAGACGGGAGCCATAGGTTATGTATGGACTATAGGCAAGTTAATGCTGTCACAAAGAACGATACCTACCCACTGCCACGGATCGACGACTGCATTGACCAGATTGGTACAGCCACCTATATCAGCAAGATAAACTTAATGAGAGGATTTTGGCAATTAGCTCTCCTTTGTAGCGAGGTAAATATCATGCTTTAGTGGTGCGCTTTCAAGCCTTCAGCTGTGAGATGCCTTGCAGTTCGAATAGCGCTCCAGGTACGTTCCGGCTATGTTCTGATGTGGTACCTGGAGACGTTGCCTACTTTGGGTGATATCATTATTATATCCTCATTATAATCTTGCTGTTGCCAATCTGGTGGTGAATCTATTTATGTATTATGTTTAATATTATGTACTATACTCCTTAAACTCTTTTCTAGGGGGGAGGTCTGACATACGGAGCCCTGTATGTTTATTTAAGAGTTAGAATTAAGAGTTGAAGGAGTGCCAAACTACCCAGGCGGCGAAGCAGACCAGCGAGCGAACCAGCGAGTGGGAAACCAGCTCGTCCGCATACCAGCAAATAAGTCTTCACACCTGCGTGCGTCATAGGGGACCCTGCAAACTACTTCGATGACCCGACGCTATGACGTATGATCGACGCCAGGAGACTCCATTGGACCACGCACCTGCTACGCAACTCGAGGAGCTGTGATTGGGGCGCGCACCATCAGCCGCCTCCTGATTCGTTCCTACACCATCATTGTTTAGTATATAACGCCCAAGTAGTGGGCATTCAAATCAGTCTCATTTGGAGTTGGGGCTGAATCGAATCTATGAAGCGATCCTGTAACTTAATTTACTCATAATCAAACCTCAATGTTACGTGGTTAAGAAATACATTGATCTAATTATTAAATATATATCTAACTTTTTATGTGACTTTGATATTAATCCTGATGATAATAATAATATAATACTATTAACGTAAGACAAGAACCAAGCATAATAACTACATTAAATATAAATAAAAGGACATATAAGAAAACTATCTATTCATTTCAAAAAGGGTAAGAGACAGAAATATTCTTACTTTAATATTTATCTTTCAAGACTTTTTATAGAATTAATATTCATTCTTTAGAAATAACTTATTCGGTTCATAACCATAGCCTACTAAGCTTCGGTTAAATAATAATTCTTTATAAATACTACATGATTTTAATTAGTTTCAGTATTTGTTCATAATTAAAGAGTATCAGTCAATAAAGGATACCAAGTCCTAAGATCCAAACGGAAAGGAAGCAACAACAGGAAATTATTTTATTTAGATTTTACTTTTGTTTTGCCTTCAGCTGACTGATACCTTAATATATATCTCTGTGCTATCTAGATTCATCAAGTTAACCACTTGAGGATCAAGATACGTAACAATATATATATATATATATATATATATATATATATATATATATATATATATATTATATACGGTATATATATATATGTATATATATTACAACACTATATTAAGTTTGGGTGACATAATATAAATATATACTTAACTGATAAATTGTATTTACTAAAATTCATATGACGAATATGTTGTTTATACCGGTACTAGTTATGTCAGTCACACTTGATCACTTACATAAGTCAATCATAGATATGTCATATTGTGCTTATTACAAATATTATGACAGGCTTGGATTGTAGAGATAAATATAATAAGATTAACCGTATCAATGTAAATTATGTTCATCTACAATACATGTATAGAAGGCAGTCGTATACATCGTTTCCTGACTACATTTTTGCTCGAATAATGATTTATTTGTTCATAATTTATACTCCATGCAGTTGTCCATTCACTACACAAAGTGGCCTAGTGAGGATCATTATAGTTGCTTTCCATTATAATCATCTGCATCTTCTGTATCTTCTGAGGGGGTATGCACTGAGAGAGCTCTGAAGGATAGTGATTGTTGTCAAAATGATAGAAGAGTGAAAGGGATGCAACATTGTGACGTGTATACATTAATTGTAGGGAACTAGTAAGAGGAAGTATGTTTATGAGGCGAGAAGTGTGGTATGGGTGGAACCCCACCACACATGCAAACAATACTTGATACATGGGCGTCCTATACATACCAAGAAGCTGTGCGTGGGTGAAGAGCCCACATAGATGGTTGACCATACATAACTTCTGAAAAGCTGTTTTAGCAAGAGTTGTACTATGATATGTTCAAGAAAGATCAGGAGAAAAAGAAAAATCAAGCATACTGAGAAAAGATGAAGTGTTGAAATTATGTGTGGCCGATCGTGATGGGTAGAGGTTGAGATAGTTGATAGATCAGAAGATAGGGGTGCTATGGCCTCATTATGTGAGTGTTGGAGTGATTGCATGCCAGTCGTCGTGGAAAACTAGTTGAACAGTGTAAAGTAGAGTCATCAGCGCATGAGTGGAAAGGACTAGAAGTTGTAACCTCGGGGGCAGGTTTATGAGTTCCAATATCTGAGTGGGAAAGAGAATGAAGAAGGCATAATTCGACATAATCTTGGTTGGAGGACGGGTTACCATGTTTCTTTCGTCAACTGTACGGTATATTTGTTCCCTTGCACTTAAATTATTTACACCTTTGACATTTTCCCACAATATAAGCCCCACCTGACTGCCATGTTGATTAATGTTCCACCGCCTCACTCTTACACAATGGTAACCGGACGGTACCGATAATCAATTGCTACAATTATCATATATCTAAATGGATTGAAATCCCCCACTCTGAGTTAGGCTTACCAGTACATTGTTTTTCCGTAATTTAATGTAATGCTTTCTTCTACGAGAGGTATGAAAATATATGCTGTATATTAACTAATTTGTGGGTAACTAAGCTACAATGAATGTCATTGCCTTAAGGTCAAGAGGCTTATGGGAATTTTGTAAATCAATTGATTATTGTTGTTATTAACCCGTACAATACCGGTGACGTCCTTTTATTTATATTGTGGCAACTATTAGACGATTTTATCCAGCTTAGGCAGGACCTCTAGATATAACAATTTTTTAGTACTATCTCAATTAACCCTTTAATGCCCCTTTCCCACTTATGCGACTTCATACGATTTTCGTCGCCGAGGACGTAGTCTTGTCAATTCGCAACGAATGTGTGCGACGTCTACGATTTTGACCGTTACAAACAGATAACAAATTATACTCGGCAAAGATGTCGCCGATGAATGCGACGCAATCGCCGCCTTGTGCGACGTTATCGGCGAAGTGAGCGATGTTTCGCCGATGGTCTCTGCGAGGAATGTCACATTTTCAAAAATATCTTGCGATATCATGCATGGTGAAAGAAAACTTGCCGAATGTTCTGCGACGTCTTCGGCGATTCATGCGATGACACGAAAGTCTTAATATTGACAACGAAATGGGGTGAAATGTCTTAAAATCGCCAAACTAATGGGCCGAACGTCATAAAATATGAAAACTAATGAGGTTAACCATGAGGAAGAAAGGGGACCAGAAAAACGACCCATCTCCCCTTAATTCGGAGATTGGCAATGCTTCGCCACAGACATTTTTCTATCAAATAATGTACAAATTTAGCTTGCTCTCAAAACAAAATATATATGTGTTGGCTCGCTACCGCTCACCAGGAAAATATTGAAAGCTGGATGGGGGTAAACGTCTTAAAACAGTAGGCTGAACGGGGCCGAACGGATACAAGGCAAAGAGAGAAGGAGAGAAAGAAAAAAAAAAAAAAAAACGAGGAGAGAGGGAGAGAAAGAGAAAACAAAACAAAAGGCGAGGTGGGCTCAATTAAGCCGTAACGCAAACATTGAGCCCACCTCGCTTTTTTTTTTTTCTCTTTCTCTCCCTCTCTCTTGGCCTTGTATCCGTTCAGCCCCGTTCAGCCTACTGTTTTAAGATGTTTAACCCCATCCAGGTTTCAATATTTTCCTGGTGAGCGGTAGCAAGCCAACATATATAAATTTGTTGTTGATAGCAACCTCTTACCCCCGTGTGCAAATGAAGAAACAGTGTCACAACCGGTATATGAATGGAGCATGGGAAGGGCTTTTGATTTCTCAGGGCCCAGGAATGTAGCAATTTCATGGGCTGGGATGTACCTGAAATTCTTACCTGTCCCAAATGCTACCCACAGCTCCTTAATTTCAAGTTTGGAAACAAATGACACAGCTAAAACAACTACATCAGTATCCACTGTGTGCAGGGTAATTTTGTCAAAACCCTTGCTCATAGGATCAGCTGCATGAAGGAACATACGTGTGTCGGCTTCTTCATGGTTGCATGGAGCTAGCTTACTTGTGTCTTGGGGGTGATTGCACAACACAGCAGATCCATGCGTAGAAACTACAAGTTTGTCTGAAATTATCTGTCCTGCATGTCTTGCCCTAAAGGAAAAAAGCTCAGACTTATTTTCGTTGACACAAAGGAATTGCTGCCAGTTTGAGGGCAAAGAGTTTGGTCGTGCAACCCTTTGTGTAATACTCTTCCCTCGCGTCTTACTGGCGAGTGATTTCAAACTGTTTTTTATATATGTATCCCACACAATGTCAACTTGGCTAACCCTTTGGAGACGGCCTTGAATATATGGTACATATACTTTCAGTGCATAGTTGTGAAAGGTTTTTGCAGCAGCTGGTTTCAACATCTTTAACACCTTACGAGCGGCCTATGCGGTTTATTTATGTGTACCGCACAGCGGGGTGTTTTTAGCCAAAATAGGGCTGTTTACGTGATCATTTTCATGCCTAAATAAGACCCAGAACGTAAAACAAGTACCTATCCCTTGTATGATGGATAGTTTTCTTGCAATAACCGTGCAACGCGAGTGCAAAAAGCAGGTAATTCGGTACTTTCAGTACATAATTGAGTATGTAGCGAGTGAGAGAGGGAGGAGGGAGCTGAGATTTGTGTCAGTAGGTTCGCCGCGGTGGTCTGGAGCAGTCATACGCTCGCTAGTCTCCTGCCACCACTTGTCTCTCTCTCTCAGCCACATTACGTGCTGAAATTGCCACTCGAGTTATGTCGAGCGCCGCCACATAGTCCAGCTTTATTTAACTCGACTTATGTTGCTCGCCGCTAAATAAGGGTTAAAATGGCAGCTCCATCAATGATGAGGACATCAGTTTCTGGAACATTACTTTGAGTAGTAGCACAGCTTTCAAGACAGCTCAGTAGATCAGACTTTTTCCCGAAATGTAGATCGCATCGCCATGAAGAGATATTGCTGGCGGGTATGCCTGGTTCTCGTGCTTGAAGAAGTCTATAAGATCGCCATCAAGTGTCTGACAGGCAATATAGAGCCGCGAGAACAAAGCAACATCACTCTTCAGTGAAGAGACTTGCAGTTTTGTCTTTGACTGTTGTTTTACAGGAGGCTGACTGAAGAGTCGTAGCTTATTTTTCTTAATAGGGTCTGATATAGGCCTATTGCCTAATAGTTGCTTGGTCACAAAGGTATTGTACTGGATCTGTTCAATCATCTCACATGTTTTAATTGCATCCACTACAGCTTGATCAGCGATTTCTTTGATATCTAACTTGTAAAGGTCTTTGCCATCTTCTGTGAATGGGTTGCCCATGTCTTCCATCACTTCGACCAGTGCTTTGACATGTTGAGAGAATGTTGCCTAGACACTTTTGGTTTGTTCGTGATGCTGTGTATCCTCCTCAACATCATGTGCTGACTCCATTCCTGTCTCAAACTCGGAAATTAACCTGGCAACCTCTGGTCCAGCAAATGTCCAATGACGGAGTAAGTCTGAGTTCTGGGTAAGACCAATTGCTCCACCATCTCCGTTCACAGCAGCGTTGTTCTTTTCATGGGCATGATCAATTGTGATTGATGAGAACATTCGTTGTGTCTTCTGGACTGTGAACTTCCCCTCACAAAATTTGTTGGCAATATCAGGGTGGAGTTTCCTGATCTTTGGAATTGCTGAGGATTTTTGCTTCCAATATGTCGTTGAACATGACTGTTATACTGCAGCAGCTGTGCTATAGTGAATGTTGCTTGAGATATGCCGCCTGATTGTGACTGTATGTTTGGGCCATCAAGGATCATTCCAAGTAGGGATAACAGTGCTTGGGGAACAGAGCTTCTTTGACAGTCTGCATCAAATGAACCGGTGAATGTTCTCATCTTTTTAAGCATTTCACTTTGAACAATGGTCGCTGCCTTTGACAGACAAATAGCCTAATCATCATGATTGTTCTCATATGCCTTCTTTAACTCGGCAACGGCGAGGGGGGTATTGAACTAGCTCCCCATGGGCGAGCATATTGGCTCCATTCAGGCCTATAATCGTCATTTTACGATAAATATCGTTATTACTTATTCGTATGAGCCTATTTTACCTTCACTATGAAGATAGTAACCAGTAACAACAATAAAACAAGTGAAAATATAATTGTTCTGGTCAAAATCGCGAATATAGATGGACCAGCCCATTCATGACTTATGGAGAAAATTGAGGCAACCCCTCCCTCCACGAGGCCTCAAGCCACACTGAGCCTACTCATACACACACTCGCCACTCGGTTGTGTAGCACACCCGCTAGGCACATAAGCACATCCCCCACACAGTTTGCTAATATTAGCACAAAAATATACCAACGAATTAGGGAATAACAGGGAAAATAATGTGATAATTGAAGGGGGAGGGGAAAGGGAGGAACGAGGGGATGTGGAGGAGTGATATGAGGTAGTGCTACTGGGGCTGTTTAACCCTTAATTAGCGGCTCACCACATAAGTCGTATTTAATAAAGCTGGACTATGTGGCGGCGCTCGACATAGGTCGAGTGGCAATTTCAGCACGTAATGTTGCTGAGAGAGAGAGACAAGTGGTGGCAGGAGACTAGCGAGCATATGACTGCTCCAGACCACCGCGGCGAACCTAATGACACGAATCTCAGCTCCCTCCTCCCTCTCTCACTCGCTACATACTGAATTATATGGGGAAAGTACCGAATTACATGCTTTTTGCACTCGCGTTGCACGGTTATTGCAAGAAAACTAGCCATCATAAAAGGATCGTTATGGTGTCATTCGAAAGCTCTGTTTATGCCCTTTCAGGGATAGGTACTTGTTTTACGTTCTGGGTCTTATTTAGGCATGAAAATGATCATGTAAAGAGCCCTATTTTGGCTAAAAACACCCCGCTGGGCGGTACATATAAATAAACCGCATAGGCCGCTCTTAAGGTGTTAAATGTTTTTTTTTAGGCCTCCCTCTTAAGAGCTTTGCCGCCGTCGCCCAGTAAAACCTTTTATGAGCTTTGCAGCCGTTTATGGGTTAAAGCAAGACCAATGTCTTTGTTAAATGCCAGCAGCACATCTCTACCTTCTTTATGTTCACTCATATCAGTAAACTGGGCTAGAATATGATTCTTTAGTTTGGTGCTGTGGACTCTGGATGTGTGGTCGATTCCTAGTTGTTTAAGACGAGAGTACAACTTGCTTAGTTCTGCGAGTTTTAACACTGGTTGTACGTCTTCATCTGTTCAGAGTTCATCTATGTACGACACAAGCTCGGCAAAGGCTATACCATGACATACTAGCTAACTATCATCATCAGAACAGTCTTTGTCACGTAATGCAGCTGCTTTGTTATACAATGAAGCTAAGTATGGAGCATGGTATTTTACTTCCATAGCAACCATGTCACACCTACTAAGTTTTGCGAATAGTCACAAGTCTTGCAAGTCTAAAGCACACTTTCTAACACGACTATCAATACGAAAGGTTTCAGCATTGTGCAGTTCTCCAGAGCCTGAAGTTTTCTCACAGAAAATACAGACATCCATTTGTTTTGCCTCTCCATGTTCAGAACTTAATCTCAGGTACTTCTTTGATACTGATGGCTGTTCATCATGTACTTTTGATGCTCGCTGCTCTGCTCTCTTTAGTTTAGTGCCATTAAACTTAACGTAGCATGATTTTTGCCACTGTGCTTGGTGCTGCTGGAGAGTAACTGGCAAGCCTGGTCCATCATCAAGCCTTTCAATGTCTATTCGCACAGGTAGTTGGTTCAGTTCATGAAACCTAAGTAGATTGTCTGAGAAGGTATAGTACCCAGCACCCTTGTCACTACGAGTTGACTCTGCAGGACACTGCAGGCTTTCAGATGTGTCTTCCTGACAAATAGCACACTTCGTCCAGTCTATAGGTTGCACTACTTTGGAATGACCAAGCCCAAGTTGTGGAGTTGCCAGCTGAAACTTGCTTGCCATCTTACAACAGTTCTGCAAAGCAAAAATGTCTATTACTTATGACGTCAAACTGCAGATACCTATACAAAAATGATTTTACACAACATATTATGGCTTTATCATAAAGTTTGACCATTAAAACATGGGCATAGCCACCATATTTTGAATCTTATCATATCTGGTTGTTAAGATATTGAAGCAAGTGCGTTTTTCAATAATGGTGGAAACAAAATGGCCGCCAAGAGCGACACAGGACAATTTAGTGATGGCTCCACATCTGAATATCTTCAGAGGGGCATAGACTAGAAGTGTGCAAAGTTTCACACTTTTATGACAAAAGCCACAATTCTTTGATTATGATGCACACATCGCTTGGACTATAAGGTACAGTTCCGAGCATATGAAACAGAGACACCGCCTCAGGCCGTCTACTCAGTCACTGTGTCCTTTCTAGCTGGAGAGTTATGATGGGGGAGAACGGGAGTGGAAGTAGGCGATGGTGGGAGGGTGATGGTTTGCGGGGTGGGGGTAGAAGTGCTAGCGAGGTAGGAAAGAAGGGTGTGCTTGTGTGGCTGTTAAAGTTAAGGTGGGAGCAGAGAGGTAATGGAATCCGTTGATTTGCGGCAAATAACCGATAAATTACGTAATGTTCTTTGACAAATGGTAATTAGATAAGCCTGATTTATGCTTTGCTAATATGTGGCAACAATTATAAAAGCGGCATACAATTGTGTTGATAGTCATATTGCCGCGATTTATAACTATAATTTTTTTATTTTCAGTTGATGGTAAATTGTCATGTCCTCATCTTTATTACACAACTATTACTAAGATTATATAGCAAAATAGGTTGTTTATTATGACGACTAGGCAGTAATATTACATAGTTTCATATTTTTCCATTACGTATTGATAAATCAGTTGCTACGGGATTCAATTTACCGTCAGGTGACATAAATAAATATGATAAATTACACCCAGTTAATTGGAAAATATGTTTATTTTAATGCCACAACATTATCGGGCTTACTTTAAACCTCTAGTGATGTGTATTTCAGTATGGTTGTATTTTGCTTGATCTCTGAGTATGATATAATATAACCATCCATAATTATATGTAATTTGTCATATTATATAATATATGTAATTTGTCATATATATTAACCCTTTCGCTGCGGGTGACGTTCTGGAATGTTTTGGTAAGTTACAGCAATTTTCAGGCTTCAAAAGCCTGTAAAAAACGTAAAAATCGAGTGTCAGTGGGTGGGAGCGTGAGGGGCCCACCTCCGACCCTCAGAGCACCGAGCGGCTCACTGAGCTACGCTGTGTCTCGCGCGGGTCTCTCATTGTCTCTCACCAGTGTAGCCAAGCGAACGAGTGTTACATAATAGCGGGGTTCCCGCATTTCACTGGGGCCACTGCGGGTGAACCAGACCACGTACACGGTCCGTTCTGGTGTCATTTTGAAGCTATTTTCGCCTAGTTTTCGGCAGAATACACTTCATTTAATGCAGATGCTTGATTTATCATTCAGGAGTGCCTGAATATGCTCTAAATAGCCCAAACATACCCGCAGCCAAAGGGTTAAAGTTCACACAGTAGAGGCAGAAATGGTAATTTCGCAATAGGAACCTTCAACAATTCCAATAACTGCTAGTAGTTCTAATTAAGTGCGGATATATTTGCAACCTTTGATATGCTCTGACATAACTGTATGCAAAGTGAACATATTACCTGAGAAACGGGCTTGTTCCTTGCAAATCTTAGTCTTAAGGGGCTATCACACTGGCCTATTTCCCGTCGTCATTCATCATATCTACGATTTGCGTGGTCCTTCATCTCAACTGAATTCCGAACTAATGATATAAAGCCTGAAAATATATATATATATATTATGAACTGGAAAGTGGTTAAATGGTCTTGTAATTAACCCCTTTAGCACAATGACGTAATTTTGATCATATTCCGGTTACCATTAGATGATTTTCCTTGGTTTATAATCTACCTCTAGGACTAAAAGGGGTAAGTCTATCTATCTATCTATTGCCTGACGCCGTGATCCCCGAAGGGGTGGCCACGAACGAACCGCCCCCATGCACCTCTGTCCCCAGTCAGTCGACGCCCCTCCCCCCAACCAGCACCGCCTTCGTTCATGTAGTTCCTCACTCCATCCTTCCACCTCATATTCGGTCTACCTCTCCCCCTCTGTCCCTCCACCTCGCTCTCGTACACCCTCTTAGTCAATCTCTCGCTTTCCATACGTTCCATATGGCCGAACCATCTCAAGTTGTTCCTTTTCACACTTTCCAGCACATCTACCTCCACACCACACCTCCTTCTTACTTCCTCATTAGTCTGTCTATCCCTCCATGTAACTCCGCACGCACTCCTTAAGTAATTCATTTCCACTGCTCTCACTCTTGGTCTGAGTCTCTCAACCAACGTCCATGCTTCGCTTCCGTAAGTCAGTGTCGGGATTACCACACTGTCATGCAAGGACTTCTTCACTTCCATACTGACCACCCTATTTCTTGTTACTGCTTTTAGCGTTCCTACAACCCTCTTCCCCTGTTGTACCCTCTCCCGCACCTCTTCATCCATAGTCCCATCTTTACTCAACACACTGCCCAGATACTTAAAAGAGTTGACGATCTCCATAGCCTGACCGTTCAGCTTCACCTCACACTCTGTGACTTCACCCCTTTCGAAGACCATAACCTTGCTCTTCCCCGTATTTACCTTCAAATTCCGTTTTTCGCACACTGTTCCAAACTCATTTACCAGACCCTGCAACTCCCATTCATTATCACTCATCAGAACTGTATCATCCGCAAACAGCAGTATAGGTAGCTTCCACTCAATTCCCTCCCTTTTCAGCGATACACCAACATCCACTGCTCTTGATAGTATTTCTTTCATAACTCCATCCATATATACAGTAAACAACCACGGGGACATCACACACCCCTGTTTCAAACCAACATTCAGGTCAAAGAACTCGCTCTGCTCACTCTCCACACGTACTGCCGCCTTTGCACCCTCATACATGCTCTTCACTGCTTTCAGCAACTTGCCCTCTACTCCGTATATTCTAAGTACTTTCCACAAACCTTCTCTATCCACTCTGTCATAGGCCTTCTCCAAGTCCATAAAGGCAACATACACCTTTTGTTTCTTCTCCAGATACTTCTCCACAACACAATTCAGGGTAAAAATCTGATCTACACATCCTCTTCCCTTCCTAAAACCTCCCTGCTCGTCGCCTACCCATTTCTCCGTTCTCCCTCTCTCAATCACTACCCTACTGTATACCTTCCCTACTACGCTTAGAAGACATATTCCTCGGTGGTTACCACACACTCCTCTTTCCCCTTTGCCCTTATATAGGGGGACTATTATGCCAGTCTTCCAGTCATCGGGTGCACTCCCCTTCTCCCATGCTAGTTTGCACATTTTCCATACCCATTCTATCACTATCTCACCACCATACCTCAACATTTCCCCACACACTCCATCTGTTCCTGTGCTTTCCCTAATTTCACTCTTTTCATGGCTTCCGACACTTCTGACCTCCTGATCCCCACCTCCTCCTCCACTACTTCTCTTCTTCTCCCTCCCATACCATATCCAGCTATGTTTGCTGGCTCTTCATTCCTTTCATTTAGCAACTCACTGAAGTACTCCCTCCATCTTTCGACTCTCTCTTGCTTCTCGGCTAGCATTCTCCCATTCTTATCTTTCACACCCTTACTGTTTCCCTTGCTACCTTCCCTAACTTTCTTGATTTCTTTCCAGAACAGTTTCTTACTCTCCCTCCATTTTACACTCAGATTCCTTCCAAATTCCTCATCTACTCTTCTCTTACTTTCCTTCACTACTCTCTTCACCACCCTCTTACTCTCCACGTACCTCGCTCGTTTCTGTCTCTCGGAATCTTCATTCCCTCTACTACCCAACCACTCTCTATATGCTATATATGTAAGTACTGTCTCAAAAAAGCCTCTGAATAACACAGTCATTCTGAAGCTGAATATAATATTGTAATTTTAGCCAGAATCAAGTAAAAGGGTAAAAAGGCGTCATCGTGCTGAAGGGGATAAACCGCTATTGATTGCATTTATCTTCAATAATCGTGTTTAGTTTAGTTTATTTTTATTTTTTTTATTTTTTTTTTGCGGGAGACACTGGCTGTAATATTAACCACTTCTTTGCTGGCGACGTCAATGTAATATATTCTAGCTATATTTAGACGATTGTGTGCAGTTTAAGAAGGATTTGTGGTAGTAAAAGGGTTAAGTGAGATAGTTCAAAGCCTGTTACTCGCTGGAGGCCCTATTTAAGCTAACTAATATTATCTAATGGTACCGGTAGCCAAAATATAGGTACAAGGACGGTACTGGTACTCAACAGGTTACTAACCGGGAATCGAGTCTCCCGTGGCAGCGATATTTTTGTATTGATTTATTTTGGTTTGTTTTAGTTTTTACTTAGAATTACATTATACGAAGTGAAATAACATATTATGAAGATAATGTGTTAATTTCATATGTAATACGTGTTGAGTGTCTTGGGTTATTATATACAATAATACTGTAGTTTAGTATGTAAACTAGGATATGGTAATCGAGGTTAGGATATAACATTAAGTTAGGACACAATATGCTAATTTATGAAAGGATAAAATTAAGGTAGCAGTTAGGGTAGTTACAATAGGGTAGTTAGTGTAATAACAGTAGATTCGATAATATTGTTAGACTATTGTAATCAAGAAACATATACTTTATGAACTCTATATACTTTAACCAATTTTAAACATTGTAGGCTACCATACATTAGTTTAAAATTATCCAAATCACGAATTAACAAAATAACAAACTACGTCCGAGGGGCTCGATCTCCTACACTTTGAATGTATGCCTACTATGGTTACCATTGCGCTACTTAATAAACTGACAATCGTCGGTGTATTCTAGATCATATTGACTTTCAATTCCTGTAAATTTTAAAATTGTATTAGCGGTCAAACTAATCATATTTGTGTTAATATTCTATATAGACTCGACTTCTTAGTAGCGATTACGAAACATTAATAACAGCCTACAGACGGAATCTATTCAGGCCAAAATTGGAGTAAATCAATCCGAGGAACGGGTTCAGCAGATATTCGTATGACGACGGTCATGCGTTAAGGAGAGAATTTCACTTGAGGGTGATTTTTCTAAACCCCTTCCTCCCTCATGTTTAGCCCCATTAATGTTGAAACATTTTAAGGCGTTTGCCCCATTAGCTTGGCTATTTTATAACTTTTCGCCCCATTTGTCAATACTAAAACCTTTCTTACTGTTTAGGTGTCTATTATTTTTTCCTGGCGAGCGATAGAGAGTCTGAAATTTAGGATTAACCGACCTTGGGCAGGGGAATTTTTCTACCGAAATAATGTACACATTTATCTTGAAAAGGAGTCTTGGGAGATATTAAATGTGTTAATGCTTGATAGAGGACTAGGGAGTAAACTAAAACTCTCCCCTTAAGCCAGTGTGATAGGGAGATAACGATGCCATGCCCAAGGTCGAAGGACGACAGACAGTAAGTAAGACCCTTTGGGAGAAAGAGGAGAACCAGGTAATCACGGACTGCAAATGTGTAATATTTGAGTAATGATACATAATTTCTTACTCTTTATTGTTTCTATTTTTTTGGCAAATTGTTAGTTCATTCTCCCCGTGTGACTTTGCATCTAAAAATTATCTTCAATATCAATGTATTACTCATCTAACTATATATGTAATGACATAGTTTAAGCTAGAAATAGGGTGAAGATTGCGTATGCACCTTCGCCCTTTTGAGATAATGTAACTATGATACTTATGTATAATGTGAGTAGGGTAAAAGACTGTTTTATCACCTTTGCCCTTTTGAGACGTGTAATTATGTATTCCCATGTATTTATGCTTTCTCAATAAAGAATCAAATCAAATCTTCTGCCCCATTGTAGCTCTTCAACCAGAAAGGATACACCGCAGATTCTCCGTGGTTGATGTAGCGTATCTGTTTCATGTGCGCGGAACTGTACATACATATGTAGGTGCTTATGCTAGTCTGTATTTGTATAAAGTGTGTATATGTAATTATAAATGTATGCATTTGAGTGTTTATGTAAATATATAAGTATGTATATGTGTCTTTAAGTATGTATATGTATGTCTAGGAATACTATACATGTTTGTGTTTGATAAGTGTAGTGATATATGCATACGTGATGTGTTTGACCATGTGTGTATAATTGTATATGTATGTTTGCATGCGTGTATCTCTCTCTCTCTCTCTCTCTCTCTCTCTCTCTCTCTCTCTCTCTCTCTCTCTCTATCATGTGTATTATTATTATTAGTAGTAGTAGTATTTGTATTATTATTTATATTACTAATAGTATTTTTATTATTAGTTGTATGTGTTTTCTTTTTGTATTATTATTATTATCATTACCTGTGTTATGATGTTATTATTAATATAAATATTATTGTAGTCAATACTATTAATATTATCTGCATATCACAATTCACCTCTTTCCATTATATCTCTCCCTCTCACTCTCTCTCTCACTCTTGCGTTCTCTCCCTCTCTCTCTCTCCCCTTTTAATCTACCTTTGAGGAACTCCTCCCTTCTTCTTTAAGTTTTTCACACCTACCCCCTAAATGCCTTAACCCCTTATTTTCGTTTTACTATTAACTAATCTCTACCATACTTAACCTCTCCGCGACGCACATCATTCATGCGCACAGGTACATACTGTGCGCATGTATGATGATTTTGGGACCCATTGCCAATTTCGATAAAAAGTACATCATCGTGTAGGGAATGTTTGCGTGCATCGGCCCATATATATTTGACCCCCCAAAAAATGTCTGGGGGGGGGGTGGGGGAACGGTCCGTAGTTGAAAAATGTGGAGCGAATGGCACTGCGCGGCTAGATTGTCATCGAGCGGCGAGATTTCCCGGCCGAATTTTCACGCGCCAAGGGGATAGAACCTGAGAGAGGAGGGGGAGGGTTACTCCATAATATCACGTATATCTCCTTTTTTTATCCCTTTTAGGCTATGTAGAGTACGTATACGTGTGTAGGCCACCCATATAACAATGAATATGCCTCATAGTGACCAAAAATTGCAATATATAAGGGAATTATCAATGAATTTTAAGGCGGGAATGAAGACGGGTTGGAGGTTTGGCGGCAATTTATGAGATGAGAGTGTGGTTTGCGCTATAATATCATATATATCTCGTACTTAGAGCACTGTCATGCTATAATACAGACTTGTACGTATGTAGGCGTCCCATATAACAATATATATACCGCATATAGAACAATTCATGCGATATTTACGCACATTATCAATGAGTTTCTATGCGTGAACCAAGGTGTGATTGAGTTGTGCTGGGAATGGAAGGGGGAGAGGGTGTGTTGCGCCATAAATATCACGTATATCTCGTGCTTAGAGCACTGTCATGCTATAATACAGACTTGTACGTATGTAGATGTCCCATATAACAATATATATACCGCATATAGACCAATTCATGCGATATTTATGCACATTATCAATGAGTTTCTAGCAGACGGAAGCCTAAAAGGGTGGGTGGGGGTGGGTGGGTGGGAGGGAGGCAGGGAGTGAGTCGTGGAGAGAGTGAAGGCAGGGAGAAACATACGCAGCTATCAAGAAACATACGCAGCTGTGTGATAATTGTGGAGGCGCCCGAGGCGTATGGATGCCTTGGGATTTTGAACCTTATGTCTAGCAGCTGTCTGGGGTTCGTTGCCACCCAGAGGTCTACAATAACATGAGTCAGGAATGGAGAGAGAGAGAAAGTGAGACATGCATATGTCGTATGTATAAATGGCTTTCAGAATTGCATTTTTATGCAAGCAGACATTGCATTTTAGACACATGTGAAGTACCACAGAAATATGTAGGCCATTGACTGTAAATAAAGTACTATATTATAGACCAGGAATGAGGGTGGTCAGTAAACATCGGCAGTTAACCTTTTTTGATAGAGAGGTATTTACCTCTGGTGTCGCCTGACACTTGCGAAAGGGTAGATTGCCACCAGAAAACTTATATTTATTTATTTCCAAGTAATATGCAATCTAAATGTATATTCGAGACCTACTGCAAGTATTTGTATGACAGTCATGACTATGTATAATCCAATATACGCACGTAAGGGCGTAGGCGAGATATAAGAAAGATGGTTGAGCAATTTTCGACACCCACACAGTTATTATTCATTATTATTTACAATATTATACAATACAAATGTATTTGTGAAGAGTATTTTATGCATGCTGTATTTATACGAATTTAGTTGGTAGCCAAACTCAGACAGAGAGAGGTGTTGTGGATGGAGGGAGGGAAGGGTCACCCACTGACCCACTGACCGTGTGATAATGACTGGAGTCACACTGAGAGGGGCAATTTTGCTGAGTGTTTGGGCAATTTTTGACAGAATAAACTTATATAATTACTAATTCTTGACAGAGACAAACTTTTATAAACCTTTGCATGATATAATTGATAATCCCATAAATTTACAAACGTAAATTGGTGGGATAATTCCTTTTTTTGTTTATATTGTCATTTCGATTGTAGACACGAAGTTTTGAGTGACATTTGGTATGAGCTCCTGTGGCATGGTTGGTAAGGTCGCGGACTGGAAAACTCAAAGTGTGGTAGGGTAGTGCGATCGAATCCAAAAGGGGGTTATGGGGAAGGTTTTATACTGTTTAGATAAATTTTGATAAACATTTTGTTTTACAAGATCATGCCATTGTATTCTAACAATATGAAATATTCATATAATATATCATATTGAAAGAATACAATGACATGACCTTGTATTTTTTGTTTTTTTGTATTTTGTTTTTTTATTATCTTAGTAGGTTTGACAGGATTTATTGAAACATATTTATTTTGGTACAATTCATTTGAGGTAAGAAAATATATACACATTACTTTGGCTATAAAAAACATATATATTGATATACTAAAAAAGAAGGCATATTACATGGAAATCTTTGAAACTTATAAACTAAATAATGAAAGATACAATTATATAATGTAAAAAGCTATATCACAGGGACATCTTTGGAACTTATACATTATATAATATATATGTAACATTATGAGGTAGTGTGATCAATTTGGTCAGGTCAGGTAAGGTAGGGCGCAGTCCAGGGCAGGGCAGGGGGCGAGTCCAGGGCAGGGCAGGGCAGGGGGCGGCACTCAGTAATTTTTATACATGTGGTAGTCCCTGAAGCAGTCACCCAAGCAGAGTGCAACTTTGCACTCGGCGCACATTGAGGTGACTCTTTTGGTTACGTGGGGTTTCCTTACACTGGTGCTGCAGACGTGGCACTGCACCTGCCTGTGACGAGTGCCAACCAGCTCGGTGTTGGTTGGGTAGTGTCTTTCAACCCCCAGCTGGATGCGGTCAGGGACGTGATCCCCACGCCATGCCGTACGTCTGTGAGTGGTGGTGCCATACTTCTCCAGGAGTTGATATGCAACGTTGTACACAAACTCCCGGAATTTTAGCTTCTGGTGTGGGGCCATCTCTCTCTTCACCAACCACAAGTTGTAGGCGTTGAGCTTCGTGATGTCAACTAGGTGGAGGAAGAGCTTGTGATACCAGTTCACAGTCTTCCTCAGACACTCAACGCCTGACAGTTGACAGTCAGACTTGTCCACCAGGCGCATGTTCTTTGTGTAGTCCACTACCATGTCGGGCTTATAGATGGTCTTCCTGGTTCGGTAGTGGATTTTACCAGAGTCCATCTGGGCACCTGTGTGGACTGTGGAAAGCAGGTGAACGTCTCTTTTGTCCTTCCACTTCAGGGCTACCACTTTCCCGGACTTTTCAAGTTGCTTGTACTTCTGCCCCTTTCGTCGCCTTCTTCGGACATGCCTCTCGCGGTGTTCCTTGGCCAGTTCGTCTTCAGAAGGTGTGTCACTGGAGGAGGCATCTGACAGAGGAATGACATCACCTGTGAACTTGGGCATAAACTTTCTTGTCTTTCTGACAGTCCCACATGACCCCGTTTGGTTGTCATGAAGAAACTGGCAGAGAGCAGAAGAAGTATACCAGTTGTCAGTGTAGATGATGTGTCCTTTGCCCAGGTAAGGTGCCAACATTTTCCTGACGATGGCACCTGACATGCCCATGGGGTCACCGGGAGCGGCTTTCGGTACGTCAATGTCAGTTCCTGTATACACGATCATGTCAAGCACTATTCCAGTTTCACAGTCGCACAACACGAAGAGCTTGATTCCGAACCTATGCCTTTTCAAGGGGATATACTGCTTGAAAACAAGACGTCCTTTGAAGAGCACGAGCGACTCATCAATCACCAAATTGAGGAAGGGGTAAAAATATTTCCTATACCTCTCCAACAACATGGTGAACACATCCCTAACTTTCCATATCCTGTCAATCCTGTTAGGATTTTCGTTGTCTGCAAAGTGCATACATTTTAGCAGCAACAAAAATCTGTCACGAGTCATGAACTTATTGAAAGTTTGGGTGGCGATGAGAGGGTCGTGCTTCCAGTAGTGTTGCAACACATTCTTCTTGCAAAGAGGCATGAGGAACAACAAGGCAAAAAACGTCATGAATTCTTCCTCAGTTGTATCCACCCAGCCTCGTATTCTCGCTTTTGGAGAAATGACGTCCAATTTGCCAAACACCCACCTGTAGTAGGCGTTTGTTTGGGCAACGATGTAAGTCATTACATCCAAATCGAAAAAAGCGAGGAAGAACTCGCTTTCGTTTGCGTTTTCGTCACAGGGCCAGTCATCAGTTGTACCTGACGTACCAGGATTGAACTGGGCTACGTCAGGCACAAAATTGACCCCGTCAGACCACTCAAACGAAGGCATGCAAGGGATCGGAATGTCGTCTCCGTCTTCTTCTGCGTCTGAAATATCGCTGTCATGTTCGCGATACAACACAGCATCATCATCACCCTCCTCTTCACTAGACAGACACCCTTCTTCATTCTCATCACCGACATCTGACTCACTTCCACTATCCACTCCCAAATCCCCCCACCCTTGGTCCCGTGCTAGGGCGTCGTCGTCGAAACCCGAAGGGCTGTCAATGCCCTGCGAATCACCACCAAACAGCAGGGCGGCGTACTTGGATGGTGTTAAATTTTTTCTGCTCACTCTAGCACGTAGGGGCGTCTTATGGGCAGGGGCAGGGGCAGAAGGGCCGGCAGGGGCGGCGTCGGCAGGGGCGGCAGTGGTGCGTGGTGCAGTGGGCCTGGAGGCAGGCAAGATGATGGTGGTGCCTGTCGCCCCTTTCCCTTTCCCTCTTCCTTGGGCAGGGGCGGCAGGGGCGGCAGGGGCAGCAGGGACAGTAGGGCCGGCAGGGACAGCAGGGCCGGCAGGGCCAGCAGTCGCTTTCCCTTTCCCTTTCCCCTTCCCCTTCCCCTTCCCTTTTCCTTGGGCAGGGGCAGCAGGGGCGGCAGGGGCATCAGGGGCGGCAGGGGCAGCAGCGGCAGCCGGGCCAGGGGCGGCTGGTGGTGGTGGTGGTGGCAGAGTCACTGTGACAGGCGTACAGGTTTTCTTCCCTACGCCCGTGCCTTTGATTTTGCCTGCCCCCGCAGGTTCTGCAGCCCTAGGGCGGCCTCCTGCGTCGCTGGTACTGGTGGCAGGGGTGGCAGTGGTGGTGGTAGTGGTTGTTGCAGTGGCCTGGGTCGTGGTGGCAGTGTCCCCAAAGGCCAATGAACTCTGTGCAATTGCCTTGCTTGCACGTGTTTTACGTGCTTTTGGTGCTGGTGCATCGTCCTCCGAGCTGTAGGGCGTGTCGTACTGGTAGCTAGGGTTTCTGGTAGCCACCCTCTGCCTTCCACGGCGGCTGACACCACCAGATGGAGGGCTGATTGTGTCATCAGGGCGCGAGCGTGAGGGACGTGTGGGCTCCATGACTAGTGCTTGGGTTCTGGCGTGGTGGTGCTTGCACGAGTGCGGGATGCGCGTGTGGCAGGGTGGTATCGAGAGTTGCCATGTAGTACTACACCCACACCAATTTGTAGCCGCCTGCCTATAAACCCGCGGTTTTGGTACGTGTTCAAAAGCCTTACTCTTAACCCGTACAGCCCCAGCGACGCGTCTGACGAGTCGGCGATGTATGTAACGCACAGCCCCAGCGACGCGTCTGACGCGTCACCCTAATTGCGCCGACCGTAACCTCATGTGTAGCCACTCAAGAGGGCTCAGATTTGTATGGGAACTGTGTACGTATCCCACGCAACCGTGCCGATGGTTGAAAACTCTCAAAGTCCACGTGTGTGCGCGTGAGCGCGCAATAACCTGTTTTTTTGGGGTAATTACCTTAAATTTTTTACTCCTGTAAAATACGTTTTCGGGGGCTCTGTAGGACCATTCTTTAAGCTTTTTGAGCGGTTTTTCGTGGTTTTTCCTTCATTCCTAACCCATTCGCTATTGTTTCTGGAATAAAAACATTTTTTTAAAACCGGCCGGGTTCTGGTGAACAAACATTACAAAACTAGCCGGGGCTCCACGGGTTAAGAGTCTTCCCGCCGTCCGCCGGGGGAACTCTTAAGAGTCTTCCTGCAGTTCCCGGGTTAAGCCGCACTCTCTCTCTCTCTCTCTCTCTCTCTCTCTCTCTCTCTCTCATTTTTGTTGTTATTATTTTAATTTTTCTTTTAGTATTTTTACTATTTTATGTTTGTATTATTGTATATTTTATATATTTTTGATGAGGAACATTTTCAACAACTTCATTGTGATTAACATTTTTCACTACGTATGTAGTATGTATGTATATATATGTGTGTGTGTGTGTGTGTTACTCAGTTACTTGTTCGTCAAGGGGAATCCACGCAATGCGAGCTAAGCTCATTATTATCGCGCCTCCTTAACTGGGAATGTATTGCGTGAAATGCATGTTAAGTGTTTTATGTACTGTTGGAATGGCTGTGGATGTGTGTGTAGTCTGTATTTAGCCAATTGGCGACATCGGAAACGAAGGCTTAGGGTGGATCTGTATGGTACCATTCTCACTATAGACGGTACCGTCTCGCCCGAAGGCTTAGGTAGCCATCAGCTTAGGTGAACCATATGATACCCATCTCGCCTTGTACCATTTTTGCCAACCCCAGATGGGACGTCACAACGTCGTCCACTTATTCCAGGTACCTATTTACAGCTAGGTGAACTGAGGCTAACGCATGAAAGGAGACAAGCCCAATTTGTCTCCGCCCGGCCGGGGATTGAACCCCCGACCCCTCGTGTGTGAGACGAGAGCTCTACCTACTAGGCTACAGGCTGTGTGTGTGTGTGTGTGTGTTTGCTTTAATGTATGTATGTAGGTGTGTATAATTTGTGTTTGTGTGTATGTATATATATATGTAAGTGTTTGTTTTTGTATGCATGAGTATATGTATGTGTTTGTAAAATTATGTATGTATGTGCATTTATTTGTGCTTATTTCTTTATGCGGTTGTGTGTACATTTCGATATATACATGGGTGCATTTCAGCTGTCTATGCCTTCCTGTTTTGATATTATTGCTATTACTGTATGTACATGTACAGTATATGTTTAGTTGTGTTTGTACTATGTACTCTCTTTACGCCTTTACTTGTAAAAACTGCTCACCCATCCCTTTTCTACCTAATCTCCCCTTGCCCTTTTACTTGACCGCACTGCGACTTTCAGTAATTACCTTATAGGTGAGAGATTTAGATGTGACCTCAGTTCAGACAGCTGCTGTCATTATACTTTCTCTCTCTCTCTCTCTTGTGACGTCTACCAGCGTGGGCAGAATCGCCTCTCGTTAGCCACTAGCGCTCGCCAGGGACATCGAAATGGGCTACAGTTATCCGAGAATGTTGTTCTTTCTTTCCTAGTAATCGCATTGTCACAGACAGTCCAGTGGTGGTCTTTCTTTTTGTCTGTGACAACGGGTTATATTTTATATCAATAGTAGTGATGATAATACCAGCGTGGGAATGAGAAAGACTTTCAGAGCGAGATGGTAGTGAGTGTCTGTAGGTGCGGGTGCTGTGTCACGTGACACCTGCTGTCTTGTGACGTCTCGGCTCGTGATTGGCCGACCATCGCGCCTTTGCGGGCTCCTGTGTTACTTGCCTCCTACATGAGGGTCCCCAGGAGCTGTCCTCGTCAGGACAGGCTTGGCGCGTGTGCTTCTAACATCCCCTTGCATACTCTCTCCCGATCACCCCCTTTATCACTGTTTCTCTCTCTGACCTTCTTCTTTTCCATTACTTCTCACCTTTATTCAATTACTTATCCCCTTGGGTTCTGCATACGGTTTCCATAGCCGGCCCATTGTATTGCATGCGCCGTCCACAGAGATATTTACATGTTCTTAAAATATGTTTGAGGGTCTTAGTTAGTATAGGTTAAGAACTTAGTGTGTCTCCATTATTGATTTAGTGTTTCTGCTCTTTTATTTAATGCTAGACTGGGGTAAGGTAACTGTAGTCGTTGTCTCCGATGTGTGTACGGTTTGCTTATACCTACACGACTTCGACCGGTCCTGTGGTAGCCTGGGTTGTCTTTTCGGTTGCGTCCTTTGCGAGTGCAGCTTTGTGTTGACTGAGGGTTTTGGCCTGTACCAGTTCCACACTTTGCTGCCTCTTTGCTTGTCTTTAGAAGGTCGCCAGGTTAGAACCAGATGCTTGTGATTTGGATCAATCAAGAGAGCCCCCTTGTCAATTAACGTAACTTAAAGGATGCAGTCTTAAGGACATCGCTAGGCTACGAGCCTGTCTTGCTCAACCCCAGTTCCTTACCTAAAGTATCCCAGCTAGACATTATTAATCGAGTAGACACTTGTTAGTATTTAATATAAGCTCTTTGATATGTACGCATTATTATTCACAGCATTTATTAGTCTAGGTTTTTGTTGAGTCGCACAACCATAGCAGACTGTTTCGTTGATGAGGAAGTACTTCTTTTAGTGTCAAGCATTGCTACCGTTGCGCATTTATAGTATTCTCGTGTCAGTTAACATTATATGTCCTATCTTTTAGTGTATTCAATTTACACATGTGGTGTCCTGCCTCCTGCCTTTATATAGTTCAAGATTAGATACGAGCATCTTATGAGCATCAGACTTTCTTCAGAAGTTTCCAGGTCTATGCTGTAGGACTATACTTCACTTTCTTTCAGATAGGAGTGAAGAGTTTATTGTTGTTTAGAGTAACTGTATTGAAGCATCTTTGTATTGTATAAAATCTTGCAGTGAGTTAATTGATCTTTCCATAAATTCTTTTTTATGCATTTTAACGTAACATGCATCTTGTTTGTTGTCAGGCTATACCAGTGTGGGTTAGCCTGAAGTAGAGTACATTTATGCCCAGTTAAGGATACCCCGCTATCGCAGATTAACTCTGGAGGGTATAAGTGTTTTGTTCGCCGGCATATAAGTTCGAGGGTTTGGATCTAGCGTACCGTTGTTGCATAGTGCCCTATTACTAGTCCAATCTTTAAGTGCCCTTGTTTTATTCGTAGTCCCGGTCGTAACAAATGGCGACCTTGCCTAGTATCTTATCTTAGTCGTCATACCAAATGGCGAAATTAGTGAACTAAGAAATAATTGCAGGATTTTTGGACATTTGTTTTTTGAGGAATATTTTGGACACGTTGGATTTTTTTTTGACAACGTAGTATAGCACTTGAGTTGTCTTCAAGCATTTTTTTGAGTGAATAGTGCTACATGAGAGTTTAGGTACTTTTTTTTTTTATAAAAGTTGAGGATTTCCGGTGGACACTATGTCGAACGACGGATCAGTGCACAGTGAGGACACAGTACGGGAAGCAGGCGAGGAGGTGGAGAAGGTGGAGTTGTCTAGGGGCGCTTGGGTGGTGAACAGTGAGGAGGATGCTCGGATATTTTTGGAGGAGCCTGTGTCAGCGTATCGTGTGTCGGGGCTAGACCGGTCCGGACTACAGTGTTTAGCCAAGTTCTTAGGGTTTCCCGGTACTACCGGTTTGTCGAGAAGTGAGCTGGTTACCTGTGTGCTCGGTGGGGTGCGTGGGGCTTCGGGTGGAGCGGGAGCTGGGGCACCTTCTGCCCAGCCCCCATTCCACTCGACTCCTACCATGGTGACCCCTCGGGCTCCGGAGCCGGGTACACTCCCGCAGGCCGATACCCGCTGGCAGTTGGGTATGCCTCTAGGTGATTCAAGGGGTGGGTCCCCAATAGTAGCACCCCATCCTCAGGGTTTGTCTTCCGAGATGTTGTTTCAGCTCGAACTCGCGAAAATCGAGCAACGAAAGCATAAGGCTGAGCTCAGGCAGCGGGAAGCTGAGCTCAGGATTCAGGCTGAGGAGAGAAAGGCCATGTACTGTGCAGACATAGAGCTTGAGAAGTTTCGGGTGGAGTCGACAGGGCAGCGTCTCGGTTCTGGGAATCGAGGTCTTGATCAGTCTTTATCGCACCTTCTTAAGTTAGTCCCTGCATTTGACGAGTCGGATGTCACCGAGTTTTTACTGCATTTTGAGAAGAAGTGCCGGGAGCACCAATGGCCCGAGGTTAAGTGGGCAGCCCTTGTTTCCTCTAGGTTGGTTGGCAAAGGACTCAAGGCATATGATGCGTTGCCCTTGGAGTCTTGCATCGATTATGAGGTATTGAAGGAAGCTGTTCTGCGGGCATACGAGTTACAACCAGAGACATATAGGTTGAAATTTCGGGGTGTTACAAAGGGTCGTGAGTGCACTTTTCTAGAACATGCCTGGGAACTGTCTGATGCTTTGAGAAATTGGCTGAGGTCAGAGAAGGTGACGACGTTCGAAGAGATTGAGCAGTTAGTCCTTCTAGAGCAATTTTTTAAATGCACAGGCGGCGACCTGACTCTGAACCTCAAAGAGAAACAACCTAAAACTCTACAAAAGGCAGCTGAGTTGGCTGACCTGAGAGTATCGCTGATTCGTGGGTGCGGGTCTGCACAACGGACCGATGCAAACACTCCAACCCCCCGAGTCAGTGATGCAACAATTAATAACGAAAGTAAGAGCAATGATACTAATTTTGATCACAAACAAAAAACCGTCCCGTTTAAGAAAGGTCAGGGCCCTTCCCCACCTCAGGGGAAGTCCAAGGGCGAAGTAGAGTGTTTTAAGTGTTATAAAAAGGGGCATTTTGCATGTTCCTGCCCTAGTAACCAATCTGCAGCAGTCGTGTCTTTGGCTAGCAACATTGGGGTGTCTCTGAGGTCTTCTGCATTTACCCGGGGTGATATGTCAGATGCGGGGGCACAGCCAGTGAAGGAGTGTCCGGAAGGCTCGAAACCTGCCTGCGATGCTTTTTGCGACCATAGAGGGCGTGGCTGCGTGAGTTGGGCTGGTTGCAAGCATGGGTTGGAGTTGTTGCGTGATACAGGTGCATCCCAGACTCTGATGAAAAACTTTACAGGCCAACCTATAAACGCGGCACGGGTAGTTGTGATGCAGGGTATTAATGCTACACGGTCATACCCGTTGGTTCGAGTGGAGCTGGAGGTTGATGGTGTGACACGAGAGATAGATGTTGGAATCGTAGAGAAACTGCCAGTAGAGGGCGTCGACCTTCTTCTCGGCAACGACTTTGCGGTGCCTACTTTTGAGGTTCCACCCTTAGTCGTTGCCGAGGGGGTGGCCGACGTGAGAAGGGAGGGACAGGAGTAGGTCGAGAGGTGTCAATTACAGCAGATGGCGTGTGTTGTCACCCGATCTCGTGCATCTAAGGTGTCACAGCCTATTCCTCAGTCTCCAGACCAGCGGAGGAACGGTCGGAAGGAGAAAGCTAAAGTTGGGAGAAGTTTTGAGAGTTTTGATCCAGCGGCTCTCCTTGGCGACTCAGTATTAGCACCAATGTTTAGGTCTGGAGAGGCCCCAGAACCTGTCTCACTTGGTGAGGAGGTAGGGCGTGAGAAAACTCCGAGACAGCACCGTTACACGCTTAAACAAGATAGGATCGAACAGCCCAGTATCAGGGGAGGCCATAAGTTGCTCCGGGACCACCTAGATATATTGGCTCCTTCGGATATCTGTCGGCTGCAGCTAGGTGATCCTGAGCTTCAGAAGTGTAGTAACGATGCAGTGGAACTTGAGGAGGACGGGGATGCAAAGCCGGGGGACTTCTTTCGTGTGGAGGGTATCTTGTACAGGCGTTTTCTAGATCCCAGACGGAGTTTGGAGGGTGGGTCGAGAGTGGTTGACTAGTTGGTAGTGCCTAGTGTGTGCCGTGATAGCCTACTGAGGTTGGCGCATGATGTACCGTTGGCAGGGCATTTGGGTGTACGTAAGACGGTAGCAGCATTGGCGAAATTGTTTTGGTGGCCAGGTATGAAGGCACATGTGGAGTCATGGGTGGCAATGTGCAGTACCTGCCAGACAGTATGTAAACCAAACCAGTGTATTCCCAAGGCTCCGTTACACCCTATTCCTGTAATCGGGCCACCATTCAGTAAGGTTATAATCGACATGGTTGGCCCTCTACCCCCTACTAGTGCAGGCAACAAGTACCTCCTCACAATCATGGATGTTGCCACTCGTTATCCGGATGCATACCCCATGCGAAATGGTACTGCTAAGACTGTTGTTCGTAACTTGATATTGTACTGTTCTAGGTACGGGTACCCGCAGGAATTGCAGTGAAACCAAGGGTCTAATTTTACTTCTAACCTTTTCAAACAGACCATGCAGCAGCACGGTATCAGTACAGTTGTCTCTTCAGCCTATCACCCAGAGAGTCAAGGGGTGTTGGAGAGGTGGCACTCGCTCTGAAAAGCATGCTACGTTGTTACTGTGTTGAAAATGGCAAGGATTGGGATCTTGGGTTGCCCTATGATTTATTCGCTGCTCGGGGGTACCTGGTGAAAGCCTGGGGTTCAGTCCCAATGAGTTAGTTTTTGGACATCAGGTCAGAGGCCCCTTCAACATGGTTAGAGAAATCTGGGAGGGCACAGCAAAACCATGTTCCATGTTAAAGTATGGCCTCGAGAGCAGAGAGAGAATGCTGAGAAGCCTAGAGTTGGCAGGTAGGAATTTGGTAGGGTCGCAAGCACTGATGAAGGACAGGTACGATGAGAAGACAAAACTCCGGGAGTTTAAGGTGGGGCAGGAGGTGTTGATTCTGTTACCTCTGCCAGGTCATCCGTTGTCTGCTAAGTACGCTGGTCCTTATAAGGAGGTAAAGAAGATCTCTGACCTAGACTATCTTGTGGCTAATCCAGAGAGGCGTAAAAAGAATCAGCTGTGCCATGTGAATCTGGTGAAAGAGTTTTTGAGGCGCCCCCCTGAGCCTCTCGCTGTCCCTGTGTTGACCTGCAGCGGTCATGGAGGAGAAGGAGTGAGGGACAGTGAAGCCCAGGTAGAAGATAACTGGGAGTGTCATGCCTCTGCTGACCAGTGGGCGGGGAACTCCAGACAGGTGGCTGACGATGCTCTAGTGCACCTGCCTGAGCAACAGCGTGTAGCTGTGCAGCGCCTGTTTGCTTCATACCCCACTGTATTTGCAGAGCATCCAGGCCTCACAACTCGAGTGGTGCATGACGTGGACGTGGGAGATCACCCCCCCTTTAAATCAGTACCCTACAGAATTCCACCCATTAAACTCCCAGCTCTCAGAGCGGAGTTAGAGTATATGTTAGAACGGGGGTTGATTGAGAAGGGGGCAGTTAGGTGGACATCTCCTGTCACTCTGCAGCCCAAGCCTGACGGGAAGGTTCGCTTCTGCATTGACTTTCGGAGATTGAACGGGTTGACTCCCACCAATGTTTATCCCCTTCCCCGTGTTGACGATAGTGTAGACAAGATTGGTAAGGCACAGTTTCTAACTAAGGTAGACCTAGTGAAAGGCTACTGGCAGGTGCCCTTGTCTGAGCAGGCGAAGGGGGTATGCGGGTTTGTGGTTGATGGGAACACCTACTGTTGCAATGTGATGCCGTATGGCCTTAAAAATGCCCCAGCAACCTTGCAGTCTTATGAATGAGTTAGTAGCTGACATCCCTAACTGCACTGTCTACCTAGATGACGTTATAATCTACGATGACAACTTTGAGAGTCACTGTGAGCACATAGAAGCCTTGTTTTGGAAGCTCAGTGTGGCCAGCTTGGTGGTCAATCTGGGCAAGTGCGACTTTGTCCGGGCAACTGTGCAGTATCTTGGGTTTGTGGTTGGGTTAGGCCAGGTGTGCCCCCCCCCCCCAAAAAAAAAAAACAAACAAACAAGATACAGTCTATTAACCAGTTCCCCAGGATGTCCACCAAGCGGCAGATCATGAGATTTTTGGGCATGATCGGTTACCATCGCCGTTTCATTCGGGGTTATTGTACTGTGTTAGCTCCTCTGACAGATTTGCTAGCAAAAGACAAAAAGTTCAACTGGGCACCTGAGTGTGAAAGGGCTTTTTCGCTGGTCAAACACCTACTATGCACTCACCCAATCCTCAGGGCCGCTGACTTTGAAAGACCATTCCAGCTGGCAACAGATGCTAGCGGTGTAGGGGCTGGTGCCGTCTTAATGCAAACAGACGAGGAAGGTTTGGAGCATCCAGTCAGTTTCTTTTCCAAGAAGTTTAATTCAGCTCAGAAAAACTACTCTGTGGTGGAGAAAGAACTGCTGGCAATAGTGTTGGTGCTCAGGCACTTTGAAGTATATGTTCCTGCCTACGGGCCAGTCGTGGTGATTTACACCGACCACCACCCTCTTAAATTTCTGAACCAATTCCACAACCGGAATATGAGGCTGACACGTTGGTCACTCATGTTGCAAGAATACAATCTAGACATTCGCCATATTGCCGGTTGTGAGAATGTGATTGCAGACTGTTTGTCGAGGGTGGAGGATCCGGCGTAGATCACCACAGGTTTGTGGGTTTGAGTGGAGAAAAACCAGGCTTGCCCTCTATAGAGCAGCCGTCAAACACAACATTAAAATTAAATCAAAAAATCACATAAAAACACTTTCTGTTTGATAGTTAATTGTAAGTTGCCAATGTTATAGCTAAAGTCCTAAGTTGAACCTGTCTTTCACTTAGTAGGCTGGGCTCTGTGAAGCTCGCTCAGGGAGCATAGCAGGCTAAAATTATACTATTGTGTTTGGGAAGGGTTATAAGATTTTCTTTATGCCAATATGTTGTTTTATGTAAGAATTGAGCTTTGCATTTCATTTCTGGTGGAGTGGCTAGGTGTGACGGGTCTTGTTGGCATTCTGCCTCGCCTCATGTTGAGCATCCCATATCTTGGGCGGGGTGTGACGTCTACCAGCTTTGGCAGAATCGCCTCTCGTTAGCCACTAGCGCTCGCCAGGGACATCGAAATGGGCTACAGTTATCCGAGAATGTTGTTCTTTCTTTCCTAGTAATCGCATTGTCACAGACAGTCCAGTGGTGGTCTTTGTTTTCGTCTGTGACAACGGGTTATATTTTATATCAATAGTAGTGATGATAGTACCAGCGTGGGAATGAGAAAGACTTTCAGAGCGAGATGGTAGTGTGTGTCTGTAGGTGCGGGTGCTGTGTCACGTGACACCTGCTGTCTTGTGACGTCTCGGCTCGTGATTGGCCGACCGTCGCGCCTTTGCGGGCTCCTGTGTAACTTGCCTCCTACATGAGGGTCCCCAGGAGCTGTCCTCGTCAGGACAGGCTTGGCGCGCGTGCTTCTAACATCCCCTTGCATACTCTCTCCCGATCACCCCCTTTATCACTGTTTCTCTCTCTGACCTTCTTCTTTTCCATTACTTCTCGCCTTTATTCAATTACTTATCCCCTTGGGTTCTGCATACGGTTTCCATAGCCGGCCCATTGTATTGCATGCGCCGTCCTCAGAGATATTTACATGTACTTAGAATAGGTTTGAGGGTTCTTAGTTAGTATAGGTTAAGAACTTAGTGTGTCTCCATTATTGATTTAGTGTTTCTGCTCTTTTATTTAATGCTAGACTGGGATAAGGTAACTGTAGTCGTTGTCTCCGATGTGTGTACGGTTTGCTTATACCTACACGACTTCGACCGATCCTGTGGTAGCCTGGGTTGTCTTTTCGGTTGCGTCCTTTGCGAGTGCAGCATTGTATTGACTGAGGGTTTTGGCCTGTACCAGTTCCACACTTTGCTGCCTCTTTGCTTGTCTTTAGAGGGTCGCCAGGATAGAACCAGATACTTGTGATCTGGATCTATCAAGAGAGCCCCCTTGTCAATTAACGTAACTTAAAGGATGCAGTCTTAAGGACATCGCTAGGCTTCGAGCCTGTCTTGCTCAACCCCAGTTCCTTACCTAGAGTATCCCAGCTAGACATTATTAATCGAGTAGACACTTGTTAGTATTTAATATAAGCTCTTTGATATGTACGCATTATTATTCACAGCATTTATTAGTCTAGGTTGTTGTTGAGTCGCACAACCATAGCAGACTGTTTCGTTGATGAGGAAGTACTTCTTTTAGTGTCGAGCATTGCTACCGTTGCGCATTTATAGTATTCTCGTGTCAGTTAACATTATATGTCCTATCTTTTAGTGTATTCAATTTACACGTGTGGTGTCCTGCCTCCTGCCTTTATATAGTTCAAGATTAGATACGAGCATCTTATGAGCATCAGACTTTCTTCAGAAGTTTCCAGGTCTATGCTGAATGACTATACTTCACTTTCTTTCAGATAGGAGTGAAGAGTTTATTGTTGTTTAGAGTAACTGTATTGAAGCACCTTTTTATTGTATTATATCTTGCAGTGATTTAATTGGTCTTTCCATAGATTCCTTTTTATGCATTTTAACGTAACTTGCATCTTGTTTGTTATCAGGCTATACCAGTGTGGGTCAGCCTGAAGTAGAGTACATTTATGCCCAGTTAAGGATACCCCGCTATCACAGATTAACTCTGGAGGGTATAAGTGTTTTGTTCGCCGGCATATAAGTTCGAGGGTTTGGATCTAGCGTACCGTTGTTGCATAGTGCCCTATTACTAGTCCAATCTTTAAGTGCCCTTGTTTTATTCGTAGTCCCGGTCGTAACACTCTCTCTCTCTCTCTCTCTCTCTTTGTTATCTATATCTGAATTTGTTTTATGATCTTTATTATTTGTATTTGTATCATTGTTTTATTGTTTTTATTGTTGTTAATAATAATAATAATAATAATATTAGTAAAGGAGTTGTAGGAACGCTGAAAGCAGTAAATAGAAATAGGGTGGTCAGTATGGAAGTAAAGAAGTCCTTGCATGACAGTGTGGTAATCCCGACACTGACTTACGGAAGTGAAGCATGGACGTTTGTTGAGAGACTCAGACCAAGAGTGAGAGCAGTGGAAATGAATTACTTGAGATGTGCGTGCGGAGTTACATGGAGGGATAGACAGACTAATGAAGAAGTAAGAAGGAGGTGTGGTGTGGAGGTAGATGTGCTGGAAAGTGTGAAATGGAACAACTTGAGATGGTTCGGCCATATGGAACGTATGGAAAGCGAGAGAATGACTAAGAGGGTGTACGAGAGCGAGGTGGAGGGACAGAGAGGGAGAGGTAGACCGAAGGAGAGGTGGAAGGATGGAGTGAGGAAGTATATGAACGAAGGCGGTGCTGGTTGGGGGGAGGGGCATCGACTGACTGGGGACAGAGGTGCATGGAGGCGGTTCGTTCGTGGCCACACCTTCGGGGATCACGGCGTCGGGCAATAGATAGATAGATAGATTATTATTAGTAGTAGTATTTTAGTCTATTTTTTTTTTTTTAATTAATATTTGTGATGACTGACGCTTTCTATAACTTTATGGGGATTACTATTTCTCTGTGTATGTAATTTGTATACATGTTTTGTTTAAACTTCTCCTTTTACTATATTCATACGTTCACACACACACACACACACACACACACAGAGTAGACGGAGAGCTCCGCCCATTAATCTTGACTCCACCAATCACTTGACCTATGCATGAATTTTCCCGCCCTCTTTCCTCCTCCCGCTCCCTCTTCTCCGTCCGAAAAGAAATTGTTGACCGGAAAAATCTTATGGTGTATGGCATTGGCCTGATGAAGCTATATGCGAAACGTCAATAAAGTGCTCTTCCTCACATGGTGTTTATTTTCATATGAAACAGAGACACCGCCTCAGGCCATATACTCAGTCACAGAACCTCAGGCGTGTCCTTTTTGGCTGGAGAGTTATGATGGGGGAGAAGGGGGTTGGAAGTAGGTGATGGTTTGCGGAGTGGGGGTAGAAGTGTTAGCGAGGATGGAAAAGAAGGTGTGATTGGGGCGCCGTCAAAGTTTAGGTGGGAGCAAGGGAGTATTGGAATGAGTTGACCTGTGGCAAATAAACGATTAATTACGTAATATGCTTTGACAAATAGCGATTATATAAGCATGATTTATGCTTTGGTAATATGTGGCAATTATTATAAAATCGCCATACATTTGTGTTGATATTAATATCACCATGATATATAACTATAGTCTCTTTATTTTTAGCTGATGGTAAATTGTCATGTCCTTATGTTTAGTACTCAACTATTACGAAGATTGTATAACAACATAGGTTGTTAATTCTCAGGACTAGGCATAGATATGTAGTAATTTCGTATGTCACCATTAAGTATTGATTAAGTATCGAGGAATCAGTTGCTAAGGGATTCAATTTACCGTCATCTGAAATGAAACCGACTATAGAGTATAATACACCAAGCTATAGCATTAAACCGACTATAGAGTATAATACACCAAGCTATAGCATTAAACCGACTATAGAGTATAATACATCAAGCTATAGCATTAAACCGACTATAGGGTATAATACACCAAGCTATAGCATTAAACCGACTATAGAGTATAATACACCAAGCTATAGCATTAAACCGACTATAGAGTATAATACACCAAGCTATAGCATTAAACCGACTATAGGGTATAATACACCAAGCTATAGCATTAAACCGACTATAGAGTATAATACACCAAGCTATAGCATTAAACCGACTATAGAGTATAATACACCAAGCTATAGCATTAAACCGACTATAGGGTATAATACACCAAGCTATAGCATTACACCGACTATAGGGTATAATACACCAAGCTATAGCATTACACCGACTATAGAGTATAATACACCAAGCTATAGCATTAAACCGACTATAGAGTATAATACACCAAGCTATTGCATTAAACCGACTATAGAGTATAATACACCAAGCTATAGCATTAAACCGACTATAGGGTATAATACACCAAGCTATAGCATTACACCGACTATAGAGTATAATACACCAAGCTATAGATAGCATTGGTTCCCCCCTTTTTTATGCCACAAATAATTATTGGTGTGTATTTCGATATGTTTGTATTTTGCTTAATATGTCAGTATGCTATAATATACCCATCCATAATTAATCGTAATTTGTCATAGTATAATCATTAAGCTTCAAACAATAGTGGCAGAAATGGTCATTTCGCAAAAGGAACCTCCAATAACTGCTAGCATGTCTAATTAATTGCGGAAATACTTGCAACCTGAGATATACTCTGACCTGTCTTTATTCAAAGTTACTATATATTACCTGAGAAACAGACTTGTTCCTTGGGAATCGGTAGTCTTAAGGGGCTATCAGACTGACCTATACTCGTCGACCTTCATCAAATCCACGATATGCGTGGTCCTTCATTTCAACTGAAGTCCGAACTAATGATATAAACACGAAATGTATTTATTATGAATTTCAAAACAGCTAAATGGTCATGTAATTGAACGGCTATACAGTACTCTGATGTAATTGCATTTATCTTCAATAATCGTATTTGGTGGCTTATTACGGAAAGCACAGGCTGTGATATCATTAACCGGGATCGGGTCTCCCGTGGACGCGATATTTTTGTATTATTTTATTGATTTTGTTTCTTTGAGTTTTTACTTCGAATGGCATTTTACGAAATTAATTACAATAATTTACAGATATTGTGTTAATTTGATATACAATACGTTTAATTGGCTTGGGTTATTGTATACAATAATACTGCAGTTTAGGATATGTTAATCTAGGTTAGGATATAAGAACAAGTTAGGATATTATGAATTAAGTTATGAAAGGATAAAGTTTGGTTACCATAGTTATGTTAGTTAAATTACGGTAGTTAGTGTAATAACATCAGATCCTCAAATATTGTAAGCCTACTGTAACCAAGATACATGTATTTGTATGAAATCAATATACTTTAACCTATTTTAAACATGATAATCTACCATTCATTTGTTTAAAAGTATCTAAATTATAAATTAATAAAGAAGACGTCGTCCGAGGGGCTCGAACTCCTACACTTTTAATGTATGCCTATTACGTTTACCAATGGCAATCGTCGGTGTATTATGGTTCATAACTATCTTACACGTGACTTGCTACCTTCAAATGGTGTTGACTTTTTGCAGTGAATTATCGGTCAAAATGATCATAGTTGCGTTAATAATATATAAGCTCGTTTTTTTGTTTTGTGATTGCGAAACATTAATAATATAGAGGGAATGTATTCAAGCCAACATTGGAGTAAATAAAGCCAAGAAGCCAAGCGAGTTTAACCGATATTGGTTCATGACGACGGTCTCTCCCTCAAACAAGCTTTCCTTCATCCTATGACGTCGACTTCGTGAGTCCAGGCATTTTGACTCCGTCCCTTGAATTTGGCTGTGTCACTCTTTTAACTTTGGGGGAGACACTCGTTACAGGCAACCTGCCTATTTTCTCCTCCATATACGTATACAAACAAATACGTTAATCCAGTGTGATAGGGAGATGACGATTCCATGCCAAAAGTCGTAGGACGACAAAAAGTAAGTCCCTTTAGGAGAAAGAGGAGGACCAGGTAATCACGGACTGGAAAGGTATTTTATTTAAGTAATGAAAGATGATTTCCTATTTCGTATTATATTTATATTTATTTCAGCTAATGGTTAGTTCATACTCCCCGAATTACTTGCATCAAATATAATGTTTAGTGTATTGAACTCTATTAAATAAAGTGTCATGGAAAAGTATAACAATAGGTCAAATACTATGAGTCTTAGTTTTAATGTATGAAAAACACTATGTTAATACTGATATTATGCTTGTTGGTAACTTTACATCCTGATGCTGACTCATAGATGAGGAGTCGAAATGTTGAAAACAATACAGATGTTCGTGATTGCCTCTTTCGCAGTAAACATATTACTTGTATTTTATAATACGAGTAGCCTATGCAAATAATGAACTATGAAACTATTCATTAATTATACAGTATAGAGCATAGTACTCTGAACATTTTGAAACATCATGCCATTGATAGAATAATTATATTGAAGTCTATGAACTGATTGATTGAGGAAAGGGGGAAAAGGCGCATTAACATCTTAACCCTTTGGCTGCGGCTATGTTTGGGTTATTTAGGGCATATTCAGGCACTCCTGAATGATAAATCAAGCATCTGCATTAACCCTTAACTGGCGGCACATGGCTATTGTCGAGTTAAATGTCGAGTGCAATTTTGAGCACGTAATGTGCTCTGAGAGAGAGCGGAGCAGTGGGAGGAGCGTAGGTTACCTCATGACCGCTCGCCACGGTGGCTGTGGAGCTACTGAAATGTACTCCTTTATACTCCATCCTCTCTCACTTGTTTCACACGTAATAATGTAAGAAAATGACCGTATTTTACCGATTTTGCCCTTCGGTTGCACGATCGTTGCATGACAACCAGTGATCGTAGAAGGATGGTTCTGGTGTCATTGGAAAGCTGAATTAACGCCCTTTCAGGGATGCATACTTGTATTACGCTCTGGCTCTTGTTTATGCATGAAAACGAGCGCGGAAACAAGCTCGTTTACGGTAAAACCCCCAGCTGGGCGGCGCATCAAATATACTCCCCCACCCGCTCTTAAGGTGTTAAATTAAGTGTATTCTGCCGAAAACTAGGCGAAAATAGCTTCAAAATAACACCAGAACGGACCCCGTACGTGGTGTGGTTCACCTGCAGTGGTGCCAGTGAAACGCGGGAACCCCGCTATTATGTAACACTCGCTCGCTTGGCTACACTGGTGAGAGAGACAGAGAGAGACCCGCGCGAGACACAGCCTAGCTCAGTGAGCCACTCGGTGCTCTGAGGGTCGGAGGTGGGCCCCTCACGCTCCCGCCCACTGACACTCGATTTTTAAGTTTTTTACAGGCTTTTAAAGCCTGGAAATTGCTGTAACTTGTCAGGACGTTCCAGAACGTCACCCGCAGCAAAAGGGTTAAGTCAGATCGCGCTGACGAAATACGACCGGATGAGCAATAAAAGGCATAACAATATTAGTTTAAGTTAGCAGGTGTACTCAATTTCATTCTGACTGATCCAGAAGCTACTTCGTTTGACCCCATGCATATGGCAGCAACGGCACATGACCGTGGGGTCCAATTTATAATGTGTATTGAGTAATTAAAGGTAAGAAAGTTATTTTATATAATTATAGCTAATGGTTATAAACAAAAGTATTATATAATTATAGCTAATGGTTATAACAAAAACTATTATATGATTACGGTATCACTTCGATACTTGGTGTTACCAATCTTGCCAACCACAAAATACCAAAACTCGTACAGTTGGTTGCCCTGTTCTCCTCTGCACCAATTTGCGTGAATCCTCAAACAATTGTTTGAACAATTTCCACCAATTATTAATGCTAATGCTGCATTAAAGATTTAATATCTCTAGCTTATCAGATGATACAAAACGAACACTTTAATTAAGTTCAACTCTCAAATCATTAATTCGATGTAAAGTGGGTTGCCATCTATGGTCCCCCCCCCCCCCCCCCCCTTCCTCCTCCTCCTCTTTCCGCCTTATACAGTGTTGTCTGCTAACCCGCCTATTACACCCACCCCCACTCCGTCATCCCCTTCTACACCATCGTAACTCTTCAGCCAGAAAGGGTACACCGGGGATTCTCCGTGGCTGAGAAGACGGGCTGATGGTGTTTCTGTTTCATGTGCGCGGAACTGTACCTACTGTGTATTTACATCATGGGCTATTAATAGATGCCTTAATCCCCGAGAGGGGGATAACTTTTTCATTCAACATATAATTCAATATCGAGTTTGATACTGAACAAGAACTAACATAGGGAAAGCTTATATTGTCATAAATATGCCTAATAAAGATTAACTGAAGTTAATTTGTATTGTGTTACCTTCATCTACGTGTAGCCTACCAAGCTTTAACTTGGTGATAAGGCAATACATGAAAGTAAAGTATAGGAAGATACATACCGTTATTGAAAAAAACAAAATTATAAACGGGCATTATGGACTATTATGTATATCATTCTCATTAACTACATTATCTTTTTAAAGTGAAAAGTAAAGAACTCTATTGGATAACTTCGAATATCTGCGTTCCTAAAGGTGTGACGACACTGTGGTGGCTGTAGGAAGATATCCAACATAGATCAATATATAATATGATGTCTTATCCTAATCCTTATATTCATATAGGCCTACCGCACATTATGCTCTGCAAAGGCAACCTTCAGCTTGTCCTACATAAAAATTAACAAAACAAAATATGCCTTGTATTTATGTGCTCCTTTGTGCTCTGTGTGTCTTCATTTGTTTACATAGAGGGATAGTTTCCTCTCCATTTCAATATATTAGTCAATTTCTAATAGTTACGGTCAAGTTTCGAATATGTTGGGGTAAACGTATGTCGCTTATACCTTTATAGTTATTTAAAATTGGCGCCATGTATGCGAGGCTCTATCTAATACATACATCTATGAGCGCGGCCCCACGGGGATACAATTCTGATTCCGAATTGTAACTCTTCAAAACAAATATATATAATACCTATGATAGACTATTGATTGTAGAACTGCATGTAAACTTACTTTATGTAGGTTATATTAATTTATAATTATTTTAAAATGTAAGCATTATCAAATACAATAAAATTTGTCTCTAATATATTATTGTAAACATCCAATAATGTTCAACATGGCCGCTTGATAAAGAAACCTCACTTAACTCTCGCAAAAGTATCATTGTCCATAATATTCTTTGATACGTTAGTTGGCTCAATAATTCTACCAGAAATTGAATTAGTAAGGCCCATAGCCTTCATTCGTGTATACCAATGGGAATGTCATATGCAATATTGTAATTTATAGCCTGAAAACTGAAGGTTTCATGACAATTTTGCGAGGTAAACGAGGGTGATTCGTAATGATAAATTGTTTATCATTTGGTTATCATTTGATTCCAATATTTGGCGACGAACGCCATATTGTTTTAGGATTTCGTTTACAACATGATGTGGATCACTTTTATTTTCGTGTGATATTATAAGGCAATATTATAAAATGACTGTGTTGATAAAATAACTAGGCAGAGATCATCTAGAATCTAGATAATGGTGTGTATAATGCGGAAAAAACATGTATTTTAGTATAGGCCTAGTGTCCGATTCAGTTCAGACTTCAGAAGTGGCCCACAATGGAAAATTTGAACTGGGGTCCTGGGAATTGGTACAAACATCCTTTGGATTCGGACATTTGAAGAAGATATTGCTAATTTGTGCCATTGTGGTGGACAGTGGAAGAAATTAAGCCTAGTGGCTAGCCAGGTAGGTGTTATTTATTTATTTGTTTTAGCCTAGGCCTAGCCTAGCCTATATCTATTTTGTTTTCAAATAGGCCTAGCCTGGCTATGTTACATGTAGCCTAGCCTAAGTACCCTTGGAGTTTCGATTACAGATATGACGATGCCTAGCTTACTTGTGGGAATAGGCCTAGGCCAAGGCTATGTAATATATTTTTATCGTACATTTTGTTTCGTAACCTACCGTACCTTTGGATTTTAGTCTATATGCCAAACCTAGGCCTATTAGCCTAACTTTCCTTTTTTTTTTTTTTTTTTTTTTTTTTTATAGGGAATAGGCTCGCACCCTTATTTGTCATGTTTTTTCCTCCATATTTTGATAAATTAGTGTTTTCATGGTCCTAGTTATAATTCCAATGTGGGATACACGATGGGTTATTTGCCCCCCCCCCCCCCACCCCCCCACCCCCCCACCCCATGAATTATTGAAATCGTCATCTATGTTGCCAGCAGGGGGTAAACATCGATTATAATGCATAAAGAAGGTGTTTCTAAACAGTGAGGATGTCCGAAAGAGCTCTGAGATTGATTAGAATGGGTGTTTTTCTTTTAATATCGGGTTTTATAAATGTGATCAAATTATTCTCCCACAGTGGATTATACATGAGTACAGTATAAGGATTCCATAGACCTACATTGTCCCTAATAAATTATGTATAAAAAGGTTGCGAGCCTATTCCCTATAATTATTATTATTTTTTGTTTAAGACTAGACTAACCTAGCCTACTCTTGAGTTTTGGAATAGGCCTAGACCTATGGATTTTAGATGTCTACCGCATAGGCCTAGCCTTTGAGGATTATTTTTTATTTTCCTGACCTACACTTGGATTTTGGATAACTAGCCTAACCTAGGCAGCTAGGCCTAGGCATAATAATGTACCGTACGGGCTCCTATTTTTTCTGTTTTATTTATTTATTTATGTATTTGTTTTTTGGGGGAGGGGGTCTAGGCTAATTACCTACCGTACTCTTGGAATTTGTATTTTATATGCCTATCTGGGGGGATATATAGGCTAGATAGGCCTAGGTCACTTAGCCTATATATTTTTATTTTATTTTTTTTATTTTATATACCCTTTAATTTTGGATACCGGTACCTAGCCTAGTCCTACCTAGTCTACAGTTCTACCTGTTTCGTCCCGATTGGGCCTGGCCTGGCTGGTAGTGTAATCAAGGCGGGCGGTACGCCTGAATACTACATCCTTACCCCAACTTTTGCCAAAACTTGGCTCTGGTTTCTGAAAACTCAAGTTTTAGGAGTCTCCAAACTTCCCAAGCCCGACCCAACTTTGTATTAATGTTACTGTGTTATTTTACTATGAACATTCCAGAAATCCGAGCCAACTTTTGATAAAACTTGGCTCAAGTTATCGAAGAATTGGGTTTTAGGGGTCTCCAAACTTTTAATCTGAGCCAAGTTTTACTCACTTTTTACCACAATTTCCTTATTCTTCATAGCCTTTCCCACTATCAGTGGCCGTATTTTTATATTGTTGAATAGGCCTAATGGGTATTGGGTAAATACTAATTTCCAGTAATAATCATCATTATAGAAAGCTTATGAACCTAAAAAAAAGATAATAAATATAACAAAAAAGAACCTTGAAAATAGCTATGGTCCGTCTCCTTTATATTGACCCAAAAAGCTTTTGGAAAAAACAATGGGAAGAATGTAGTATCCGGATGTACGGTCGTCATGTTTGCGTAGGTCAATCGCTCGCGGTTAAGGTCCTGTCTATTTTTACGGCTATTATGGCTAATATACTTACCACTAATCGTTTCACCCCAATGTCGCCAAAATGCCTACCCAGCTATAGCTGGTCATCACAATCTCTTTCTACATGACGCAATGTTGCACCTCGTTCACTCTACTATTGCTATTACAACAATCGGTGTCCTTCAGAGCTCTCTTAGTGCATAGGCTACCAACTCCCTTGCGACGAGTGCGAGGCACCCGCCTTTCAACACAGTGTGACAGTCCCACTCCTATTCTGTCCAGCTCTCCAACCCAAGAATTGGCAAATGTTCTCAGTCTTCTACTCAGGTGAGCTCTGGAACTCTCTTCCTCAATCAAGCTTTCCTTCATCCTATGACTTAAATTGCTTTAAACTTTGTGTGTCCAGGCATTTTGACCCCAACGTCCCTTGAATTTGGCCCTGTCACTCCTTCGGCTTTGGGGGAGACACTCTTTACAGGCAACCTGCCTTTTGTCTCCTTCATACACAGACAACAAATTTGGAAAACAAAATTATAAATACTAATTTTCCACAGTATTTTGTACCTCATATTTTCCTTTTTGACTGCCTTCAGGAGGCAGGAAATGCTATCTAAGACACTCTAATTTCTCAAATTTTTACGGAGGGGGGCATGCCCCCGGACCCCCCTAGAACCCTCAGCTTCGCCGTTCGTTCACGCTATAATGATAACAGACTGGGAAAATATAATGATAACACAAACCAGTTTTTATGAATTGACACCCTGGGTGATGGTAATCTACTGATCGTTTTCATCCCCCAAACTTTCCTTTTCAAACTAAAATGTGTAATATCCCAGTAAATATGAGATATTTCCAAAACTGTCACTTAGTAAAGTATATCTATTATTGCTAGGTCGATTCATTCTGAAATTTATGAAAGGCATTTACGAAACACCCTGTATATATATATATATATATATATATATATATATATATATATATATATATATATATATAACAGGTAGCCAGCCACCCTGCCAAGAAGAAGAAGACAGTCTGACTAGACTTATTGTTGGTCTAGTCAGTTCGATATACATACAGAATGTTGTTCGACTACAAATTCTACTCAGAGCTCCTGGTTGACACCAGCAGCATGGAGTTTTCTGACAAGTCTATTAAATAAGATGGGTTTCATGAGGAAAATATAGGATTGAGTCCCGGAGGGAAGAAGGAAACCCTAATATTTAGTAGTGGCCCGTAATGGCACTCTTTATTTCTAATATAGCCACCTGATACGTTGCTTCTTTGTGATTCAAAAGTCCATCACGAAGACTAGTACAAACACCACATCGTGTAGTTAGCCAAAGCCCTCTAGAACCATCAAGACACATTACGCATTTTATAGAGAGCTTATAGCTAAAGATAGGAATGTTCATGCACGTAGGTGTAGTACAGAGGGTAACATATTGCATGATGTAATAACCCCCCCGCCGGGATCGGCCCCCAGTCTGGAGCGCGTTCCTGAGGTAGAAGTGTGGGATCTGGAAAGAAATTTCCAAGAAGCAATGCTCATAAGACATTCACACATGTTATATACCTCGAATACGCCGGAAAAATAGATATAGTACAAACCAATACTCTAAGTTTCATGTGTACCCTTCTAGAAAACCACTTTCCTGTTTTCTCTTATTAAAGGTATTAAGACTACTTATCTATGATAATCCTTATCATCGGCTTATACCCAAGTTATCATTCAGTGAGAATGTGTTTTACGTTAACCTTACTCTTCCGTCGCGCTGACGGATTTCCGTTAACTAAACTCACCCGCCGCGCTGAAGGATTACCTGTGACCCGTCTGCTGTGATGACGGAGTAAAAGTCTTCCCCCGCCGCGTGAGGATGTATTAAAGTATAGGCGAGTCATTCCGGCTGAGCCGGAATCCCGTTTTTGAAAGCCTTACCCTTCCGCTGGGAATTAATTCTGTGCTCGACCACGAACGGGTTAATTGGAACTTATACTCTAGCCCGCCGAAGAGAGCATCTGGTAAAACAATACTCGGCTAATTTCCGCCGGAAGAGTTGAACCAAACCTTTGTGTTTTCTAACTCGTAAGCAACAAGATAGCAAAACACAACACGTACATATTTTATGACCGTCAGGACGTCTCCCGACACCTTCACTTCATTAACAATAATAGTTATGAACGAGAAAGTCACATCTTATGGCTACAATTATTATAATTAACAAATTAATAATAATAACACATCCTAGCCATAAAATACCCCTACACAGAGGCTGGCCACATGGCCTAGGGCAAGCAGCATGACGACACAGTAATACTCTTCCCTCCAGGAAGAATCCAGTAGCTACCATCATCACGACGACCAGCGCGTAGGGAAAAAGACGACGCAGAAAAACTATAGAAAGTTCTTCACCGCGTGAAGCAACTCTTAAACTATAGAGTCTGCCGATGAAAACAAATACGCTTAACTTACCAGAAAGGTAGCCGAAAAGCGGTGCCCTGTAACAATAAGCCTCCTAAAATACTAGTTAGGTTAAACTGAGAGCAGAAATAACAATACAAAAAATATGGCGGCCACGTTCATAGAGGAACGAGGGAACGCCAGCCTTAGCACCCTTATAAAAATACACTCCTGGGAGCCGTGCCAATTAGGACGCCCGACCTATCTAATCTAAATATCTCGGATAATACAAATGAACAAATGACTCAATAGTAGAGACCGTAGAATGCAGAAAGAAGAGAGGTCGGAATACCACGTCAGTCGGCAACGGGCCCCAGAGTAAGAAGGACGAATGACATTTGGCACAGCAGCGTCTGCGGGCACACCCGGGCTATCAACATCCACACGATGGGAAGAATAGCTTTTAGTAGTTCTAATTATGTTTTATTTTATTATTTTTTACGAAGTTTTTTCGTATTGAGCTCCCGATCATAAGGACGATTCCGTAAGTGAATGAGCGTACGCTTACGATGTAGATCTTTTTATTACTCTGGGGCGGGTGTTTCGAACAGCTGATGCATGAGTTCAAAGAGTGCCATTACTGTTTAAGGCATATTGTCAATGATGAAGGGGACTAATAAAATGTACTTGATCTTGTTGGGCCAGCTGACAGTGACCTTTGGAATGGTGGCGGTGTTCTCCCTGAGCCAAGATGTGAAGACGTTTGTGCAGGGCACTCCGGCTCTCTTCTTTGTAGCGCTGGCCGGGACCTTGGTGTGTATTATCGCGCTCACATGCTGCGGAAACCTCAGGAGACGCACCCCACACAACTACATCTTCCTCTCTATCTTAATGGTGTGTAATGGGTTCCTTCTGGGTACAGCAGCCTCCATGTACACCTCTTGGGAGATCATCATAGCCGTTGGTATCACCACCTTTATTGTTCTCTCCCTCACACTTCACCACTTGCGGGATGTTTGTGTTGTCTTGTTCATCGTTCTCTTCTTGTTCGGCATCCTGGCCATTATCTTCCTGAACAAAGTCTTTAATATGGTGTACTCGAACCTGGGTGCCCTGCTTTTCTCCTTCTACCTCATCTTCGACACCCAGCTGCTGATCGGGGGCAACCACAAGCTCGCTGTGTCCCCCGAGGAGTATGTTTTCGCCGCCCTCACCCTCTACCTGGACATCATCAATATCTTCCTCTACATGCTTTCACTCATTGGCAACCGGAACTAGAGGAGGGAGATCAGAACATTAAGTGTGGTTTGGCATTAATTCAAGTGTGTTCAAAAGGGGGAGTTAGATTGGAAGTTAACTAAAGTGTGGGATAGAAATTCACAGTACCGCAAAAACGTGACTCTAGGAATTATACATATATGATGGAGAAATATATTTTACTCTGATGACATGCCAAGTTTCAGCTCTAGAGACCTGAAGAGGACTCCCGAGAGAGCAGAAACTTGTGGTGTCATTACAATAATAAAACGATTTTCCGTCATGCGGGTATAATTTCTCGAACTAAAGTGTGTTCAAAGTGAAATCTTATTGAAAGTGTCTTTATGGATAGGTTATGGTTATTATTGTTAATGGATGTGTTCAAAACAGATGTTGGAATGACCTAGTTCGTTCAAGAGAAGCAGTTAGAATGGAGCTTGACTAAAGATTGTTCAAAATAAGATCTGATTGAAAGTGGCATAGTGGATGGAATATTATTATCAATGGGGTGTTCAAATATATATGGAGTTAACTAGAGTATTCAAAAGAGGGAGTTAGATCAAATTTTAACTAATGTGTCTGCAAAATATAATATGCGAAGTGGATAGATTATCAATTATTATTATTATTATGGGTGAGGGCTGGTCCTAACCAGAGTGAAGGTTTGGCATCCTCTACCCAACCTTAGCCGTTTCTGTCTGTCTCTTTTACTGTTCCACTTTTCCTTCTGGGGGCAGGGGGCTAGGAATCCTCCTCCCCTTGTAAAATTCACCTACTAGAGGAGATAGAGTAAGGGGCGAGGATACGCAAAAATGGTCCCGGGCCTTAATAATTGGAACTATAAATCTTGTTTCTGTTCGGGCTCTGTAGCTAGTCGACCACCTCCAGCTATTGGGTATATGCCTGAGTTTGTTTGTGTTTTTGTCTATGTCTCAACCTGTTCAGTAGCCTGTAATTCTTATGAGGCCCCAAGATTATCGATTGAAGCTTTGAGATGTTGAGTGCTTCATATGTGTCCCACTAGAATGTGACTAGATGGTCTCAGCAGAGCTTCAAGGTGTTGGTTGCTTCCTTTTTGCCACACTAGATGTCGACACCATATTTATAACATTTATAAACGTCACTTGATTTGGAGAGAGCAGCTATATGGTCGTTTGCAGCATTTTCTAATATGGTCGGGCATTTTCTATGCTATGAATTCGTGACGATAGAGGGGGTGTTTTCTTGACGTGTCGGATACTTGTAGAACAGCAGGACCGATCAGATCACATCGGCACAAATATATTGAAGAAGTATGGTGTTTATTTGCTAACGTTTCGGTATGATACAGATTCCATCATCAGACCCTAGAACCGTAAAGATAAAGATTCGTATAGTTGTCTGAATATAAACAAATATTTTGAATATATATTAATCTAAAGTCAATATAAGAACACATATTATACATTAATAAAGTAAGAGACTTAAAACTCCTATGAGTTAAGATAACATATGCAATGCTTAAACAATGGGAACCAATATAAATCGCAGAGATAGACATAGCGAGGTATAATATGGAAATGAGTAACAAAAACGAAAGTATGTAGTAGATAATGATTACATGGAGCAAACACTACGTCGTGAATCCTAAAATGTAAAGTACAACAAAAAAGTTCTGGAAGGTATTTACCAACACTTACCAATATGCTATGTATAAGTATATAAAGGGATACTATAAACAGGGAAACACATTTAGCAAGGGAAATGGAAAGGGAAAGCAATTTAGGGAAGCAAAATAAGAATAAAATAATGTTAGTGGTCTAAATGTTATAGTTGAATGTAGATCTTAAATTATGTAAATACCTAAAACAAAGCTAGACTATAATTATAAAGAAGGAAAAAAAGGTGTGGACAATGTACAGTAAATACAGGGACTTAATGTTGGAACAAAATAGGTCACAAAATGCCGTATCACTAATTGATTGTGCTTATATTGGTGTAGGGCCTCCATGATGAAAGGAAGGGAGCATGGTTGTTGTTGGAGAGACACAAGCCAAGATTGAGAGAGGTGGAAATTAGTTACTTGAGAAGTGCTTGTGGAGTTACATGTATGGATAGACAGCCGAATGAGGAAGTATGAGAGCTGTGTGGTGTGAATGCAGATGTACTGGAAAGTGTGAAAAAGGAACACCTTGAGATGGTTTGGCCATGTGGAACGTATGGAAAGCGAGAGAATGACTAAGAGAGTGCACGAGATTGAGGTGGAAGGACAGAGAGGGAGAGGTAAGCTGATGGAGAGAGGTGGAAGGATGGACTTAAGAAGTATATGCGTGAAAGCGGTGCTGGATGGGAGGAGAGGCGACGACCGACTGGGGACAAGGTTACATGGAGGCGTTTCGTACGTGGCCACCCCTTCGGGGATCACGGCGTCCGACAATAGATACAGAGATAGAACTTTCAAAAAAATTCATGTTTCTTGTCATCCAGTCTACATATTATTTTGTGGCTGTCTTTATAGCAAAAGTAAGTAAAGAGATGAGCAAATATTTAATGTACCTACAGTAATGAAAGAGTACAAACACAGTGGATACAAATACAGGAATAAAATGAAGGAAGAAGACCGAATGAGAAAAGGATAGCAAAAGGAATATGGGGAAGAGAGAGGACGACATCTGCAGGGAGAGGGAGATACCAGAATATTTACGAGAGCTGAAGGGACAAGGAGGAGGAGATGAGAAGATGAAGAGAAGAGATGGCAGCACACGAAAAGTAGTGGAAGGTGGAAAGGGGAAGATATGAGTAAGAAAGAGAGAAGAGGAAGAGAAGAGAAGGCAACGCATGATGATGAGGGGAAGAAGGAGGAGAGGGGAAAATATAGATAAGGATGAAAGCAAAAGAGAAGGAGAAGGTAACACACTAACAGGAGTGGAAGGAGGAGGAGAGGGAATGATATAGGTAAAGATGAAAGCAGAAGAGGAAGAGAAGGTAACAGTCACCGTAACACAGGAAAGAGAGTGGAAGGAGGAGGACAGGGGCACAGTGCGTCCATGTATTGAGTATTGTTCACACGTGTGGGGAGGATCCTCTCAAACAACACTTCTAGACGAAGTAGAAAAGAAAGCCTTCCGTCTCATTAATTCACGTCCACTCACCAATTCTCAGCAGTCTCTCTCTGTTGCAATGTTGCATCTCCCTCACTATGTTACCGCAATTAAAAAAATCAGTGTTCCTCAGAGCTTTCTCTGAGTATACCACCCCCTTTTCATTGAGCATGTAGCACCCACCTTGCAACACAATCCCACCACTACTCTGTGCAACTCTCCAACCCAAGAGTGAAACGTTATTCTCAATCTTTCTTCAATTCAACAGCTGAGCTCTGGTACTCTCTCCGAGAATCACTCTTTCCCTCATCTTATGACATAAATTGTTTCAAACTCTGTGTGTCCACTCACTTTGGCTCGAACGTCCCTTGGTTTTGCCCCTGTCACTCTTTTAACTCTGGGGCACTCGTCACAGGCAGCTCTGCCGTTTGTCTCCCTCACTCACATATACAAACACACAATAATAAATAAGAATGAAAGCAGAAGAGGAAGTGAAGGTAACACACGGTTCTGGTCCAATATGTTTGTGAAATGTTGCATTCAATATTGTGCCAGTATACTCTCTGTAGGTTTATGCAAGAACGCTTGTAGCATTATGCATAACGTGCACATGGGACATTTTAGTTGTAAGCACACGACTGCAAAGCATACATTTCATACAACCACTGAATAACAGGATATTTGGAGTGATAGATTAGGTGCTGGTATAAAAAAGAAAGGTTGAATATTTTGGCAATACAAGAACAAAATAATGTAATGAAGTGTATAGTGTAAGATATGTTAAGTGAGGTTTGTAGAATGAAGTGTATAGCATAAGGTATGTTAAGTGAGGTTTGTAGAATGAAGTGTATAGCATAAGGTATGTTAAATGAGGTTTGTAGAATGATGTGTATAGTGTAAGGTATATTAAGTGAGGTTTGTAAAATGCAGTGTATAGCATAAGGTATGTTAAGTGAGGTTTGTAGAATGATGTGTATAGTGTAAGGTATATTAAGTGAGGTTTGTAAAATGCAGTGTATAGCATAAGGTATGTTAAGTGAGGTTTGTAGAATCCTCGCAAGGGAGCGAGCTGTCGCTTCAAACAGTCTACTGCACCAAATCACCACCCAAAACGAGGGGCGTCGCGCTCCTTGGTGCCGCTAGAAGAGTGGCGAACACATCATAAGGTATCATAAGGTAAGGTAAGGAAGTGTATAGCATAAGGTATGTTAAGTGAGGTTTGTAGAATGAAGTGTATAGTGTAAGATATGTTAAGCGAGGTATATATAGTGAGGTGTATACAGTGAGGTGGGTAGAGTGAGGTTTATATAAGAGTGATATATTGCAAAATATCATGCTGGATATAATCAGATCCTGTAAAGAGAAAGGATTATTATAGCTTTATCTTTATGACGTTATGGGCTAATATGGATATCGTAGCTGAGACGTCAATCCTGATGTTCTAAGTTATATATATATATATATATATATATATATATATATATATATATATATATATATATATATTCTCTTTTAAACAGACGAGGTTAAAAGCAATAGCAGTTTCAGCATTCAGGATTTTATTATTACAGCTTTCGATAGTTCTAACAATTTTCCTCTGGGGTTCAGAGATGAGGTACAAAAGGTTAGCAAAATTCATGGTGGATCCAACGTTTCACAAGTAAACATCTTGCATATTCAGGGAATGGAGAGGTAATGATTAGAATAGGGACAAAGCATTATATTTATACAAAATTCGAGGATCAAGTAGAGGGAGGTGGGCGGAGGTACTGGGTGTGTGGTGGCTGTTCATTGGTGGAAGGCAGTCTATTCGCGAGACGGGCACTAAATCTTATCGGTGGTTGGTTGTTGGCTGTGGGTGGCTGTGATTGGTTGGTGTTGTCAGTTGTGTGCTGAGCGTGGAAGCGTAAAGGAGGGGGGCACGGGGCGAGAGGAGGGGGGGCAGCATGCCTGTAGCGCTTGCCTGAAGGAAGAATTTGAAGGTCGTGTGTTGGTTGTTGATGCTGGGGTTGAGTGTTTGGATGTATAGAGCTTCTAAAATAGCTAGTCTTCTGGGGTCTGATTCTTTGTCGAGTATGGTGGTTTGTTTGTCTAGGTCAGCGCGAGTTAGGGCAAGATGGTGGGGGGCTTGATAGTGATCTTTTATAGCGCCAGATTGAAGGTGGAGGGTTAGTCGATGGGAAAGGCGAGTCTGTGTCATTCCAACATAGGATAGGGGTCCACAGTCCCCAGAGGTGCAAATATGCTGGTATATCACATGATCGTCTTTCGGTTGGTTGGTGGAAATGGGGCGGTTACGAAGGACAAGGTTGGAGGTGTGGTCGTAAGACATGTAGTTTCTGTAGAAAAATGTAATGTCATTGGCCGGGTTGGTGCTAGGGGGGTCTTGTTTGTACCATTTTTCTAGGTGGTGGTTGATGGCATTGGTAATGTCAGTGTTGGAATACCCATTGATGACTAGGACCTGGGTGAGCCTTTCCAGTTCATTGTGTATGTCATTCCAGGTGGTGCAATGGGTGAGAGCTCTCCTGACATAGGCGGCGATGGTGGACTGTAGATATCGTTTAGGGCATTCACTTTCCCCATTAAGACATTGGCCATTGTTATTAGGTTTGGTGTACACAGTAGTTTTGAAGCCGTGGTCGTGGAGGGAGACAAGGAGGTCGAGGAAGGGTAGATGTCCATCGGTGGTTTCTTCGTATGTGAAGTTGAGTCCGGAGGCAGCCATGAAGCGCTGCTGGAGGTCCCTGAGTTCGCCCTGGTCCTTCACCCGCACGAAAATATCAACGATGTACCTGCAGTAGACAGTGGGCCGGTGGGCAGCCAGGAGTTCCTCTTCGATAGTTCCCATGAAGAAATTGGCAAACAGGACCCCTAGGGGGCTTCCCATCGCTACACCGTCGATTTGCTGGTACATATTTCCGCGGGGGCAGAGGAAAGGGGACTCCTTGGTACATAGTTCCAAGAGCGTCTTCAGGGCCTTCTTCGGGATGTCCAGGGGGGGCGTATTAGGGAAGTGGTAAACTCGACATAGGATAAAATCTATGGCTTGTCAACGGGCACGTTGGTAAACAAACTCTCTACGTCGAGGGAGGCGATGATGTGGTCGTTAGCTGGGGGGGCATCTCGTAGAATTTCTAGGAAGTCATAAGCAGAGTTGAGGTTGTATTGCCGTGGAACAAAAGGGGTGAGGAGTTTGTTCAGGGCCTTGGCGCTCTGGTAGGTAGCAGTAGGGATCTGTGATATGATGGGGCGGAGGGGGTTCCCGGGTTTGTGTGTTTTTATAGTACCGTAAGCATAACCTGGGGTGAATTCGCCGATGAGTTTCTTCAGGTGTACGCCACCGGCTTTGGCGTTGATAGCAGTGATGGTGGTGTTGGCTTTCCTTTTTATTTCGTCAGTAGGGTTGCGAGTGATCCTTTTGAATTTGTTCTTATCACTAAGAATGTCGTCCATTTTCCGTAGGTATTCTTCTTTTCCGTGTATCACAAGGCAGGAGGCCTTATCAGCTCGTCGGATGATGATGTTGGGGTTCTCTTTTAGTTGTTTAGTGGCTTTGAAGTGGTGTTTGTTGAGGAGCTTGCTTTGGTGGGATCCCCTGGTTTTGGCGGCTTCTGCTAGTAGGGTGGGTTGTAGGGCTGGGGTGGTTGTGATCTTGCCGTCTTTCTGGAGTCGTAGGATGTCATCCAGTAGGACTTCAATTTCAAGGCGTTTTCGGTGGGGTCCCGGCTTGGAAATGTAGTGGCAATTTAAGCCTTTGTTCAGTAGGTCTTCTTGGTCCGGCGTTAGGGTGGTGTTGGTGAGGTTAATATATCCTTTAGTTGGCTTGGGAAGTTTTATGTTTCCACCGTATAGACGGGAGAGTTTTTGGATGGTAGTGTTTTCTGTTTGTCGTCTGTGTTGTTCGTTGAGTTATTGGAGTTTTTGGTTGATTTCTGTTTTGATGTGGTTAGGGGTGGTTTCTTCTTCATCACATTTCTGTAGTAGGGCGTCACGTTCATATCGGAGATTGGTGGTGGTCTCTCGTTTCTCAGCTAATTCTTCTCGTATCAGTTCTTCACGAAACTGGCGGGTGGTAGTACGATGTCTGGCATTCTCGTTGTGGAGTTTTATGTTAGTATAGCCAGGTAATAGATTCTCTTTTAAACAGACGAGGTTAAAAGCAATAGCAGTTTCAGCATTCAGGATTTTATTGTTACAGCTTTCAATAGTTCTAACAATTTTCCTCTGGGGTTCAGAGATGAGGTACAAAAGGTTAGCAAAATTCATGGTGGATCCAACGTTTCACAAGTAAACATCTTACATCTTCAGGGAATGGAGAGTATTCCAACACTGACGTCACCAATGCCATCAACCACCACCTAGAAAAATGGTACAAACAAGACCCCCCTAGCACCATCCCGGCCAATGACATTACATTGTTCTACAGAAACTACATGTCTTCCGACCACACAACAGACGAATCCATTATGAAAGAAATAATTAACAAAAACGTCCTCCCCACCAACCCTGACAATAAAATCAAACTCATTATTTACTACAAATCTCCTAAGACCTCCAACCTTGTCCTCCGTAACCGCCCCATTTCCACCAACCAACCGAAAGACGATCATGTGATATACCAGCATATTTGCACCTGGGGGACTGTGGACCCCTATCCTATGTTGGAATGGCACAGACTCGCCTTTCCCGTCGACTAACCCTCCACCTTCAATCTGGCGCTATAAAAGATCACTATCAAGCCCCCCACCATCTTGCCCTAACTCGCGCCGACCTAAACAAACAAACCACCATACTCGACAAAGAATCAGACCCCAGAAGACTAGCTATTTTAGAAGCTCTATACATCCAAACACTCAACCCCACCATCAACAACCAAACACAAGACCTTCAAATTCTTCCTTCAGGCAAGCGCTTTAGGCATGCTGTCCCCCCTCCTCTCGCCCCGTGCCCCCCTCCCTTACGCTTCCACGCTCAGCACACAACTGACAACACCAACCAATCACAGCCACCCACAGCCAACAACCAACCACCGATAAGATTTAGTGCCCGTCTCGCGAATAGACTGCCTTATACCAATGAACAGCCACCACACACCCAGTAGCTCCGCCCACCTCCCTCTACTTGATCCTCGAATTTTGTATAAATATGATGCTTTGTCCCTATCCTAATCATTACCTCTCCATTCCCTGAAGATGCAAGATGTATTACTTGTGAAACGTTGGATCCACCATGAATTTTGCTAACCTTTTGTACCTTATCTCTGAACCCCAGAGGAAAATTGTTAGAACTATTGAAAGCTGTAACAATAAAATCCTGAATGCTGAAACTGCTATTGCTTTTAACGTCGTCTGTTTAAAAGAGAATCTATTACCTGGCTATACTAAGATATATATATATATATATATATATATATATATATATATATATATATATACAGTACCGGTATATATATATATATATATATATATATATATTTATTTATACAGTGCGCCGTACTGGGCTATGGCCATGGCGATCTCCGGCAGCCGGTGAATGGGAGGTGGTGGGATGAATCGACACCTCCACCCCCTGACGAACGATCTCATCCTCCGGGTCAGCCTCATTGTCACTGTTTGCCGCCGTGATCACCTAATCCTCCAGGGCGTTGAATCTGTTGGATGTTACCGTTGCATAGGAAACCTCACCACTCACAATCCTTGCAGGAGGACAGACACGAGGATTTGCAGGAGTTGGCACCGTTGCTGTGCCTGAGTTAGAAGGATTGATTTGCCGTAGTTGCCGATGGTGGTCCTGCAGAGATATGTCGCCCTCACGGTATTGGTCATGGATAGAAACGGCTTGGTGATACATAGGGCATGAACGAAAGATTACAAGGTGAGCACCTTCACAAACAAAACACTTTTCATTATTGGTACAGGTAATGTGGCCATCGGTTATCATTGAATGGAAACCACTACAATTAGTGCAACGCACCTTATTGTGACAGGAAAGTGCACCATGACCAAAGAGGCGGCAGTTGTAGCAGCGCAATAATGGAAATATGTATTAGCTCACCGGGTAACACACATGCCCTAGTAGCACTTTTTCAGGGCATGAGCCTCTGAACTTCAGCCACACAACATGGGAGTCAACCTTGGCAGAGGACGGTGAGGAGAAATAGAAGAGATCTTTGTCCGTACCTTTACTTAAACAAACCACTTCCATTAACATAGCCGGTGCACCCTTAAAGTTCCGCAGACCTTCACAGATCTCCCCCACTGACACCGAGCACTTGACTGGGCCAATTTTACCAAACTCATAACCCTCAACCACTGGTGAAGCTGATTCACGACAAGTTACCTCTCAATCACCAAACATAATCATATCACATGGGGCAGGGCGGAGTTCTTTAAGAAACTGCCATCCAGTGCCAACACACAAGGATAGACCCTTACCCACCAATGTAATCGTCTTCTTTAACATATTTTCCAAAGGGGGAGGCGTTGACAGCAGCATTCACCTTAGCAGGGTCATCAAACACAGGAACGTGGCCTTTGGTATGAATATGATAATGCACCATACCTGCATCTGGGAGAGTATCCACAACAGGGCCACCTGGCTGATAGTGCACAGGAGAGGAGGCGGGGGAGGACGACAGCGTCGGCTCGTGAAAAGTCTTTGGGTCAGCAGGAGGCACGGTAGCATCATCATCCACCGACGAAGAATCCTCATGCCTACGCTTCACAGAAACTTGGGACACCTCCATACACGACGTCCCCACCGACCCCTCTGGTGGGCGGCCTTCCTTCATCTCAGCACAACAAGCACACCGTTTCCCTTTTCCTTATCGACAATCTAATACTGTGGGTAATACTGTCAGTCGTGCTCACAATACTGGCCAAGCCCAATACACAGCTTGCCAGAAAGACACACAACTCGGATGACACAACATGCCAGTCAGAGTACAAAACATACATTTGCACTGGACCGTTGCCTGGTAAATTTTCTGATGGCACTCGACAGTAATCACGAATAATGTTTGTACTGTATGTATACCTGCATATACTCAGGCATATACTCTATAGTTGGGGGTTACTGACTCGAGACAGAGCCCGTACATAATATAGGTTTGATTCCCGGAGGGAAGTAAAGAAAACCTAATATTTAGTAGGGCCCCATAATCATTGACGATATGCCTATTAGTATAATAGTCTCCCATCAAACACCGTGGTCGCTAGTTCGAATATACCGCGAGGGAGGACAGGAGTACTACACTTCATAAGGGTAACGCGTATTCTCTTATGGAATCGTCTTATGATCGGGTACTCACTACGAAAAAAAAAATGTAAAAAAGAAAAAAGAAAAATTAACTAAATAATTGCTATACTCAAGCTTACCCATGCTTGGATTTCTTGCGTGTGGATTCCTGACGCTGGCCCTCTAGCGGCCATACTTCCTTCACTGACATCAAGATAAAACTCAGAAATCAAGTGAATGGGAAGGGGATGGCAGGGAGGGCACTAACATCGTCAATGATTACGGGGCCCTACTAAATATTAGGTTTTCTTTACTTCCCTCCGGGAATCAAACCTATAATTTAATAGTGGCCCCTCCATCATTGACGATATGCCTGATATCTAAGACTGGAGGGGGACATTCGTGACAATATCAAAACCACCAACCGAAATACCATAGATAACAGAGAATCCATATAACATTATAAGTTTTTTATTGTGTACATACAATATAAAAATATGAAAAGAAGGTAAGCAGTACGTTACTTCAAAGAAGATCTGCTTGTACATGACTGGACCTTCACTTGAGATCTATTGCATGTATAGTGAGAACATTATTGTACTCTCATCACGTTAACCTTAATCCCTTGGATTATGTTCTGGCCTTAACATTATTTGTACAATATAATCTGTTTGTACATTCTGTTAATACTACAATTACTACATAGATGCAACTATGATAGATTTCTTAAAATAAAATAAAATTTGATTAAACTATAACCAGTTTGATTCATATCACAGCTTGTGATTTATCACAATCTCCGGCGGAAGGATTCTAGTGGGTCTTTGGGCTATTTTGCACATACCTCCCCCCCCCCCCCTTTTCGCCTGAAGAATAAACTTACATAAAATTAGCACATGGACTACTAGACCCGTTGCCGCAATGCTACACAGGTCCGCTTTGGTTTGTCCAGAGCGACCGACAGGTATCGCGTAAGGAATGTGTGATTAGACGCCCACAACTGAGTGTCGGCTATATCGTTAATGGACAAATTTTGCATAAATCTGAGGGAGACGGCCCACTTTCTAATATCGTGGGCTCTGCCTACCATGCCGGGATTACTTTCCTTAATTACATCTACGAGTAAAGAAGCCAATTTCCTTCTCGTGACGCAAGTACCTGTCTGGTTGACCCATAGGAAGCCTGGTTGTAGAGGTTGTACAATCCTCATGAACTTAACTAAAGCTTGCACCGGGCATAAACTGTGATGCGTATGTCCACGTTTAAGCGCCGGGACTGAGAATTCCGAGAAAACATGATCACAATGTTCGTTTTTGGGAATAAATGTGGGAGACGGCGCGATCTGCACATGTTCGTGCAGTCTCCCAAACCTGAGACAATTTGGCTCGTTGCTCATCGCCGCCAGCTCTGAAACTCTGTTACCTGTCGCCAAAGCCATAAGGAACACAGCCTTTTTTAATACTAACTCAAAATCTGGCGCATGGTTAAACTTCCGCGACTGAAATAATGATAACGCTTAGTATAGCAACCAGGTAGGCATGATCTGACGTGGTGGTGGGCGTAGTTTGAAACATGCCCTCATGAACCCCTTTTCCTCCGCCTGTGGTATGGATAGACCAGTTAGGTCGTAAAAGGGGTTTCTAATGGCAGATAAGTGATTCTTTAATGTAACAACTGAGAAGTGCTTCTGTTCAAACAAATAATCTAAGTATTTAAAAATTAAAGCAACTGAGGCATCAGATTGCGCTGTTTCTACTATCCAGGTTGTGAAATTTTTCCAATTTGATTCGTATTGTCTCCTGGTGGACAGAGTATATTAATTCAGAAATTTACTAGTGACACTTTCCCCATACCGAGTTAGCCATTTGGCATTGTAAATGTCCATAAGGCAAATGTTAGCGAGGTCTGAAGGCTGCCAATTATCTCCAAGTGAAAGGCAGAGACCGGGAGTGACACCGGGTTCCTGCACCACTTTTGCAATTGGTGGTACCACACTTGAGCCGGCCACATTGGCGCGATCATCGAGACTATGCCCCGGTAACCCTGTAGTTTGTGAACTACTTGACACATGAGTGAAGCGTCTGGAGGAGGACATTTTTTTATTGAATTCCACCTGTTCCAGTCCTCCAGTAAAGCGTCGGGACCCCCCGCTGGAGTTATTGCCCGGCGGGTCAGACAGAGAGGTAGTCTGTGATTTCCCTCGGACGCAAAGAGATCCACTTGTGGACGGTATGGCTCTGCAATCATCTTGTCAAAGACGGTTTGCTTGAGAGCCCATTCTACTAGGGTCCTCTGTCTCAGAGACAAGGCATCCGCCCAGATGTTCGCTATTCCCCCTGGGAGGTAAGATGCGTGTAGATGAATGCTCAGCGATTCGGCCAGAGCAAAAATCTGTTCTGAAAACCCCATCAACTCTCGAGACCTCGTTGACCCTTGCTTCTGAATGCAGTGAACTGCAGTCAAGTTGTCCATTCAAAATGCAATTGACTTCCCTTGTAAGGAAGAGAACTTGAAGGAAAAATAATGGGACTAGAAGCTCTTGTTTGTTGATGTGAAAAGTTACATCTTGGGACCAACCTAGGTTGGATTGATAACCCCAGCCTATTACCCCTGAATCGTCTGTGTCTACCCATACCGTAGGTGGAGGAGAAACCCATGTCATTATAGAGTGCAATGTTTCGGTCTTTGCCCAGACCGACTGTAAGTTGTGAAATAACCGAGGAATCGGCCATAGTTTTCCCTCCGGCAATAATGGGAAAAATGTGTTGCCTTCCATAACTAATCTCTTTACTTTCAACCGGCCCAACTTCACAGTTAATTGAATCCAGTTGAGTGAACCGACCAGGAACTCCCACGTTTTCCTCGTCGTATTCAGACTGTGGAGAAAAAGAAACAGTTTCCTGCAAAATCAGTTGCGATTGTCCACACTCTGAGTAAGACTCAGATTGGCAGTGTCCCAGACCAGTCCTATCCACTGAATTTCTCTTGTGGGAACAAGGAGCGACTTTGCCAAGTTGACCTTGAATCCTAGAGTTTGTACATGATGTAATACTTGCTTGACATAGAAATTACATAACTCCTCTGACTCCGCCACTACTAGCCAGTCGTCTAGATACCACAACACCTTGATACCTTGGGCTAGCAAGGGCATGAGGGCCTGCCGGACTAATTTTGTAAACATTTTCGGTGCCAGGTTCAAACCAAAAGGCATTTTCTGAAAGACGTAAGTTTCTTGCCTGATCCTCAAGGCGAGGAATTTTTGGAACCTTTTGTTTATGGGGACATGCCAATAGGCGTCTTTCAGGTCTAATGAGCACATCCAGCCTTGCGGCGGGAGCGAGAGCCTGATTTGATTCACTGTAAGCATCCTGAAGGGTGAATTGTGAATATGTGTGTTCAGACGCGAAAGATCGACTACTGGTCACATCTGCACACTCTCCCTCTTTGGCACTAGAAAGAGTCTGGAGGTGAAAACAGGGCAAGTTGGATCTACCGGGACAATGAATCGCTTGTTGATCATTTCCTGGACAAGTTACTCCACCTCTAAAGAAACATTGTTGAATTCTAGAGCTTGACGTAGACGAGGTCGCCGGAGCCACCGCTAAGTTGTGCCTTTGCTTATCAGTGTCCTGGCCCATGTCCGCCGGGGCCAAGCCCTGCGACATGCTTGGAACGACCCAGTTTCTGTACTGGGTCCGTCCGGTAGGACAACTCTCGAATCCAACTCGCCTGTGGTAGGCCCCGGGAGAGAGAGAGTGTAACTGACTAGTTTTTTGGTGGTGGCGGCGGAGTGGGGTTAGACGGCTGGCTAGATTTGGCAGGCGTCTGTCCTTGATTAGGCTTTTGGTGTGACTTACTTCTATAGCCTGAATATTTACTCTGCCTAGATTTGTGCTGAGTATCTCTCCCTGCTGCTGAGGAGGCCTTGGGTCTCGGAAGGACTGTTTAGGGCAGAGTAGGTTGGGGCTTTCCGCGGCTTTTAGGTTTCAAGGTATCTTTCTTAGGCTGGGAGGTACTCTGCTTCCACACATCTACCAATTTGAAAACAATACTCCATGTCTCCAGAGAGAGAAGGGGTGCAGTTAATACCGGGGAAAGAGTTACTCGGCGGGCTATGTCCTCCGGCAACTTCTTTACCAAGTAAACCCTCAAATCTTGCCTTGCTCTTACCGCCTCCATGATAGCTATTCTGATATCACCCAAAGACTGAATAGAATTTTGCAAAAGTAGCCTACGTGATAAGTCCGTGGCTTTCCTCACATGTTGGTCAGAGATGGCTGTTATAGTTCTCGTGAGTGACTGGGCAATCTGGCGACTGACGAGGTATTGAGAGAACAGTCGATAAGCTTTGTTACATAGCTTAAAATCTCTGTCTAAGTGAGCCGGAGGGGGTGTGGAAAAAGGTTCGTGCAGGTTATAAAGTGATAGTTTGGGAGCTGCCAGGAAGTAAAATAAAGCCGGTGACACTCCTCCTGCTTTGTTAACCGGTAAAGTGAACCATGAATGGACTTCCTGAGGGACTTGATGGGAAGATTTAGTTGTAATGGTGGACGCAAATACCTGCGCCTCCAGTACCAAGTCCACTCACGGACCTACACCTACCTGCCCCACCTGCAAGACTGGTGTGTTTGTCTGGTCTAGCACCGGAAATGTATCCAGTTCCGGCGTACGAGCATTCAGAGCTTTTACATCATTGACGCCGTCATTTCATGACCAGTTCTCAAACAGTTTTGCAGATGAGGCCGGAGGTATCGCCGGGGAGGCACAATACACAAAGAAATCAGCACAATAAACATTTGGGATGGCCTTAATGGTAACATCTAATAACCTTCCTTCCACATCCTTAGCTCTCAGCTTCCTACTCTTATTAACCTCAATGGTCCAATCACTAGGGACCGGTAGCTCCCCCGATACAGTAGCTTGTGCCAGGTGCGGTTTCTGTGGCATTGAAGGAACCCATGACCAATCCGGCCCATAGAGGAGAGGCATAGGGCCTCTTCTCTGTGGGGGCTTATCAAGAGGGGGAGGAGTAATGTCTGTAATGACACGTACGTTAGTGGTAGTCAAGGAGGCCGGCACTGATGTGCTTCTAGCCGTGGTCGTCGCCGGCATTATGTTAAACAAAGGCAAAGAGGTATGGGGATGTGAAACACCTGAGGGCTCTAACGGCCTTACCGTAGACTCAAGTGGGGGAACTACCGATGTGCTAGTGGAAGGAGCTTGAGAAGGAGGTAGCTGATACTGCTGCAACACTCTGTGGAGAATATCATTTAGTTCCTCAGTGGTTACACACTTACTGTGGGATCCTCTAGAGTACTGAGACCCACCTTCTAACTCTACTTCATTATTAACTGGTTGAGCTGAGGACAGTTCTATGTCTTCCGGCTCCTCCGGTAGTTCTATCACTTCTGGTGTTGGTGGCCGGGGAGCAGTTACTTGGACCGCCGGTGGCCACACCAGATCACGAACTGACGAGGGTATTGTTTCTACATGTCCACTTGCCCTATTCATGTCCTGAGTATTAATCTGAGAGGATTCTGATTGTCTCCAGATCCCCCGGCTTTGTGCCGCGGGTGGCTGGGAGTCCTGTATCACCTGAGGTATATAAAAAACCTGATGAGAGCAAGAAGGAGAACCCCTATACTGATCCGCTAACACTCTGTTAGATATAACCGGGGGACCTTTACGTGGCACATAACTTAACTTAGGAATGGCGAATGTAAACTCTTGCGGCTCACTCAAAGATTGTTCATCACTGGGACTAGACTCCATCCCCTCCGCCCCTACCTCTGATTCGCCAGATTGGACGTTAGACGTTAGAGAGGTAGGAGTGGAGGAGGTGGCTGCAACCCCGGCTGGGGACGCGGTTGCGTGATAACCGTACGGGCACTTATATTACTTGAAGTAGACGGCGTTGAAGAAGCAGAGCCTTCCTTCCGGCGTTTTGTCGACCTTGACGACTCGCCGGAAGAATGTCGGAACTGCTTCCTGGGAGATCTCGGACGAAATCTAGATTTGCCCTTCGGCGAAGGTGACCGTCTCTGTTAAACAGGTTTGGGGGGGGGGGGCTTGGCACTGTCACTTTCACTACTAGTTACTACCTACTTGGAAAGTACTTTCGATTTAATTTTAGGTTTGGTTGACTTGGCCGGATTTGACTTAACTAGCGGAGATTTAATGACTAGGTGTTCCCAGAGCTCCTCGCCATCGCAATGGAGAGCTTTATGAGCCGTGTCTTTCGCATAAACGTTAAAAAGTTATTTAATCTCCTTCATGGCTGCTAAGCAAGAAAAATCTCTCTTATCGAACACCGCTGCTCTTAACTCAGAACACACGGAACACCATTTCGATACCCATAGTCCCCTTGAGCGATCAAGACACTTTACACATTTTATACATAAATTGTGGGCAAAAACTGGTAATAGAGAGCAGGTAGGCGTAGCGCAAAGGTCAAAGCGAGGCATGATGGAGCTAGGGACCCCCCCCCCCCCTGCCGTAATCGGCAACTCCTCTGCTGCCGGAACCGCTATTGGTGAAGTGTTGAGATTCTGGAAATAGAACATTTCCAGGAATCAATGTTCATAAGGATAACCTGAGAGGTGTTAACACATCCTACCTCAAGTCTGCCAGAAAATTAGCTATAGCTACTGCTACTTTAACCTTTCGCTGGACCTGGTACAAAGACCAGGTCTTTCTTTTATCATACATATGAACTGCTTACCTGTGACAAAGCGTCACTGGCCCAATAGACCTTAAGCGTTTTACTACCGTTGACTATTTACATTAGATAGATAGTTAACTCTCTTCATGACTTGAGTCATGGTTAAGCTCACTTGACTGTTACGCCGGGCAAGAGAAGTTACTGCGTGAGGCTATCGGACAGGGCGAGTTCAGTCGGCGGGCCGAGTTGACTCCCTTAAGAATTTAGCATATTCCGCCGGAAGGTTTGTGGTTCAGCACACCACGCCGGGACATTTGGTTGGTTCCTTATCATCTGAGACGAGAAAACGCCGGATCTGCTGAGAAACGAACCAAAATGTTCAGAGGTGAGAACTTATATGGGAAAGTCCAACACCCCCAAACCCCCCCCCCCTCCCCCCCAAATAAACGGGACGTCTCCCAAACCCCTCAAGCATGTAAAGCACACATGCCAAAACACATATAGGGAAAAATATTAGGCTTAAACATTTATAGAGCTTAATTTATAATAAATAAATGACCCCTAGCCTACATTGGAGACCTCTAATGAGGCTGATCATGAGGTGACGACGAAACATCAAGGTGGCTGCAACCAGACGCTCCGTAGACCCAGCAGCAGCAGCACGAGGAGGAAGAGGCCCACGATAGGGGCCCACGCGCAGATACGAATTCCAGAAGATCCCACACGACGTGTGGCAACCCTTGAACTAGAGCATCTGCTAAAATAAACTATGCAACTACCTCATAATGACAGCCTGAAGCATAAACTTGCGGAATGGTAGCCTCCTAAATAACTATCAGAGAGCTAAGGTGCATAATTAACACACAAATAACAAACATGGCGCGATGATCCTGGGATACGACGGCGCCTGTTACAATAGTACCCTAATTTAAACACCTCCTGCGGACGTACCAATGGGGTAGTCTGTGCTAGCTAATCTAAAACCTTGTTCAATACAACTCAGATATATACAAATGAGCAGGGACTCACTAGAAGCGAGCGAACGAAGAATGAAGCTGGAGCACAGAGCAATCCACCCTCACGGAACGGACGCGGGAGGAGGAAGGAAGTATGGTCGCTAGAGGGTCAGCGTCAGGAATTCACACGCAAGAAATCCACGCATGGGTAAGCTTGAGTATAGCAATTATTAAGTTAATTTTTCTTTTTTCCTTTTTACAAAGTTTTTTCGTAGTGAGTACCCGATCATAAGACGATTCCATAAGAGAATACGCGTTATCCTTATGAAGTGTATTACTCCTGTCCTCCCACGTGGTAGATTCAAACTAGCGATCGCGGTGTTTGATGGGAGACTATTATGCTAATAGGCATATCGTCAATGATGGAGGGGCCACTATTAAATACAACATTTACAGTTCATATGCTTAGGCTTCGGGACCACTTTCACGTTCCCTCACCCCTTTCTCTGTCTCATCTAGATGAATTTTACAAGGAGAGGAAGATTCTTAGCCTTCCACCCCTACTCATTGTTAACACGAAATGTGTGCATTGAATTTCTCGTATGGGAATTGATAGATTGTCAAAATTATGTTGTTTATTCACAGGAGCCATATAGAGATATTTGTAAGTGAATACTTGTTATTATCGGAATGCCTATTCAAGCATCAGAGAAGACTAATATATAGATTGTAATCAAAGGTCGAGGTTGCAGGTAAGGGTCATATTCTATATGTCGATCTATCTATTGTCAGACGTCATGATTCCCGAAGGGGTGGACACAAATTAATTACCTCCATGCACTTGTCAGCCTCGTCCCTACCATCACCACTTTCCCTAATATACCTCTCAACTCCATCCTTCCACCTCACTCGCGGTCGGCATCTTCCTCTATCCATCTCACTTTCGTACACTCTCTTACGGTTGTGACGCACCCCAGTGCTGGGCAACGCAACCTGATTGTACTCCTTGGTACTCCACTGTACCGCCCGTGATCTGGCTACCGTCAGCCGCTATGTATATTGAGTGTGACAACTTATAACTATGTTCTTTGTATCTCTGCAAAGGTCTCGTCATGTGCTAACCAGTGGTGGGTTTTGTTTTAAGCCATGTCGAGACCTTCCATTTAATATGTAGTATCAATAGAGAAGTTGATAGATAGGATAATGGGAATTCAGAGAGAGAGAGTGAGTTGGGCTTCAGAGCAAGAGGGTAGCAACACGCCGCGCTGCCGGCCGGGTGGTTGCCAGACGTATGGACTGGTTGGCAGCCTTGCCCTTATAGCTAGGCGCGATAGGGTTGGTAGTCCATTGTTGCCTGCCTGGGCTGGGCCCATGTTGTCGTACAGCACACTGCCTGGAGGTTGGCTGTGTGTTCCTGGACTAGGTTGCCTAGAACCTTTGAGATTCTAACATCCCTTGCTCTCTCTCCCCACTTCTCACGGTTGCACTCTTTCTCTCTAACGACATTACTCTCATTTCATTCTTCTCTCTATTTAAATGCATAACCTTCCCTTGAGGTCCTAAAGGAGTTTCAGCACTCACCTCTCGTATTACTCTTAGGACAAGCATATATTTACATGTATTAGATTTAAGGGGTTAATGTGAACAGCGATCTTCTTGATGAGGATAGTTGGTGAACGTTCTACATGTTCACGAGTTATATGCCCTGCTCATCATCCCATTTGTGACTAGACTGGTGCCATGTGTAAGAGCCCGACCATGCCCAGGAGTTGTCTGTAGAGGGACGAGGACTTAGCCTTGATTTGCATACCGAGCCAGGAGCGAGTGTAGCACCCGAGACTACAGCTCGCTCGTAGTGCCGGTATAGTAGAGTAACGTAATTTATCTGTCCTTGTGTTCTCTACAGTCTTCTCCTGGGTTCTCGCTTTCGGTGCTGGGACTCGTTGTTCCTGTGACTTGGCCTGCTAGCTAGAACACATAGGGATGATGAGTGGGATATATCTTTATTTTACTATGCATTGCAGCTCTCTTTAAGTATATATCTATAACACTTTACAATACACATTACTCACACACAAGACAACACTATTAATACTTTCATGTATCAATTAACTGCACTGTCGTTTTGCTGCTGTGTCCGGAGTTCTGTTGCGTAGGGCGCATACGGACTCGGAGGGGAGACAGAGTGAGAGAAGCGAAGTAGCCTATGCGGTAGTAGGCTACCGGCGCAGTACTGTTGCCTGCAACCTTTTAGTTATTCCAAGTATAGATTCATTATTATAATAAGTGACTACTGTTTATGTTCCTCCCATGTGTATTATTAGGTATCTACTGGATCATGAACATCTTGTATGCTACATGCTAGTGCATGTTAGTAGGGGACAGTTAGTGTAGTGCACGCGCTTTCAAGTAGGCGTGTACATTTGTCATTTAGCATTTCACTGTCATACCTTTAGCCTGCTTCTATTCTACATTATTAGAGGCTTAATATTAACGTAGTTTCTTGAGTATTGCATTTCTTTAGTAATAACGTAACCTATAAATGTCTGAGGGAGTTTAGCCTCATAGCCTACCCCTGTTGTACACTTTCGCCGAGTTAAGGTACCTCGTTACCGTAGACGATAACTCTGTAGGGCGTTGGTGCTTTTGTTGTCTGGAGCATATAGTATTTGGGACTGGAATCGAGCGTGTCGTTGTCACTTAAGCCATTTCTGTCCTACGATCAAGAATCCCGAATATGTATTGCCGATCCAGCCGTAACAAAATGGCGACCTTGCACAAGATTCAGTAGTATCCTATCACATGTTTTTTGGAGAACTATTCTATGCTACCTAGTAGAGCTGGCTAGAATTTTCTTGCATATTGGAGGAATTTTTATTGTGTCATTATTGTATTGGTGGACTTGCAGATTGTTTCGTTAGGTGTCTAGAGTAGAGTCATTCAAGCATCTTTAACATTTTGTGAGTCGAGACTGCAATTAGTAATAAGCACTTTTTTTTTTTTATGAACAGCAATTGTATAACCAGCACTATGTCTAATGACTCATCATTTACGGGGGAGGATAACACGGTACAGGCTAGTGACCAGCAAGTACAGCAGATATTTAGGGAGGGGAGTGTTATAAGTGGAGAGAGGGATGCCCGGGCATTTTTGCAGACACCTTTGACCGAACAGCGCCTGCAGGCTATTGATTGTTACGGTCTTCGCTGTTTAGCCACGGTTTTGGGGCGGGACTGTCCTGACAGTTGGCCCAAGAAGAATTTGGTGGCATGTTTGTTGGGTGATGGCGATGGGGCGGTGGGTGGAGTGGGGTCTTGGGGGGTTCCCTCCAAGCCTCCATTCCACTCTACCCCTGAGCTGGGCCCTCAGCCAGCGAGTCTTAGCACGATGCAGCAGGAGGGTTCTCAATGGCAAGCTGGCTTACCCGTAAACACGTCTCGGTGTGGATCCCCCATTTTGTGCTCTCCCCCCCCAGGCCTGTCTCCTGAGATGTTATTTCAGCTAGAACAAGCTAAGTTTAAGCTGCAGGAGACTCAGATACAACAGGCTAGTATAGAACGCATAGAGGTTGCTAGAATCCAAGCCAATCAGGATGCAACCAGGTACCAGGCTGAAATGGATGTCGAGAAGTCTAGAGTAGAGACCACGGGGCGTCATCTCGGTGGTGGGCACCGGGTTACAGACTCACTTTCGCATTTAATTAAGTTAGTACCCGCATTTGATGAGACAGCAGTGACTGAGTTTTTTGCTCGTTTCGAAAAGAAGTGTCGTGAGTATGACTGGCCGGAGGTTAAATGGGCAGCATTAGTTTCATCACGTCTAGTGGGTAAGGGGTTGAAAGCCTACGATGCACTGTCACTGGACGAGAGTGTCGTGTATGGACTGGTGAAGGAGGCTGTGCTCCGGGCCTACGAACTGCAACCCGAAACTTATAGATTGAAGTTCCGTGGCGTGAATAAGAAGAGCGACGTCAGTTTTATGGAGCACGCACGGGACTTAACAGATGCATGTAATAACTGGTTTCGGTCCGAGCACGCAGAGTCGGCTGAGGAAATTAAGCAACTTTTCTATCTGGAACAGTTTTACAAATGTACTGGAACCGATCTAACGCTGAACATTAAGGAAAAATGTCCCAAGACAGTAGAGGAGGCTGCCAAGATGGCAGACCTCAGATTATCATTGATTCGTGGTTGCGGTGCCGCTCAGAGGGCTGAGTCAGGGCAGAAGGGGCGCTATACCCCACCCACCAGAGTTTTAGATAATAACAAATCCTATGACACACATAACCACACTAAAAGCATTGCACCTAATAACACCTACAAACACAAGCCTCAGGCCCCTTCTTCGCCCGCACAAGGGAAGAAGCCCATTGGGGATGTGAAATGTTACAAATGTCAGAAGCTAGGCCATTATTCACGTGAGTGCCCTAGTAACACTCCCGCTAAGCCGGTGTCATTGGTTCACAGTATCGGTGTGTCTCTGAAGGCTGCAGCAACTGCCCGGGGTAGGTTGTCAGCAGCTGAGGCACACGCGGTAAAGAAGCGTACGGAAGGCTCGACACCTGTCCGGGACACTTTCTGTAGCCATCGGGGACACGGGTTTGTGAGCTGGGGGAGTGAACTACGGAGGGTTGACTTGTTGAGGGATACGGGGGCTTCGCAAACTTTGTTGAGGAACTTCACAGGGAAACCGATAAATGCGGCCAGAGTTGTTGTGGTGCAGGGTATAAATGCTACGAGGTCATACCCACTTGTGAGGTTGGAGTTGAGAGTGGGAGAGGTGTGCAGGGAGCTGGATGTAGGGATCGTTGAGTGTTTGCCAGTTGAGGGCGTCGACCTTCTCGGCAACGACTTTGCGGTGCCCACTTCCGGGACTCCACCCTTAGTCGTTGCCGAGAGGGCGGCCGACGTGGATGGTGAGAATCGGGAATGGGTTGGGAGGTGCCAACAGGATGAGATGGCCTGTGTGGTAACCCGATCTCGCTCTGCGGCTCCTGCACAGCCTAGCACTCAACCTCGGGGACAGTGGAGGAAGGATCAGGAGAAGGTTGCTAAGGGCAGGAAAAGGGACATTGATTCTGCTGCACTTCTCGGTGATTCGGTACTTGGACCTATAATAAACACGGGAGTTGACTCTGGCCCAGAGATGGTGTGTAACAAGGCAGAGTTGGGTAAGACTTCGCGTGAGGCAAGAGCTGTAGCGAGAGCCACTAAGGCAGTAGAGCCTACTAGCCGGGGTAATGTCTTATTACAAAACCATCTTGATGCATTGACGCCCGGGAACATTAGTGAGCAGCAGCTGCAAGACGCTAGCCTAGCTCGTTATAGCAATGGTGCCATAGAGTTGGAGGAAGATGGGGATGCGAGCCGGGAGAGACTTCTAGGTTGCATGGCAGCGGCAGGTAATAACTTGGTTAATGCACAGGCGGTCATGAAGCACCAGTATGACGCCAAGGTGAAGCTTCGGGAGTTTTCGGTGGGTCAGGAGGTAATGTTGCTTTTACCTTTGCCTGGACACCCCTTTTCTGCCAAGTTCATTGGGCCGTATGTGGTGGCTAAGAAACTGTCCGACCTTGATTATCTCGTTGCAACACCTGACCGTAGGAAAAAACATCAGTTATGTCATGTTAACCTCATGAAAGAGTATGTGAGACGCCCCTCAGAGCCTCTCACTGTCCCTGTGCTGGCCTGCAGCGGCCAGGGTGGAGAAGGAGGTGGGGACAGTCATGCTGCTGAGGAGGATAGCTGGGACTGTGTCATTTCCGCGGAACAGTGGGCGGGAAATACTGAACAAGAGGCTAGGCAAGTTGTAAGTCACCTGCCTGAGCACCAGGGTGCTGCTGTCCTAGGCCTGTTCAGGTCATACCCCTCTGTTTTCGCCGAACACCCAGGTCTCACTACTCAGGTAACGCACGACGTGGACGTCGGTGATAATGTGCCCTTCAAGTCAGTGCCCTACCGTGTGCCCCCGGTAAAGTTGCCAGCTTTACGGGAGGAGTTAAAGTACATGGTTGAGAGAGGGATGATCACTGAAGGTTATGTGAAGTGGACATCACCCGTCACGTTGCAGCCAAAACCTGACGGCAAGGTGCGGTTCTGCATAGATTTTCGTAGGCTAAATGGCTTGACCACTACCAACCCTTACCCTTTGCCTCGAGTTGACGACAGCGTGGACAAGATAGGGAATGCAAAGTACCTTACTAAAATTGATCTTGTAAAAGGCAACTGGCAAGTACCCCTGTCGGACCGAGCTAAGCAAGTTTGTGGTTTTGTGGTAGATGGCAAGACCTACCAATGTAACGTAATGCCTTATGGGCTTAAGAACGCACCTGCCACGTTTCAAAACCTGATGAACGATATTTGTGACGAAATCCCTAACTGCACGGTCTACCTTGATGACGTGATAGTATATGATGACGATTTTGAAAATCACCTAAGGCACTTAGAGACCCTGTTTAGGAAGTTGCACGATGCTGGGCTGGTGGTGAACCTGAGGAAGTGCGAGTTTGTAAAGGCTACTGTGCAGTATCTTGGCTTTGTGGTCGGGTTAGGCCGGGTGTGCCCCCCCCTGAGCAAGATACAGGCTATCAATATGTTTCCCAGGCCCACCACTAAGCGCCAGGTCATGCGGTTCCTAGGTATGATAGGCTATTATAGGCGCTTCACCCGGTGATACTCTACTGTCTTAGCACCGTTAACTGATCTACTGTCGAAGTCAGTGAAGTTCTGTTGAGTGTCAGAGGGCTTTCGACCTAGTCAAGCACCTGCTGTGTACACATCCGATTTTGAGGGCCCCAGACTTCTCCAGGAGTTTTCAGCTGGCGACTGATGCCAGCGGTGTGGGTGCCGGGGCAGTGTTACTGCAGACTGATTCCGAGGGCTTGGAACACCCAGTGAGCTTCTTTTCTCGCAAGTTTAATTCGGCACAAAGGAATTACTCGACTATAGAGAAGGAGCTTCTGGCTATCGTTTTGTCGCTCAAACATTTCGAAGTTTATGTTCCAGCCTACGGCCCGGTAGTGACGATTTATACGGACCATCATCCCTTGAAATTCCTAAATCAGTTTCACAATCGGAATATGCGGTTGACCAGGTGGTCCCTAATGCTCCAAGAGTATAATCTCAACATTCAGCATATTGCCGGGAGTGAGAACGTGATAGCAGATTGTCTATCAAGGGTTGATGATCCAAGATAGTCGTGCACGGTGTGTGGGTTGAGCAGGAGTAAAATTAGGCTATCATAACGCCGTCCAAAAAGATTATAAAACAATAAAATAAACGAGAAAACTCTTTCTTTTTTATAGTTTTGTAACTCTTTATTGTTGTAGCATGAAGCATGCAATATTGTGTTTTATGTATAATTCACACTTCAGTTGTTGTGCACCTTTTGCAATTAGTGGCAGCTAAGGGTAGCAGGTCGGTTGGTTGCCTGTCAGATTTTGATAATGCTTCTAAGGTCGATTATCTAAAATCTTGGGGGGGCTGTGACGCACCCCAGTGCTGGGCAACGCAACCTGATTGTACTCCTTGGTACTCCACTGTACCGCCCGTGATCTGGCTACCGTCAGCCGCTATGTATATTGAGTGTGACAACTTATAACTATGTTCTTTGTATCTCTGCAAAGGTCTCGTCATGTGCTAACCAGTGGTGGGTTTTGTTTTAAGCCATGTCGAGACCTTCCATTTAATATGTAGTATCAATAGAGAAGTTGATAGATAGGATAATGGGAATTCAGAGAGAGAGAGTGAGTTGGGCTTCAGAGCAAGAGGGTAGCAACACGCCGCGCTGCCGGCCGGGTGGTTGCCAGACGTATGGACTGGTTGGCAGCCTTGCCCTTATAGCTAGGCGCGATAGGGTTGGTAGTCCATTGTTGCCTGCCTGGGCTGGGCCCATGTTGTCGTACAGCACACTGCCTGGAGGTTGGCTGTGTGTTCCTGGACTAGGTTGCCTAGAACCTTTGAGATTCTAACATCCCTTGCTCTCTCTCCCCACTTCTCACGGTTGCACTCTTTCTCTCTGACGACATTACTCTCATTTCATTCTTCTCTCTATTTAAATGCATAACCTTCCCTTGAGGTCCTAAAGGAGTTTCAGCACTCACCTCTCGTATTACTCTTAGGACAAGCATATATTTACATGTATTAGATTTAAGGGGTTAATGTGAACAGCGATCTTCTTGATGAGGATAGTTGGTGAACGTTCTACATGTTCACGAGTTATATGCCCTGCTCATCATCCCATTTGTGACTAGACTGGTGCCATGTGTAAGAGCCCGACCATGCCCAGGAGTTGTCTGTAGAGGGACGAGGACTTAGCCTTGATTTGCATACCGAGCCAGGAGCGAGTGTAGCACCCGAGACTACAGCTCGCTCGTAGTGCCGGTATAGTAGAGTAACGTAATTTATCTGTCCTTGTGTTCTCTACAGTCTTCTCCTGGGTTCTCGCTTTCGGTGCTGGGACTCGTTGTTCCTGTGACTTGACCTGCTAGCTAGAACACATGGGGATGATGAGTGGGATATATCTTTATTTTACTATGCATTGCAGCTCTCTTTAAGTATATATCTATAACACTTTACAATACACATTACTCACACACAAGACAACACTATTAATACTTTCATGTATCAATTAACTGCACTGTCGTTTTGCTGCTGTGTCCGGAGTTCTTTTGCGTAGGGCGCATACGGACTCGGAGGGGAGACAGAGTGAGAGAAGCGAAGTAGCCTATGCGGTAGTAGGCTACCGGCGCAGTACTGTTGCCTGCAACCTTTTAGTTATTCCAAGTATAGATTCATTATTATAATAAGTGACTACTGTTTATGTTCCTCCCATGTGTATTATTAGGTATCTACTGGATCATGAACATCTTGTATGCTACATGCTAGTGCATGTTAGTAGGGGACAGTTAGTGTAGTGCACGCGCTTTCAAGTAGGCGTGTACATTTGTCATTTAGCATTTCACTGTCATACCTTTAGCCTGCTTCTATTCTACATTATTAGAGGCTTAATATTAACGTAGTTTCTTGAGTATTGCATTTCTTTAGTAATAACGTAACCTATAAATGTCTGAGGGAGTTTAGCCTCATAGCCTACCCCTGTTGTACACTTTCGCCGAGTTAAGGTACCTCGTTACCGTAGACAATAACTCTGTAGGGCGTTGGTGCTTTTGTTGTCTGGAGCATATAGTATTTGGGACTGGAATCGAGCGTGTCGTTGTCACTTAAGCCATTTCTGTCCTACGATCAAGAATCCCGAATATGTATTGCCGATCCAGCCGTAACACGGTGTGTTCACACCAACCCCGGAACCAGACATATTCTGACACAAATTGTTCAATCTGTTGCATCAGAGAAAAAAAGAAAAACAAATCATTATATGGAATAACTTCACATTATGAGTGAGCCTTTCACATTGGCACACCAACTTATATCAGACATAATCTGCTGTGGCAGTTTGAACGGCTGACCCCAAATGTGAGGTAATGCAACAGAGTGTTCCATGTAGTTTTGTTTTTCTTTTCTTTTCTAATGTAACCCATTAAACAATGTGTCAGTATATGTCCGATTGTGGGCTTGGTGTGAACACACTATAAGTTGTTCTCTCACTCCCCATATGTTCCATATGGCCGAACCATTTCAAGATGTTTGCAGTCTCCATCTTGTCCACACCTCAACCCTCTCATACTTCCTGATTTGTCTGTCTATATCTCCATGTAACTCCACACTCACTTCTCATGGTCGCAGAATTTGGTATGCAGTCTTTTGACTGCGAAAAACTACAGACCTACTTTTTGAGAGTTAACCTGATATTTGAAATTTGGAGATTCGTTTAATTTGTTTGAGGCTTCAACATTACCCAGAAGTAATGACTGCGACTGTGCATCAAAATGGTACGGTATAATATACAGTCAGATGCCATCATCTCAAGCCCACTCATAAAAGATTGTTTCTTTATTCAATTATAACTATCTGAATTAATGTTATGCATAGAATTTGCTTTTACGTAAATATTATATGTACAATAGTTTTGTACTTGATGTAAATAACATTATATTCATACATTTGTTTTCTCCAGAGATACACTTGCATAATTAGAAATAGTTGAAGCCCACGGATATTTATAGGTGGATTTTTTTTTTTTTTTTTTTACGTAGATGAGGCAGACAAAAGGAAAAACTGCCTGTGCCGAGTGCCTCTCACAGAGTTAAAATAATGACAGGGTCAAAATCAAGGAACGTTCGAGCCAAAATGTCTGGACACATGGAGTTTGAAACAATCTAAGTCATAGGATGAGGGAAAGATGGATTCAGGGAGAGTGTTCCAGAGCTCAGCTGTTGAATAGAAGAATGATTGGGAGTAACGTTTCACTCTTGAGTTGGAGAGTTGTACAGAGTAGGGGTGGGATTGTGTTGCAAGACAGGTATTACGCACCCTACGTAGAGGAGGTGGTATGCACTGAGGAACACTGAGTATTTTAGTAGTGATAGAATAGCGAGAGAGATGCAACATTGCGGCGAAGAGAGAGTGAGATTGCAGAGAGTCCGTGAGTAGACGGGAATTAATGATACAAAAGTCTTTCCCTTCTACTTTTTCTAGAAGTGCTGTGTGAGAGGATCCTCCCAACACATGTGAACAATACTCAATACAAGGACGTACTGTACCCCTGTACAGAGCAAGCATCGAAGCAGGGGTAAAGAACCCCTTGAGGCGGTTGAGCACACCCAGCTTCTGGGAGGCCGCCTTAGCAAGACTGGTAATATGGTTCTTCCAAGAGAGAGCAGAAGAAAAGAGACACCAAGTATACTGAAAAAAGATGAAGGGTTGTTTTTTGTATTGTTGAAGAATAATGGATAGTCCGCTGGGAGTTCATGGTGGGTAAATAGATGGAGAAATTGGGTTTTGGAAGCATTAAAGGCATCTACAACCTATGGCATGCGAGTGTACATGCAGGCAAACTAAAAGCTGCTGAGGGTTTAGTCGTTCCTTCCCCCTCTCTACCCTGGACAGACGGAAGGTGGGAGTTGGGTCCAAGTCTACCCCACATTCCATCACCAAACTTCCCCAACTCCCCTACCTTCCTCCAGCTGCCAGTTACTGAAGGGTGAATGACATGAGAGCCACATATTGATTCTCGACACTGATTGGTCAGTGGCTGTGAGCCACGATGTTCACCAATATGCTATGCCGTGGCAGACGTGTACTTTTTCGGTCCATTAATGTCAATCAATACATTTTAATAAAAACAAATTCATCAATATATTAGCTATGGTTGTCACACGGTCATCTACAGTCAACATCCTTGTTCACAAGTCACGACAGACGGGCTCGGGTAGGTTGTGTACCATCTGGCTAATACAATCTTTTAATAACGTTTTTGCCGTTGATTCTCATCTGAACAATTTTGCAAAGTTATACTGTCAGCGTAGGTGGCAGATTCTGAGGAGAAACTGCAGTGGGTAGTCAAAGAGTTTGGTGTGGTTTGTGGGATGAGGAAACTGAAGCTGAACGTCAATAAAAGTAAAGTAATGATGTTTAACCCGTCCAGCCCCGGCTAGTTTTGTAATGTTTGTTCACCAGAACCCGGCCGGTTTTCAAAAAATGGTTTTATTCCAGAAACAATAGCGAATGGGTTAGGAATGAAGGAAAAACCATGAAAAACCGCTCAAAAAGCTTAAAGAATGGTCCTACAGAGCCCCCGAAAACGTATTTTACAAGAGTAAAAAATTGAAGGCAATTACCCCAAAAAACCAGGTTATTGCGCGCTCACGAGCACGCACGTATACTTTGAGAGTTTTCAGCCATCGGCACGGTTGCGTGGGATACGTACACAGTTCCCATACAAATCTGAGCCCTTTTGAGTGGCTACACCTGAGGTTACGGTCGGCGCAATTAGGGTGACGCGCAAGGCGCGTCTCTGGGGCTGTGCGTTACATACATCGCCGACGCGTCAGGCGCGTCGCTGGGGCTGTACGGGTTAATAGGGGTGATCGTAGGGTGAATCTAGATGTGAGGCTGGATGGGGAAATATTGGAACAAGTAGAGTGTTTTAAATATCTAGGAGGAACAATAAGCAGGAGTGGAGGTATGGAAATGGAGGTAAAACAGAGAGTGTGTGAAGGAAGGAAGGATTTCGGAGCAATGGGTAGTATGTGGAAGACGAGAAATCTCGGAATGAAAGTAAAAAGTGCAATGTATCAAGGAATTGTTGTGCCAACAGTGATGTATGGGGCTGAGACATGGGCACTGAAGGAGAAAGATAGAAGAAAGCTGGATGTGATGGAGATGAGCTGCTTGAGGAGTATGTGTGGAGTTACTCGTAGAAACAGATTGAGGATTGAAGAGATATGTAGGAGAGTGGGGCAGCAGGAACATTTGTCAGCCAGAGTGGACAGAAGGGTGCTGAGCTGGTATGGTCATGTTGAACAAATGGAAGATGAAAGGCTTACAAAGAATATATGTGAGTCAGATACAAGGGGTGATAGAAGGACGGGAAGACCCCCATTGAGATGGAGAGACTGTGTAAGACAAGCTTTGGATGATAGAGGAATGACTATAAATCAGGCAAAAAAAGTAGTAGTGTGCAAGAATGAATGGAGAATGCTTGTGAATAGATGAGTGAACACTTGGTCATTTGGGGGAAGGTGTCGGGTGCAAGTTAGACTAGATAATAGTCCATCAGGCGCCTGGCCCGGGGAGACAATTTATATGAAGGGTGCGCCTGGAAGTGTGGTGGGTGGGTTTGTGGTGGTAGGGCTTCGCTGCATGTCTGCCTGCAGAGATCGGAACCTCTCCGGGTGGTCGGGGGTCGGGGGAGTGCTGGAGGGACCTTGGTGACCCTGGTCTCTGGGTCTTCTCCTGGATGACCTATATGTGTGTGAATTTGTGTTTTGTTTTTGTGTGTTCATTGTTTTTTGTTGTGTTTTGTGTTGTCCCTGTTCTTACTCTGTCTTGAGTCGCCACCCCCCCAAAAAAATAAAAAATAAATAAGTAAATAAATAAAATAGGAAAAGTGGGGACTGGGCCTGAGTAAATAGATAGATAAATAGATACTTATCGTTCTGGCAAAGGTAATTCTTTATTTTCTGTGTAAACTCCAAACAATTCACTGTTAATCTATTGATGATTAAATAGTATATATAAAAAAAAAAATATATATCTGGGGATATTATGTGTAGGCTATATCTGGGAGTCTTTTGCTTAGGACCCCATCATGGTCCTTGTTCTCTGGGCCATCTCCTGGGCGACTTAGATATGTGTAAATGTTCCATTATTATTTTATTTTGATGTTTTTGTTCGGGCTCTGTCTTGAGTCGGGCAACCCCCGCTATGGGCTATGTGCCTGAGTATATACTTTTATTCATATACATCTGTATATTTATGGAAGTTTCATGAATACTATTGTAAAGCATTAACCCACTGAGCCCCAGCGACGCAAACAGTGCGTCGGCAATGTATGTAACGCTAAACCCCAGCGGCGCAGACGTCTGCGTCAGTGTCACTCCGGTCCCAATTACTCTGGTCCTATGGCACCTAGAGGGCTCAGATTTGTATGGGAACTGTGGAAGTATCCCATGCACCCATGCCGATGGTTGAAAACTCTTATTAAAGTCCAACCGCGTGTGCGTGAGCGCGCAAAAACATGTTTTTTTGGGGAAATTGCCTTCAATTTTATACTCTTGTAAAATCCGTTTTCCATTGGTTTTCCGTAGGACCATTTTTTGAGCTTTTTGATCGGTTTTTCGTGGTTTTCCCTTCATTCCTAACCCATTCGCTATTGTTTCTGGAAAAAAAAAAATCAGAATCAGCCGGTCCTGGGTGGTACATTTATAAATATTTAGCTGGTACTCAGCGGGTAAACATATATTTGAACATTGAACAAAAACGGTGGTAGTAGACGTAGCTTAACTAACCTAACATACTTCGATGCAATCATCCTCATAATTTGTTTTAGTGAAATGTTAATCCAGTAATAATATATAATCAACAATCATATATATATATATACCGGTATATATATATATATATATATATATATATATATATATATATATATGGAGTGGTCTTGCCACTGGCCTGGTAATCCAAAGGTCACGGGTTCAAATCCCGATGTATCAATGGGAAGATATTATTGGGATGGAGTTTGTGTTGTACCTAGTATCAGTGCATTACCACAAAGCTCACCGAAACGTCAAATAAAAATCCCCTCATTGTTCCCTGATTAAATAGCACTGTATGAATATTCCCATATGCAAAATATGCTATAGGGGTGCAATGCCTGGTGAGTTATCTGCTCAACAGGTGGTGTTGTGTATGTGTGTGTGTGTGTGTAAGAGTGAGGGTCCGAGTGTAGGGGATGAGACAGTGAAGCACGGGAACGAGGAGGCTTCAGAGATGGGGTCGCTTCGGACCATGAGTGAGCACCGTGCCTCATGTGAAGGCAAGATGGCAGGTGCTCGCTGTACTCTACGTGCTTCGCATGTCTCACTCCCTAGACTGGAACAAGACCTCACGGGCTTCACTGTTCATTGTAAAGCGATGAATGTTCAGGCTCTCAGCCTATACCCAAGAGGGAGTAAGTTGGAATATAGAAAAAAAAAAAAAAAATATATATATATATATATATATATATATATATATATACAGTATATATAAAACAACCCGTTAAAAAACATCATTGATAGTAACATTACCAAAAGTTATCTATAACAATAGTATAAAACGTATATAATTATAAAACATGTATTTATTGGGTTTCGAACGCTTGTGGGTAGGCTTACTGATATTAACTCCCCCAGACATATATGACGCGATCGCATCATATGGACTAGTGAACCAAAAACTCATATGACGCGATCGTATCATATGGACTTATCTCCATACCTCTATAATAAGTTATATGACGCACTAGTGTCATATGGAGCTCAGTAAGTCCGATAAGTTACCTTACGATAAAACCGTTGGTGGCAACCTCATCCACCCCCGATAATTCTAACGGCCGCAGTGTTGTTGTGAGTGTAGTGCGGGGCAGTGGCAATGATCCCGGGGCTCCCGCCTCCTCGGACTTATTGGAACATAATATGTCTGACGGAGTTAAAGTGAAATCGTTACCGGCAAGGCTATGACTGCCGCTGTGATGATGTGATGTGTTGTATAAAGCTATGTAGATATGATTATAATGATTTTCATAGCTATGCCACCTAATGAAATTGTGATGCATTATTAACATGCAGCTGAAATATGAGGATACAATGTTGAGGTGAGATTTAGTCCTATTCCTATGCTTGTGTCGCTAGTCACCTCCACGGCAAAAGAGCATGATTGCCGTCTGATTGCATTCGCAAACGTGATTCGTTGAATCAGAGGCTATCATGTTCAATATAGAGCTATCACGTTTGCGTGATTGGGTGTACTCAATGCACCGCTCTAGTGCAATTCATTTTCGTAATTCCTTGCAGATTACCTTGCTTGAATTACTGACCTAACCACTCTCACATTCAATAATGTCCTCTTTCTATCACTGACCCTATAATATTCCACAATGCATACCTCTGTTAACCAATATTATACTCTCTCATTTACACATTTGTTTCTTTCATATAAACTCATTAAAACTCTTCTTATTTCAAAATATCTTGAGCATTTCTCTTTTCACGATCTACTTTTAGAATGCCTGTATGGCTTTATCTGGGGTTGCTCTACTGTTAATCTTCTGTCTTATCTTACTAACTCTTGATCATCCTTCTTTCAGGACATTGGTTACACATATTCTATTGCGCTTGACATATAGAAGGCCTTCAATACAGTCTGGCACAATCTCTAATTTCTAAACTACCCTCCCAACGGCTTCTGTCCTTCCAGTTGCCTATTTAGCTTTAATTTCCTTTCTGACCGTTCCACAGCTGCGGTTGTGGATGGCTATCACTCTCTTTGTCAACCTTTCAACTCCTATGTTCCTCAGGGTTTTGTCCTTTCTCCAGTTGGTGAAAGAATTCTGAATGTGATATCTGCATATGCCCCACAGGCTGGTTTACAGAAAGAGATAAAAGAGGACTTCTGGAATGACACCGTCAGTGTCATTTCAGGCCTCTCGGAGAACGAAATAACTATCGTGGGGGGGGACCTCAATGGTCACGTGGGAGCATCTGCAGATGGATACGAGGGGGTACATGGAGGAATTGGTTACGGAAGGAGAAATCTAGAAGGCGAATATATATTGGAGTCCTGCGTTGCACTCAACATGGTTGTGTGTAACACAAAGTTCAAGAAAAGACAGAGCCACCTGATCACATATAACTCTGGGGTCTCCAGTAGCCAGATAGATTACTTCTTGGTTAACAGGAAAGACTGGAAACTAGTTCGAGATGTAAAGGTCATCCCGAGCGAAGAATGTATCCCCCAGCATAAGCTACTTGTGTGCGACATGAGCTTATACAGAGATCCTAAGCGCAAGAAGGTTTACATACCCAAAAGGAAAGTGTGGCTGCTGAAGGACAAGGAAGTTAGGGATAGGTTTCATAATGAACTGGAGGAAATGAATAGAAATAAATAAGGAAGCTAGGCCTAACGATGTAAATAGCCAATGGAACTTTCTTAAGCATAGCCTTATCGCTGCCACTGACAAAGTCTGTGGGAAAACAAAGGGTCACCCCAGGAATAAGACCTCTTGGTGGTGGAACGATGAGGTAGAACATGCTGTGAAAGAGAAAAGGAGATGCTTCAAAGCATGGAAGAAAGGAGGCAGCAGGGAGGAATACCAGGCAGCTAAACGAACTGCCAAAAGAGTTATTTACAATGCTAAAAATCGCATTAAGGACCTGGTCCTCGAACAAGTGTGTAACACTGACAATCCCAATGGGATCTTCAACCTAGCTAGGCGAGTTAAAAATGACAGTAGGGATATTATAGGTGAACAGTGTGTTAGAGATGATAATGGGAAGATTGTGTATGCAGAAAATGAAATCAGAGAAGCATGGAAGGTACACTATGAACGATTGCTAAATGTAGAGTTTGAATGGGATAAGGAACAGCTTAGTATCGAAAAAACCAATATCTGGGCCCCCTCCTTTGATAGCACCAGCTGTAGTGAGCGACGCAATCAATAAAATGAAGGACGGTAAAGCTCCAGGTTGCTCCGACATTGTCGCTGAGATGATAAAAGCCTCAGGGGAGATTGGTGTAAACTTAGTCACTGAGTTGATAAACACCATTATTAAAGATGAGAAAATCCCAGAGGATTGGCTCAAAAGTGTAATAGTAAATATATACAAAGGAAAAGGGGATGCGCTAGATAGAGGAAATTATAGGGGCCTGAAAATGCTTGACCAAAATATGAAGGTCTGTGAGAGAGTCCTTGAGGGTTTGATCAGGCAAAGCATCTCTATTGATGATATGCAGTTTGGTTTTATGCCAGGACGTGGTACAACCGATGCTATCTTCATAGTCAGGCAGATGCAGGAAAGATACCTACTAAAAGGCAGGGATCTTTACTTTGTGTTTGTGGACCTGGAGAAGGCCTTTGATAGGGTACCTAGAGATGTTGTACAGTGGGCTATGAGGAAACTTGGTGTGGAAGAGTGGCTGGTGCGTGTGATAATGAAGATGTATGAGGATTCGCGAAGTTCGGTGAGGGTGAAAGGTGTACTGAGTGATGAATTCGCAGTCCGTGTTGGAGTCCATCAGGGTTCAGTGTTAAGCCCCCTCCTCTTTATTATGGTCTTGGAGGCGCTGTCTAGAGTTTTTAGAGGCGGACTCCCGTTGGAACTGTTTTATGCAGACGATTTAGTCCTAATAGCTGACAGTATGCAGGATGCTGAGGCCAAATTCAGAAAGTGGAGAGAGGGCATGGCGAGCAAGGGTTTAAGAGTCAATATTAACAAAACCAAGGTTATGCATTGTAGTTTGAGACGAGGCAATGTGGAAAAGAGCGGTGCATACCCATGTGCAGTGTGTGGAAAGGGAGTGGGCGTTAACTCAATTCAATGTAGCATCTGTCGATGTTGGGTACACCATGGGAGTAAGCGCTGTAGTAGAATAAAGGGGCCCCTGCCGAAGGATAAGTCAGAAATAGAGAAATTTGAGTGCGTAGTGTGCAAAGGCGAGCTTGTGTTAAGTGATGATCCTGTGGCTGTGAATTTTGGAAATGAGTCTTTGGAGCTGGTGAACAAGTTTTGTTACCTAGGAGATACCATCTCTGCCGGTGGTGGGGCCGAGGCTGCCACTGTTGCTAGAATTAGGTGTGGCTGGGGGAAGTTCAGAGAATTGATGCCAATCCTGACCATGAAAAGAATGCCTCTCCCCCTGAAGGGAAAGGTGTATGCCTCATGTGTTAGAAGTGCAATGACGTATGCCTCAGAAACATGGGCCGTTAAAGTAGAGGATGTCAACAGAATGGAGCGTAATGAGATGAGAATGGTGAGATGGATGTGTGGGGCCAGGCTACAGGATAGAATAACAAATGTTGAGCTGAGGAGACGTTTAGGTATAAAGAGTATTAGCGAGGTGATGCGTACAAGTAGACTGGGATGGTATGGACATGTGGAGAGAATGGATGAACAAAATTGGGTGACAAAATGCAGGTCTGTGATTGTGGAGGGAGCTGCACCAAGGGGTGGACCGAGGAAGACCTGGGATCGGACTATACGCGCCGATCTCAAATCCAAGAACTTGACAAGTGAAGCAGCCCTTAACAGGGTTGCCTGGAACGCCGCCATTAGGACAAGAGACTGAAACTGCACTTATGTGTGGAACACTCAGTCTTAAAATGTTATGTATGTATGTATGTAGTGTTCTATTAAATATTCATTAATGATCTCCTCAACTGTACCTCTAGCCCCATGTACTCATATGCTGATGACTCTACCTTACACTATTCAACTAGTTTTTCACAACAACTCAGCATGCAATCACTCCAAAAGTCATATACAGTAATAGGGCCTTGGTACACTTATCTTCTGATATTTTTATTTGATCTTATTGGGGTAGAGCAAACCTTGTTACTTTCAATGCTCAATTTGTCTCTCTGTCTACTCGTCACCACCTTCCAGAAGCCTATGAGCTACTGTTCAACAACATGCAAATTTACCCTTTTTCTCTAAATATTATCGGTGTCATATTACCACTCTTGTTGACTCTGGGGGTTCTTTACCCCTACACATCTTCTTGCTCTGTACAGAGGCACTGTGTGTCCATGGATTGAGTAGTATTAACATGCGTGGGGAAGTTCCTCTCACACAGCACTTCTAGAGAAAGCAGAAAATAGAGCATTTCGTCTCATTAACTCACATCCACTCACTGATTCTCTGCAATATATCTCTCTTCGCCGCAATGTTGCATCTCTCTCGCTATTCTACCGATATTACAATAATCAGTGTTCCTCAGAACACTCTTAGTGTATACCACAATATTCCCAATCTGTCTTCTATTCAACAGCTGAACTCTGGAACTATCTCCTTGTATCCCCCTGTCCCTCACAATATGACTTAAATTGCTTCAAACTCAGTGTATCCAGGCATTTTGGTCTGTACATTCTTTGATTTTGGGACTACCACTTTTTTCAACTCTGTGGAATGCACTCGATACAGGCAGCTTTGCCTTTTGTTTCACTCATCCACATAGATAAATCAAAAACATCTTCCCCACATTTCCTACTCGTTTCTCTCCAGTGTGTTTGAGACAGGGCAACACGAGCTACCATCACCTGTCTCTTATGTCAGTCCCTCGATTGTGGGTGATACATTCGCTCTCTCTCAGAACAACGATAGTGACTTAATACTGCTCAGTTCAGAAGAATGATTCGGCAAACTATTACTGTTGACGGTACTTGGGCCATTGTGTTTTATGTGAACTAAAGGATAATATTATAATCGTGTATATACTGTATGAAAGCATTGCTGACTGAGGGTAGTACTAGTCGCTCCCTAGGCTGTCTGGCCAAACAGTCCCAGCTGGTTGAGGGTAATATATGCTGGAACTTGTATATGGAATTAAATAGTAATGTTTAAATGCAAAGTACCTACTAACGTGGACCAGATGAGTTAACCAGTAACAACTTCACTATTATTATATATTAAGTTAGCTTAAGTTAACTTACGTTAACAATTATTATGCTGGCACTGGATTAACTAGCTCTGGAGGTTTACTGGTTGATAATTATATATTGTTTGAGTTATCCGGGAAGCGTTATTAGCATGTTAACGGTGGTGGCCGTAACAAAATTGTATAATCTTTATTGTGGCTAGCAAAAGTATGTTTCGGTATAGAGTGATTGGTCCTTAAGTTCCCCTTGATATGTTTGTCCTCTGGCAAGCTATAGACTATTTTAGTTTGATTAGGAAGGATTTGTTTTATACAAACACTTTTAAGTTTTAGATGTCCATCCTAAGCTTAACAATATAATCTAGTGTTAGCCAAAACTAAATACAAATGACATTAATGTACTGAAAATTATAAAGAACCCGCATCCCTCACCCCCAGATCCAGACAGACGGCTTGGCAACAAACCTCATAAAACTCGAAACGGAATAGAAGCAACGGACTCAAAATTCTGTCATTATAGAAGAGTCAACTAGGAATAGGTAGGGACATTTACCGCTCATTAATTGGTGTCCATTTTTAGTTACACGAGATCAATGGTCAAGATCTCTGGCCTAGTTATAGTAAATCCCCTATGAGAAGCATGAAGTACCTAATTTTATAAAGACAAACAAACACAATAAAGAGGCGGAGAAAACGCAAAACAAAGACGATGGCATAATAGATAACCTTTGAATTATACACAATTTAATTTTCATTTTTTCTAAACTCGACAATGACAGATTAATTCCACTAAAACAGTATTGTACTCATAAATACATAACATCCGGCATATTTGTGTCTACAATGTGGTATACAATCGACGCAATATATGTTCACTCATCTTCAAACAGATCATATACTTTTCAGAGTCCTGTTCATGATAGTGCTAGTATACTAATCACTACAGTATCACTTGGTAGTGTTTGTGCGTGCCTTTTGCAATGTCAGTGTTGCCATTGTCTGTAAAGCATGACAATTTCATAAATAAGGGACAGAGATATTTCACGGCATAAGGAGATAATATAATCCATAGAACTTTATTGTGAAACTTAAAAGCGGCCTACTATTGAGCGGTCTTTGTCAGCCAAAGCGGCACACAGTTATATAGTCTCCAGACAAAATATATACTCATCAATATCAATTTGCTTACAAGACTTCCAAAACAAATAAGTACGAAATAGTGATCTGGAATCAACAGCGACTGTTGACAAAGAACTTTGGAGCCGTATGAACAGAAGTGTTAAATTATTACGGCTATATACCAGTGATAATGATTACTCTCTTTTACCGACGTAATTGGATAGTAGGTAATAGAAGATTGGTGTATAAATAAAACACTTGTAAAACACATTAATTATATTCACAACCTAGTACACATCATAACACCCACACACACAGACACAGTAAGCATTCTACCATGATTTTTCACTTTAACTTAGAGTTTCAGTTGGATAAATTTGTCAATGACGAGGCAAAGCTTAACTATAATAAGGCAAATTTCACTAATATGAGAGATATGTCCGCGGAAATCAAATGGGATAATATCTTGACTTTGGAGAACGTTGAAGAGAAGTGGGTGAAGTTTTTAGAATATCACAACAGAGTTATTAAGGAGTGTGTCCCCCATTATATACCCCATACTGGAATAACAAGACCCAAGTGGATGAATCGTAGGTTGGGTAAATTGATCAACGATAAACAAAGGGCTTGGCAGAGATATAGATCTAGACCCACTCATATTAGGAGAGAAATATACACTAATCACAGGAACAGGGTAACTACTGAAGTGAAGTCAGCCAAGTTCAATTTTGAGAAACGAGTGGCTTTAGACTCGAAGAATAATCCTGGTCAGTTCTGGGGGTATGTGAGGAGTAAGACTACCAATAAGAGCAGTAGAAACTTAGAAAGACGACTAGGGAGATTTGACCTGTAGGGTATGGAGGAAGTGGAGGTGGTGAGCAAAGTGTTTAAGGAAGATATATGTGAAGCAAGTGGGGAGGTGTGTAGTAAGGAGAAGAGGGAGGGGAATGAAGGGTACAGCATGGTGCATTGTAAAGGTAAAAATAACTGTTGAAGACGGGTGCTGAAATAGGGGAGCTATCCCCCCCGCCAAAGGCGGCTTTCTAGGGCCTTTCCTAGCTGATGCTGAGAGGATTGGGTTCTAGTCATGTGGTGATGGGCTGGTCTATCAGAGTAAGAACTGAGTGATCTCTGCCATACCCATAGCTTACTCTGACTGTTCCTTTTACTTATATATTTTCTAGATTTCAAGTGACGGCGTCTTTTCCGTGGATTGACCTCCCAATCTACCAAGATTGGAAGCCAAAGGGTCACATTATTCCTTTGCCCCTCACCTTTCTCTTCATAATTGCTGAGGGGCACAGAGCCCTGGGTGGGGCTTTGGTTTCCCAGGCGTTTCCGCACTCTCCTCAGCTCCCCGCGATGGAGTGGCTTCGGTCACCCAGGCTTTATTGTGGTCAGCAGGGAGGGTTCTATGGGGGCGCTCGGTTATGGCCTTGGCCTTGTTCGGGGCCTTGGGGCTGTTCGGCCAGGCAGCTTGGGGAACAACAACAACATCAACAACAACAACAAGAAAGCATATAGAGAGTGATTGTGTAGTAGAGAGAAAGAAGATTGGGAGAGACAGAAAAGGGCGAGGTACTTTGAGCAAAAGAGAATGGTGAAGAGAGTAATGAAGGAAAGTAAGAGAAGAGCAGATAAGGAATTTGAAGAGTGTAAACTGGAGGGCGTGTAAGAAACTGTTCTGTAAAGAGGCCAAGACAGTTAGGGAAGGTGGCAAGTGAAATAGTAAAGTTGTGAAAGATAAGAATGGGCGAGTGTTAGTCGATAATTAAGATAAAGTCGAAAGAGGGAATGAGTACCTCAACGAATTGCTGAATGTAAGGAATGCAGCACTAGCAAACATAGTTGTATGTGGTATGGAGGGAGAAGAAGAGATGTAGTGGAGGATTAAGAGGAGATCAGGAGGTCAGAGGTGTGTGAAGTCATGAAAAGTGTGAAGATGGGGCAAGCATCAGGAATAGATGGAGTGTGTGGGGAAATTCTTAGTTATGGTGGTGAGATTGTGATCGAATGGGTATGGACAATGTGTAAACTAGCATGGGAGAAGGGGAATGCACCTGATGACTGGATGACAGACATAATAGTCCCCCTGTATAAGGGTAAAGTGGAAAGAGGAGTGTGTGGTAACCACCGGGGAATATGTCTTTTAAGTGTAGTAGGGAAGCTGTACAATAGGGTAGTGATTGAGAAAGTGAGAGTGAGAACGGATAAATGTATAGGTGACGAGCAGGGTGGGTTTAGGAAGGGAAGAGGATGTGTAGATCAGATTTCTGTTCTGAAATGTGTTGTGGAGATATATCTGGAGAAGCAACAAAAGCTGTATGTTGCCTTTATGGACTTGGAGAAGGCCTATGACAGAGTGGTTAGAGAAGGTATGTCGAAAGTATTGAGAATATATGGAGTAGATGGTAAGTTGCTGAAAGCAATTAACCTAAGAAGTGCTCAGGGGGGGGGGGGGGAAATTACACCATAGCCCTGTGCAGACCTATTTCCCTGTTTCCATTCACTAAAATCGTTATCTTACCATTAATATCATTAATACTTATCCATATGCGCCTATTTTACGTTTAATATGAAGATATTAACCTGTTACAACAATAAAACAAGTGGAAACAGTGTTTGGCTGGTAAAAATCGCGAAATGAGAGCGAGAGTTACATTCATCAAGTGTGAGCCAGCCTAGCCAACATCCACCCCTCACGATGCCTGGAGCGACACTGACGTCTCTCTCCTTATCTCTTTCTCTTTCTCACGCTTGGTAACACATATGACCACGCCCTGCTAGCAACTCGCTATTGTTAGCACGAAAATATACCTAAGAATAAGGGAATAACAGGGAAAATAGGTGATAATTGAAGGGGGGGGGGAGGGGGGGGGAAGGAGGGGATGTGGAGGAGTGATATTTGGCATGGCCAAAGGGCAAAACAAAAATAAAAATCAATTGCTATTTGGGTGGTTTAAATGTTTTTTTTTTTTAGGCCTAGGATCATAAGAGTCTTCCCGCAGCTGACCGGTAAAACTCATAAGAGTCTCCAAAGGCGTCAGTACGAGTGGAGAATGAGCAGAGCGAGTTCTTTGATCTGAATGTTGGGTTGAAACAGAGGTGTGTGATGTCCCCGTGGTTGTTTGATGTATATATGGATGGAGTCATCAAAGAAATACAAGGAAGAACAGTGGATATTGGTGTACCGCTGATAAGGGAGGGAACACGAAAGGAAGCTACCTTTACTGCTATTTGCCGATGATACAGTTATGATGAGAGATAGTTGCAGGGTCTGGTAAATATGTTTGGAACAATATGTGAAAAACGAAATCTGAAGGTAAATGCGGGGAAGAGCAAGGTTATGGTCTTTGAAAGGGGTGCAACCACAGAGTGTGAGGTGAGATTGAACTGTCTGGCTATGGAGAATGTCAGCTCATTTAAGTATCTGGGCAGTGTGCTGAGTAATGATTGGAGTATGGATGAAGAAGTGCGGGAGAGGGTGGAACAGGGGAAGAGGGATGTAGGAACGCTGAAAGCAGTAACAAGAAATAGGGTGGTCAGCATGGAAGTAAATAAGTCCTTGCATGACAGTGTGGTAATCCCGACATTAACCTACGGAAGCGAATCATGGACGTTGGTGGAGAAACTCAGACCAGGAGTGAGAGGGGCGTGAGAAGTGCGTGCGGAGTTACATGGAGGGATAGACAGACGAATGAGGAAGTAAGAGAGAGGTGTGGTGTGGATGTAGTTGTGGTGGAAAGTGTGAAAAGGAACACTTTGAGATGGTTCAGCCTTATGGAACATATGGAAAGCGAGATAATGACTAAGAGGGTTTACGAGAGTGAGGTGGAAGGATGGAGTGAAGAAGTATATGAGTGAAGGCGGTGCTGGATGGGAGGAAGGGCGTCGACTGACTGGGGACAGAGGTGAATTGGGGCGTTCCTTTCGTGGCCACACCTTCGGGGATCACGGCGTCCGGCAATAGATAGATAGAAACAAACCAATTGCTGCCAATTTATTATGATTTGGGATATTTTAGAAGGATTTGTATTTACCAAAAGATATAAAACATCGTACAGTATAAATGCTAATCATGATATAATGTGTAATTAACATGATACAATTCCTGTGGCAGGTTAGTGTGGTAGCATGAAGACTAGTAAGGAATTAGTATTCCGTGTTGACCATATCTATTATTTGTTTTACTATTACCATATTTGTGATATAATCTTTTAATTATCAGTTCATAATAATTATCGACACCCTTAATAGTTTTTAATGCCTCACATGTAAGACATTGTTTTAATACATAAGGATCTTTTCTGAAAGAGTTTTTCATCAGTCTTACAAAGTCTGCCATACAGCTAGGGTAATCTCTCGCGTTCCCGTCAAATTTGGTGGCTCTAAGGCTTCCACTGTCCCTTTAGATTTGCACTCCGATACGTTCAAGCTAATTGATATTTTTTTTGCTAGCTGTATGTGAGCTTCATTCCTTTTTCTTTCCAGTTCTAGTATATATGAATCTTCATTTTCTAAAACCGAATCATTTGTTCCGTGTTGACTAAGTAGTTCTATGTATTCTTCATGTATTTTCTCCACTTCAATGAACACATTGTTAATTTTGATCAATATTACAGTGTATCACAGACCAGTGGTGGGCGCGTTCCGGTGGGACCGGTAATGCGGCAGCTCTCCGCGCTCCTCAGACATAAGGTAATGCGGCAGCGCTCACGCACTCCTTTGGTCAGCCTACTCGCTGTGCTTCCCGCTCTGCGCTCCTGCGCTCCGCGCTCCCAAAAATAGGTATTTAACCCTTTCACGCATTTATGACGCAGAGGTTGCCAGATTAACAATAAGAAATAGAGTTCTCTCACTCGTATAATTACCTCTCCAAAATTAGTTTTCTGCCCACAACTAACTCAAAGACAACTGCAGAGGTTGAAGTAACTAAACTAAAGGTTTCTAAATACCCCTAATGGTAACAAAGGCTTTAAAGTAATCCCAATAGGCTCAAAATCGCGTCATATGTCGGAGAGGGTTAATACAAAAAAATAAAACACAGCTTCTAGAAGTTATTTAATTATTTACCTAAATTAATACAATCCTTTGTCTTTCACTTCATTAAATTAAAAAAAATCAAAAAATTCAAAAAAACTCAAGTCATGGTGTCTTTCTGAAGTTTAAGTTTCTCACTTTCTCAGTTTCTGTAATTCTTTATGTCATATCAATGATATGATTGATATCATTGTGACATTGTGACTGTCCATTGATATCTATGATATGACATAAAGAATTACAGAAACTGTCCAAACTGAGAAACTTAAACAGTTAAACTTATCAAGCTAACAAGCCTAACAATACAATAACAACATGATTAGTTGATTACATGATTAAACGATTAATAATTTAATATCATAATATGATATGATTGATATGATGATATCATTAATAATTTATTAAAATAGGCCCCTTCGTAAGCCGTAACTTGCCCGTAAGGTTTACTTAGCATTAGCAACAGCCAAAATAAGTCAGTAACAAGTTAACAACTGTAACGCTGTCAGTCTGTCACTATCATAGTATCACTGTATCACAGTTCACTAACACCGTGAGTAACACCGTACGATGACTGTACACGATAATGACGTTCTTGAACCTGTTGTTGACAGGAAAAATCGCTTCCGGAGTGCCAGAAAGGAGCGCAAAATTCAAGCTGCGCTCCCCGCCTGCACTCCGAGTTCAGATTTTAGCCGCTCCTCGCTCCGCGCTCCTCTATATTGGTAGTGCGCACCGGATCGCAGAGCGCAGAGCGCCAAATCGGCGCACCCACGCCCACACCCACCACTGTCTCAGACAAAGGGTCATCATCGATAGGATTTCTCTGAAGATGTTGTGCTTCCTAGTGAACTTTCTTTTCGCCAAGGCTCGCTGGCATTTCAGTGGTTCCATCTTCTCCTCACGGTTGGCCATCTCTGCGTGTTGTCGAAATGCTTCAGGAGTATCAAATAACAGAGTTTGCCGCAACCATTTTCATTTCAATAGTGTCTACCTGAGATAATGCAAATGATTAATATTCAGAAAAACTACCAATTAATTAAGTAATTCATGATCATGACAATTTAACCTATACATGAAATACAATACAATTATAGAAACTCAATGATAATCAGCATGTATCCTACAAATCTATGCAACTAACAGATACACATTCAAGTGATTCAGTATTAACAATAAATATGGAAAACTAAATATAATATACCATCTTACTAGATTATACAAATTCAGCGAATACTTGTTCAAGTACAAGGACTGATTATTTTAACAAAATAAATTATATTTTTTCATAAAATAAATCGCTTAAATATTCCACAAATAATTTTATGTAAGAAATATAATATTCATAAATATACCTGATGGTAATATGATAACGCCAAGGAATCTAGACTGAGGCTGAAATCAGTGCAATCTTCGTCACCAACTGAACATAACTTGTATTCAGACATCCAAAAACAATAACTGCTCATGAAGGTGTCAGCCCAACAGATGTAGTCCATGAGCCAAGACCCGAATTTTGGGATATCGGTACCACCCGGGGTGACTAATTCTCTTAGGTGTTTTTAGCTTGCTACATGTCTCTAGTTTATGTTTTGATATGATAGCCCTTGCACATTGGTAGCTTAATGGTCGTTATCACTTCTTGAATAGACATACCCTACCGAAAATTCCGAAATTTTTTAAAATGTCAAATTTGGGGACAGGAATGCCTAAATGTCAACAAAATGCATATAGTAATTGTCACATTTAATACAAGTCCTGTAAATACACACTAAGCATGCCATGGGCTTGTACATACTATTATGGCAAATTACTACTCCTAAATATCATCTACGTCAGACTCGGAATCTGACTGTTGTGCCACCGGCTCTTCTTCAATAGCCTTGTTCTGACATGTCTGTAACCTGCACATGTCCGTGCATTTTAGACCATTGCTGAGGCAAGTACACTTAGGGAGTTCGCATGACCGCACACACATGCAAGACAGTAGCTGCATAACAGCATCTGGTGCTGGTGAGCCTCGCATCCAGTTGACGGCAAGCTTACCGTCCTCATCTGTCATCCAACCGCAGTCTGTTGGGTTCGCAACAAATGGCTGGCTCTGAAGACTTCTCCTCCGGATCGCAGCCTGGTAGTTTGCACGCAGTGCATGCATGAAGAGGCAGTCCTCACAAGGAGGGAGTTGACTTGACTCTACCTCTCCACGTCTTGCACAGAACAGCTCATACCGAAGCTTGTTTACCTTAGTTGTGTGGGTAGATGGTAGGTACATGTGGCAGGTGATTTCCTGTAGCTTCTCAAAGAGTTCAGGAGACACTTCCCATGAGCGTCCAAGTTCGTGAAAAGCATGCTGGTATGTCTTGTCCATCTTCACCTGCTTGAGTGTCGTCATCTTCCCTCGGCCAGCGAATGCACTGACGGTATCACAGCCTGTAAAGGCATGCATACCAATCAATGAATCACACACGCTGCCTCCCAGTGTGCGGCTCAGTGTGGTGATATCCAGGAATCTTGTCCGGTTCTTCGTCCCGCACTTCTGGAACAGATGGGATGGGATCTTGTGGCACATGCCAAGACACAACACCATGACGTCTGTATCTTCTGCAGTGATGATGACAGACTTGTTCCCAGATTCTGCTGCATGAAGTGCATGGAGAAGAAGGCGTGTGTCTGCTTCTTCTTGAGTTGACTTAAGCTCAGGAGCCTCTTCCCACTGCTCTTTGGTGATCTTGAAGCAGCGCTGCTCACATGTGACATACAGCTCCTTGTCCTTGAGCTTCTCCCTGTGCTGTGGTGCCTTCCATTCTTCTACCAAGAACTTGATAAGACTTGCCTTGTTGGAGGAACTACCGAGTAACTTTCTCCACTGCTGGATGTTGTGCCCAGGTTGAATGTTCTTGAAATGAATTCCTGTGCCTGCACTTCTTTTGGCTCGTTCTGCATCCTTGATGGATGTCTCCTTGTAGATATCAAACACAACATCAATGCGCCTGCTCTTAGCACCTTCATGAACAGCGTGACTCAGTGCTGTACCTGCAAGCTGTGAAAAAGTTTTGTCGTTTCCCTTCAGTTTGTGGACCAGGCTCATCCCATCAATTATGGTAGCAGAGGGCTCGGGTATCACTTCTGCAGGAGAAACATTCCTCTCTAACTCCTTTGCGAGGGCAGCCTTGTTGGTCTTGCGGAGAGACCCATCACCGCTGGCAAGTGCCCAAGGCAAAGGCCCCAGGGGATGAGCCAAGACATCACTCATTTTGAGCTTTCTGTTCTCGGCAACAAGGATCATCTGGCCAAATAGGTTCCTGTCAGCCTTTAAGATAACCTCCTTGGCATGGTCTTGTGAGCGTGGCTTCATTCTGATGTTAGTGAACGTTCTCAGTTTCGTCTTCGTCATCGTGTCATGAAACTGTATAGTTGGCGTATCGATCTCCAGGCGCTCTTCCTTGAAGGCTTGATATGCATGCTCTCCTATTCTGTAGGCCCCTAGAAGGTCTTTGACAACTTCTGGTGGTGCCATAGTCGCAGTTGACAAACTGACAAGATCTTCTTGCTCTGCGTTGAAGGGGTTCAACCAGCTGGTCTCCATCAGTTGAACTAAAGATTGGACATCGGCCTCATCTCTTCTAATCCTGGGCATCTGTAGGTCTGGGTGGCTGAAGTCAGTATACTTTTGGCCTACTACCATAGTCCTGAGCTGCCTTAAGTACCTGCTGCGATACTCCGATGTCAGGTAGTACCTGGCGACAGCTCCGCCTTTCAGGCTGAAGCCTTTTGTGCCCCCTGGTGTCTGGGTGTCTTTCTTGATCGTCTCTTCGATTGTCTGGTCCACAGGGATCCGTCCAAAGGGATTCTTGCTACCGATCTGGACCGAAAAGCCACCTTGCATGAAGTGTTCATGGACCTCTGGGTGTTCAATGGGCAGTCGAGACATCAAGGCATAGTAGTAGGTTAGGAACCGGGCATAGTTCACTTTGTCATAGGCAAAACACCACGGTATCATCTGTCGGATTGCTCCTAGGTGGAGCATCCAGTTGCCTTCTCTGGAGGCTCGAATTAAGTCCAGCATGATCTCAACCATGTCCAGGTATGACATCCAGAATGCTGAGAGGTTGTGTTCATCTCTGAGGGTCTCAAGATAAACTTGGAAAAGCTTCATGATATGTGTGCATGATTCACTCTCCATCAGCTCTTGAAAGAGTCCCTGAGACACATTGCTGTGAAAGCTGTTGATGTCCTTCAGTGTTTCATCTAGATGGTGTATGTCCCTTGAATGGTTTTCTTCTAGCCATGAAAGGAAGCCTTTCCATGCAAGCCTCATCAGTGCTTCATACACGAGCTTGTGTAGTCTCACTGCTCTGTTGTACCTCTTGCCGTTCATCACTCCTGACACTGATCCTTCTGCGATGATACCTGATTCCACACACAGATCTCTAAGACCTGCATCTTGAAACCTCTTTCCTATGGTGGAGATGAGATTACAGATTGTGTGGAAGACGCCCATCCTGATGATAATGTTCTTGAACTTCTCTTGTTTCCAGATAACTTCGGCAGCTTTGGCATAGAGTGCTTGATCAAACACGCACACAATCTTGTTAAGCTGTAAGGACTGCATGATAGCATGCGTTTGTTCCAAGATTTCATTAACGGTGGACATTTCTGTTGCGGGAGCATTGATAGTGGGCAGGTAGCTTACAGTGTCCTGAACCACTGCAATGTCTCTGCGCATTTTGATGTTGAACCCAGTCCAACTGCTGATGGACTGGTCCTCATGGTCTGACATTCGAGTAAGAAGCCAGATATGGTTCTTTGTCTTTGAATCCTGGACTTCCTTGGTAGTGTCGACATACGCAGTCTCAATCCTAGGTGGCCCTGCCCGCCGCCCAACATTGTATATTGGCAGCATTGATGATGTCTGAGTGATGCTTCTTATCTTGGACTTGGTAATCTCTGGCTGGACTTTCTCTGGCACAGAGCCTGCAACCTTGGACTGGACAGCAATGCCATTGACTCTATGAGAAGTACCTGCTCCACTTAGGGTCTCTTCAAGTCGGTCAATGTTATCCCAGGCCAGGGTTGTGAACACACCAGGGTAGATGTTTGCTGGCAGTGGAATGTCATCCTTTGAGCATTCCAGCTTCTTGATACAAAGGGCTGTATCGATCTCCTCAAACATTGAGTAAGACACACAGTGACCAAGACGATTCAGAGTTCGGATCAGTTCTGTGTTTTCTGTCAAAGACTTTACAGCATTGGTCAGCAGTACGTGCTTGGGTGGTTTTGTCTTGCCACTGGTAACAGCAAAGACCAAGTCACTGCCAAAGGAAGTGGCAAGACGTTGAGCTCTTTCAGAGGGAGTTTCACACTCACACTCTCCTGTCAGCAGGGTGTGCAGGAATTGAGTGACTGCTGCAGGAATGACATTCTGATCTGTATCGGGAGGCCATGGCTGACTCACATCTTGTTTATTGATCTCATTCCTCAGCTGCATTCCTGCTTTGGTTAAGACATCTTCAGAGTTAGCTGCTCTTGCTTCTTGCAGGTCTTTTGCCATTTTGTGTGCTTGCCGGGCAAGGTCGTCCATTGAGAGGCTGCGTGGATAGATTAGAAGCTTTCCTTTCTCATCTGGGACAAAGCGTAGTGATTCTCCAAACTCGGTTTCAATCTTTCGGCGAACATGTTTCTTTGTCGCTGGTTTCAGTTGGATAATACCACGGGACATCATGGATCTCTCAAGCCTAGATGTGAGGTTGTCATAGGCAGTACCTCTGGGTTGGGGAATAATTTGGTCCTTATATACAAGCAGAGTTCCTCGAGGGCTTCTGTCTCAACCTCTTCGTAGCGTGCTTCCTCGCTTTCTTCCTGATTTTCACCTGCACCCGACCTGGCGGCCGCTGGGAAATCATCTTTTGTGAAGAGTTTGTAGCACGACTTGTGGTAGTGACCCTCTGCAGCAACAAGGTCTCTGCTAACTAAACCAAGGATTCTCTGGTTGAGTTTCCTTATTGCTGCTCTGCGAATCTTCTCATCTGCTCGTAGCTCAACACACTGTATGAGTGGCTCCCTTGTCTTTGTTGTTTTTATGTACTTGCTTGACTTCTCGCAGAAGATACATACTTTGGCATACACCCTGCTAGTACTAGGGGCATCCCTTGATGCCCTCCTCCTGGGGTCGACGCTTGCTGATTCTATCTTGACACCCTTGGCAAGGATAGAATCCAGTGACTTCTTCATTGTAAAGAGACTACGACATTTACGGTGATAATGTATGTGTGGTATTCCTCCTTCTTCAAGGCCCTTGGCTGCTTCCAGGACTGGATCATGCTGCCTGATTTCTGCAGCCCTGAGCAATGTGTTCCAGGAGTCCAAATCCTGTGGTGACACCAGAGCATCGCTGTCATCATCAGAGCAGTGGATGATACAGTCGATCCGTGCTCTCTTCCTCGCAGATGGTTCCATCCTGCCGTCAAACAGTCGACACACACCTGCAAAAATATCACCATTAAACCATGAACAAACAAACACATTACATGGAAACCACTCTACATATGTTTGCTCCTTCCAATAATAAATTATCCCCAAAATATAACAAAAAATCCCCAAATATGAAATAAACCCCTAAATATGGAGAAACTTGAAATACACATCGGAATAATTCTTGTAGAGAATCAAATAAGCTACAAGAGCTGTTAGAATATATTTTTCAATGTTCCCCATATTTAAGGATTTATTCTAGATTTAGAGGAAAATACCCAAAATATAGAGTATATTCCGAAATATGAGGAAATTTGAAAAATACCTAGGAACAACTCTGGTAGAGAATATAATTCTACATAGGTGTTCAAAGTTTCGCGATGATTGTGTGATGGATTTTAAAGAAAATGAGGAAAACGCCGAGCGTCACGCTAAAAATCTTTATTTTTGGGTAGCGCCCCTATTGCATCAAAAAAATTAGACTAAGCTACCAGTGCGAGAAGGCTATCATATCTTAATGTACTTACAGTCACTCTATAAACATTTTAGTACCATTCGTGTTTAGTCACCCCAGGTGGTACCGATATCTGGCCTGGCTCATGGACTAATGGCAGTGTCAACAACCATATGAAGTCAAAAGCATAGTTCACCCAGAAGCTCAAGAAGCACCACAGAGACTGTGAACCATAAATTCATAATATGCCTCCCACATAGTTAGAAGGCATATTATCATCAGAACCTGATATAATGCCTCAGTATTTACAAGGGAAACTACCAGTGACATGCCAAGTCCAGGATTAGTGCATGAGGGTTAAGTTCTTGGCAGGATTATATGTACCACAGAGAAGGTCGCAAAACAAATATAAAAGTGTAATAGGTTCAAGTCACCCAGGCCAGATAGCTTTCTTCCCCAAATTGTATAAGAACTGTGAGATGAAATTGCACCTTTCTTGGCAGAAATCTTCAATAAATCACTAGTAAATGGGGGGTCCCTGAAGACTGGAAACTGGCCAATGTGACCCTCATCTTTAATAAAGGGGATCATGGAGTCTCCCAAGAATTATTGGCTATTAAGCTTGACTTCTATACTAGTAAACTTTCGGATGGGATACTATTAAACAAGATAGTTGACTGCTTTGAAATCCACAATATAATTACAGATCCCCAACATGGATTCAGGCAACACTGATCATGTCCTACAAATTTGCTCGAATTTTTCCATGAAATGCTGAGTCAGTATGACAAAAGTAGAGCCATAGACATCCTTTACATAGATTTTCAAAACGTTGTTGACAAGTGCCTCTTTGCAGGATAATGTCAAAAGTGAGCGCACTAAGCATCAATACAGAGGTCACAAATTTGACAGAAAGTTGGCTAACAGAAGACAACAACGAGGAATGGTAATCAATGGTGTTTCTTCTGAGTGGACTCAAATTACTTTTGGAGTTCCACAGGAATCTGTCCTTGGCCCACTTCTGTTTATCATATATATCAAAGACATTGATATTGGTCTGTTGAGTGTGATCTCCAAGTTTGCAGTTGACAAAAAGCTTGGAATGAATGTGAAGGATCCTAAAAAGGTTGAACAGCTCTGGATGGACCTCAAGAGACTGGGTGAATGGTCAGAGACATGACAGATGCCTCTAAACTTGGAGAAGTGCAAGATGATACATATCAGTCAAGCAAACCCCAAGTCAAGCTATTTGCTATTGGGAATGCCTTTAGAAGTGACTGATTTGGAAAAGGATTTGGGTGTTCTGACTAGCAGTGACCTAAATTATCCATGCAGTGCATTGAAATAGAAAAGGAAGCTCAGCAATTATTAAGAGGTAAATCAAGTACAGAAATAAGGAAATAGTCATCACACTTTAAAACCCTTCGATACGGCCTCTCCTGGAGTATGCTGTTCAATTATGTTCTCCGTCACTCATGAAAAATATAGAGCGACTGGAAAGAGTACAAGCTAGGGCCAAAAACTGTATTCCATCGATCAGAAGACTGAAATATGAGGACCGGTTAAGAACTCTTGATCTCCTTCCGTTAGAGACAAGCCGACTAACAGACCAGCTCATTGAAGTATTTACAATACTTAATGGTTTTGACAATGTGGATTATAGCAATTGTTTAGCATAAATATGAATACAACAAACAACCATGGCTGGATATTAGTATTTAAAAGAATCAGCAGTAGTATTTGTTTACACTTTTTCACATAAAAATATCTGTTCTACCTGGAACAAATTCCCCCAGAAGTTGTAAACAGTTCTTCAGTAGAGCCGTTCAAGAAGAGAGTAGATAGTATTGTGCACACTCTGCAATAAGTGTACAGTAGTGCACTAAACCGTCTCTCTCCTTCCACTTCGAGTATCTCCCCGGAATGGTCTCCGAGATACTAAATATTCCTTGTAGCTCCATGTAAATGTATTTCTCTCTCTCACATACACACACACTGTGGGCACTTATGCAAATGGCATATGGTAGGCATGGACGTGATAGTTGGCAGGTGTCCAAGGTATAATTTTGAGGTATGAATAGTTTTGTATAAGCCGTGTAGGATGGAAGCCACATTTTCCTCACCAATGATTACAGGCCAATTATTGAGTGCATAATTTTGAAGTGTGTTACAAAAAGAGATTTGTCAATCATAATATAAAAAGTAACTCCCATTGAGAACGATATTTTGAGCTAGGTGTATTTATTTGATATGTTTATGGAAGAGCAAATACCAAAAATGGATTTAATCTTCCCTGAACAGCAAAATCAGTATTATATTTGAAGTATGGAAGCGTACGGAATTAAAGTATGGTAGTCATATACTCTCCAACAATAATATAGTAAAATAATTAACATTAAGAGCGAAATGTAGAGATACAGAAAGTTAAACATATTATTCCAAACACCAAATACTCAACTGCAATAAAGGAATAGGCCAAACGCAGAGGATAAATAATGTTCAATGCCACTGTGGGCTACATATTATAGAGTTGATAAACAAACTAGCACCTATACTTGACAATCGGCATCAAGAACATAATAGAGATTCAACAAAATATTCCAAAATAAACCATCTATAAGGAGCTATATGTAAACATTGTAGAGGTATCTATGACAAATCAAAGAATTATATTTGATGTCAAATATTCGACAGAAGTAAAGAATTAAGACCTCTCTGAAGAGTAAAACGTAAAGGCGAGTGTAAATACTAGACATATGAAAGCCCAATAATGTACAACAACAAATCAATTTTCAATCCCCGCAGATCTTCAACCTGCGGATGTAGCAACACAAGTGATCACACCCACAACTCCCTAGAGACACACCAGTGAGAAAGACTGTTTGTGTATTATAGCCAGCCGAGTTGAGAAGGGTCGTACATCAGGATTCAAAAGATTTGCGAAATTTTTGACAAAAAATCCTTCAAGCCAGAAAATTATGATTGTGCCAATCTGCTGAGCCGATACAAAAGGCAACCGCTAAAGGGAGAGTATAAACTGTTATGAGTGACAATGAATGCCCAACTCGGAGTGTGTACAGTATGTGTGTGTGTGTGTGTGTGTGTGTGTAGCCGACACCATTAGCCGGACAGCCGGACAATATATATTTAGATCGTGTTATGATATTCATCTCTGTATTAGTGAATACACTTATAGTGCATGTGTGTGTCACAACTAAAACAAAGAGCCTTGCAGTTGTACTGTGAACAATATATGTAGAAAGTCAGCTAGAAAAACAAACAACGATCCAATCTTAGTATTATCATCAAAAGAACAACTTCATCCTCAGAGACCTCAAACAGCAGCAGCAGTAACCACCAGGACACACACAGCTCACCAGGGACCCACAACAACACAACTTGTCTGATTACTTGCACAACTGCCCTTCTGAGACCACTGGACAAAAACATGCATGAAACAAGTATCACAACTGTTAATGAACCTCATCCTTTTTCCAGACCAACAGTACATGCGCAAGATTTAGATATTTGTTGTTGTCAAGCTGAACCAGATAGTGTTCGCAATGTTGTATTTATAATCATACTTGGTTGATCTTTGAAGATGGCAAGCTCAAAAACACACTAATAACATGGCCATGTGTTTTACAAAGAGTAAAGGCAGAGTTACAAGAACACTTGTTGGGTGTGGCAACTCTCGACGTCCAGCAGCAGTAACTACGATAAGAAAAGGTTTAGCAAAACAGCACCGAAAATAAACCGTGATTTATGATGATCTATTGATCAGTAATACGTTCTTCAAAAAAAGACGTATACACAAGTACACCTGGCATAGACTTGTGAGGGGAGAGATTGTAGAGAGGGCATTGATGGATTATGTGCTGGTGACAAGGGAAAGATTGTGTAGACTGCTGGATGTGAATGTGATGAGAGGTGAGGCGGAGGGTATGTCAGATCATTACCTGGTGGAGGGAAAGCTAAGAGTTAAGAGTTACAGGAGAATAAGAGACAAGCGTGAAGTAAGAGAGGTAATAAAAGTTAGTGAGTTAGAGAAGAGTGAAAAAGAGAGGGAGTAAAGGAAAGACTAAATGAAAAGTGGATGGAAGTGAGAGAGATGGAAGAGAGAGAAGTAGAGGTTGAATGGCAACAGTTTAAGGAAGGAGTGAAAGCAAGTGCAGAGGTAGTATGCGGCAAAAGGAAAGTAGGAGGCAGAGGTATCAGGAAGGGAAGCGAGTGGTGGAATGATACGGTGAGAAAGGCAGTTGAGGAGAAGAGACAGTGTTTTGAGAGGGTTTTACAGGATGGTAGTGTTGAGGTATGGGAGAGGTACAAGGAGAAAAGGAGAGAGGCAAAACGGAAAATTAGAGAAGCGAAAAAAGATGCAAACGAAAGGTGGGGGCAAAGGCTGAGTGAGAATTTTGAAGAACGAAAGAAGATGTTCTGGAAGGAGGTAAATAAAGTAAGGAAAGGAGGACAAAAGAGGGAAGAGTCAGTGAAAGATGAAAATGGAGAATTACTAGTGGAACCAGTTGAAGTGAGGAAAAGATATGCCGAGTATTTTGAATCTTTGTTAAATACAAGAGATGGAGAGAAGCAGTGATTGAAGCAGAGGTGGATGGAGATAGGTTACCCAGGCCACCCAGGTGGCAGGGAATGAATGAAAGGATTGAGGAAAATTAGGTGAAAGAAGCAGTGAAACAAATGAGAGCGGGAAAAGCAGAAGGTTTGGATGGTATTGCTGTGGAGTGTATAAAGAAGGGTGGAGATGTGATAATAGATTGGTTGGTGAGACTTTTCAATGTGTGCTTTGCTGTGTCAATGGTACCAATAGACTGGAAGAGTGCATGTATTGTGCCGTTGTACAAGGGGAAGGGAGATCGGCAGGAGTGTTCAAGTTATAGAGGTATTAGTTTACTGTCAGTGGTTGGAAAGCTGTATGGCAGGGTGTTGATAGAGAGGATAATAAAGTGTACGGAGGATGCAATAGGAGAAGAACAGTGTAGGAGGGGAAGAGGGTGCGTGGATCAGATGTTTGCAGTAAGACAGTTATGCGAGAAGTATTTAGAGAAGCATAAGGTGATATTTTGGGCTTTTATGGACTTGGAAAAAGCGTATGATCGTGTGGACCGTGAAGCAATGTGGAAGGTGTTAAGGATTTATGAAATAGGAGGAAATTTGTTAGAAGCAGTTAAGAGTTTTTATGAAGGGAGCAGAGCATGTGTGATAGTAGGAAATGGTGAGTTGAGTGAATGGTTTGAGGTAAAGGTAGGTTTGCGACAGGGTTGTGTAATGTCACCATGGCTGTTTAATATGTTTATGGATGGTGTGGTGAGGGAGGTGAAAAGGAGAACTATGGGAAGAGGATTGGGTTTAGTAGGAAAGAATGGTAGAGATTGGGAGTTGAATCAGTTGCTGTTCGCTGATGACACAGCATTGGTGGCGGATTCTGATGAGAAACTGCAGCGGGTATTCAAAGAGTTTGGTGTGGTTTGTGGAAGGAGGAAACTGAAGGTGAACGTCAATCAAAGTAAAGTAATGGTGTGTAATAGGGGAGAGCATAGGGTGAATCTAGATGTGAGGCTGGATGGGGAAATATTGGAACAAGTAGAGTGTTTTAAATATCTAGGAGGAACGATAAGCAGGAGTGGAGGTATGGAAGTGGAGGTAAAACAGAGAGTGTGTGAAGGAAGGAAGGTTTTCGGAGCAATGGGAAGTGTGTGGAAGACGAGAAATCTCGGAGTGAAAGTAAAAAGTGCACTGTATCAAGGAATTGTTGTGCCAACAGTGATGTATGGGGCTGAGACATGGGCTCTAAAGAAAAAGGAGAAAAGAGGGCTGGATGTGATGGAGATGAGCTGCTTGAGGAGTATGTGTGGAGTTACTCATAGAGACAGATTGAGGAATGAAGAGATACGTAGGAGAGTGGGGCAGCAAGATCATTTGTCAGCCAGAGTGGTCAGAAGGGTGCTGAGCTGGTATGGTCATGTTGAACGAATGGGAGATGAAAGGCTTACAAAGAGAATATGTGAGTCAGGTACAAGGGGAGATAGAAGGGCAGGAAGACCCCCATTGAGATGGAGAGACTGTGTAAGAAAGGCTTTGGATGATAGAGGAATGACTATATATCAGGCAGGGGAAGTGGTGGTGGACAGGAGTGAATGGAGAATGCTTGTGAATAGTTGAGTGAACACGTGGTCATTTGGAGTAAGGGGTCGGGCGCAAGTTGGACTAGATAATAGTCCATCAGGCGCCTGGCCCGGGGAGACGATTAATATGAAGGGTGTGCCTGGAAGTGTGGTGGGAGGGCTTGTGGCTTTGGCTCCGCTGCATGTCTGCCTGCCGAGATCGGAACCTCTCCGGGTGGTCAGGGGCCGGGGGAGTGCTGGAGCGACCTTGGTAACCCTGGTCTCTGGGTCTTCTCCTGGGTGACCTGGATGTGTGAGAGTTTGTGTTTTTTATCTGTGTTTATTTTTTGTTTTATGTTGTTTTTCCTGTTCTTGCTCTGTCTTGAGTCGGCTACCCCCAAAATGGGGATTGGGCCTGAGCATATAGATAGATAGATAGGTAGATTGATCAGTCATACCAGAATTACATTTTTGTGTTATTTTATGCTCTACTGTCAAAACAATTTCAGCTAACAACTTTTATTTTACTGATCGTAAATGGCAACATGCTATCACCCAATTCTGAAAATAATAATAATAAAGGTTATATAAAACACAAATACCACACATTTGAAAAGGTTACACTTTTAATTAAAATATACCAACAGTTGGCTGACCAATGACGGGGATCAACAGGTAATTGGTATTAATGTTTCTATAAACGAGTGAGAGAGAGATAGAGAAAGAGAGAGAGAGAGAGAGAAAGAATGGTTAAACTGTATATTTTAAAATGTATTAATATACAGTATATTAACTGGGGCTATTGTACGCACCAATCGAAGAGGGCAATACCCAGAAGAGGTATAGGCATGTGGTAATGATTCACTGGATCTCCTGTTTCATTTACGTGACCTCTCTACTGTGTTATTTGTGTCTCACCTACAAAGAGAGTAATCCAGCTATCTCTCATAAAGACACACACACACCATCTATTTCTCCCTCTCTCTTCTTATTCCACAAGCACACAGCACTGCTTTTCAATACACCAACAAATCAAAAATCAAAACATGACTCGCTATCACTCTTTCTGATTTTGGGGAGAAACTTGTTACAGGAAGCAGTTTGTCTAGTTCATCCACATAGGAAGCAAACAAGTTGAACCGAAAAAACAAGACCACATTATTAAAATGTAAAACTTGCAAACTAAACAAACCAAAACTGAGACAAAGACAATATAAAGGCAAAACAACTAATCAAAATCGCTATGTGGAAACAACGCCTACTAAAATAAAATCTATGAAACAAAAGAACACAATCCACCACATAGGGTGCACATTACTACATGAGCAAGTTAATCTGTTTCCCAAGCAAACTAATCACACACATAACAACGCACTATCGTCACGTTCAAGGAATTAGTCAGTTTGGGATAAATACATAAATTAATCCTTTGAAGACTAAAATGTAATGAGAAAACAATAAAAACAAGAGCCACACAGATAAAGGAAAAGATAAACTGGTTAGAAAGGTCAAGGTGGTGGAAATCCCGGAGAGGCTAGAATCGCATTATTTCAACGTTGTTAGGTACCTGCTGGCAGAGTGCCCTTGGATGGATGGAGGAGAAAAGAGAGACAAAGTTACATTGAATAGTTGGAATTTTGGTCCATTCCAAAGATATGCCGTGATGTAGATCCTTCCTACACAGCCATCGCCATCATCACTGCTGTGATATGTGCGCCCCTACGCACACAACAGTGCACAGACAGACAGGCAGACACATAACGCAATGATTATAATACTACGCCACCCTACGTGGGCTTCGCATGAATGTTGTGTAGATAATCATTGTAGCTAAAGACCATGTATTATATTTATTCAATACATCCATATATTCTTGGGGCCATACCAGTGGAAGTTGTTTGTGGTGACCGTCACACGTTCTCTGGACTGTTATCTCTGGCGTGAACCATTTTGTATTTTTATATTCAGGGTGAGACTCGCGATTATTCAGAATCTATATACTATCTCTCTCTAAGCAAAACAATAACCTGTTCAAGAATGAAGACTAAAACAAATGCGTTTAATTTTCATGAGGACACTAACAAAATCATGAAGTTAACACATGCCATTTATCTTCAGGATCCCCTAAGACACACCACAGAGATGGATACCATGCGACCTTGAAGAGAGAGATCTCGGTTGAGAACACAAACATTCTAGCAATTTATCAAGATCAAAGAAGGTTGCCCATCCTAAAAACTCTTTTCATAAAAGAGTTATCCCCCAACCTTTCATACACAAGCCGAAGATCTGCAAGCCTTAATTAAGTAGTGAGGGCTACTAATGAGGTCACAGCGGCCAGCCAATGAGAGGGCTACTAATGAGGACACAGCAGCCAGCCAGCCACCTCACAGCTAGCCAATCAGAAGCCTTAAAACCAATCACTTTCCAAGTGTAAGGTATATTAGCTAACTAACTCACAACATTCACTCCCAAACAACCTCCCTCCCATCATCATCCCGCCTCTTCCAGGATCACCTTCACCACCCAACCTCATTCCTACACAGGCTATGGGGCCAAGAAGTCACCCGAGAAGGCGTCTGTATCTCCAGAAGTCTCTCTCAAAGACCACTCCGCTACCTCCTCGTACAGTCTCTGATTCTCCACCACCACCAGGCAACTCTTGCAGGACCAGCCTCAACCTCCACTCCATCACCAGCCACCATTGAACATCCGGTGGCATCCTCCTCTTCTGCATCTGATTACTCCGAGTCCACCATAGGAGAAGATGTCGATGTGGAGGAGATAGAAGATGATTGAGATGACGACATCGACTTGGGGGCAACTGCCAGCGAGCTGCAAGAGACCTACCGTGAGCTGACTAAGGAGATCAAGAGGGCTGCGGCAGAAGGAAATCGTCCCTCACCAGCGATCCAGAGAAGATTCTCGAAGTGTCTAGTCCAGATGAGCATCAACAAATTTAAAAAAAACAGCAACACAGACCGCCTTCAAGCTTTTACCTACTACTTAACTTCCATATCTCCCCCACCTACTGTAAATCTTCAACTAATACTCTTATATCCTTCACACTTTTCTATCCCATTAATTGAACTTGAACTTCACTCCCACAGCAGAGATCAGCCAGCCAATCAACATGCCTGTTGAAACTCCTAGTGCCACCACCAAACTCACTGGCCATGTTAAGTGGTTCAATGCCAAGAAGGGATTTGGTTTTATCACCTACAGTGGAGGGGATATTTTGTTCACTCCACTGGCATCTCCAAACCCAATCCTCTCCATCTTGTGCCCTCTCTTGCCACAATGAAAGGGTATCCTTCACCATCAAGAGGAGAAGGAGAGGAGATGATGCCATCAATATCCTGGGCCCTGATGGAGAGATCCTGAAGGGTTCAAGACATGGTAGAACAGGCAAGAGGGAGGACAACCACCACACCACAGCAGCAGTCAGTTGTGTTAAACACCCGGATTTGGTCCAGGTTGTTGTCACAACTGCAGTGACCCTCTGAAAAGGGGATCACAAGCTACTTCAAGAGTATCTTCCTACACTCCTGAAGGCAAACAACCTCCCTCCCATCATCATCCCACCTCTTCCAGGACCATCTTCACCACCCAGCCTCATTCCTACTCAGGCTATGAGGCCAAGAAGTCACCCAAGAAAGCGACTGGAACTCCAGAAGCCTCTCTCAAAACCTCCACCACCACCGCATACAACAGTCTCTGCATCACCACCTCCATCACCTGTCAACATCGCAGGACCAGCATCAACCTCCACTCCATCACCAGCCACCATTGACCATCCGGTGACAACCTCCTCCTCTGTGTCATCTGAGTACTCCGAGTCCACCATGGGAGAAGAAGTCGACGTGGAAGAGATTGAAGAAGATGATAGAGATGAAGATATCGACTTGGCGGTAACTGCCAGCGAGCTGGAGAAGACCTACAGTGAGCTGACAATGGAATAGAAGAAGACTGTAGCAGCAGGAATAACTACCTCACCAGCCATCCAGAAGAAGCTGATAAAGTGCTTGCACCAGATGCACCTTCCCAAAAACACTTAAATAATGGAGCAACTTGGTTGAGCCCAAGTACTTTTATCTTTTACTGTACTTCCCATTCCCGAACTTATTCTTCCTCTATCCAAAACTCTTTACTCTCCTATTTTTCTATAGCCACCTGACCTGACCTGATTCACTCCATGCTGGTCGAACTTATACCCATTTGCCCACCACGTTTAGACTGTTTTTTTCACTCCTGTGGAATTCTTTTCATATAAGCCAGATTAATGATTTTTTTTTAACTTTAAATTTTTCACTCTTGATGATTTAATTTCGTTTAAGCCAATTTTTCGTCAGTTTCTGGGCTCAAACTTTTTCAATCATGAAGAATTAATTTCATTTAACCTACTTTTCTTTGGACTAACTTATCTATAAAAGATGAATTAATCTCATTTAAGCCAGTTTTTTTGCTTCGTTCACTTTAACTTTTTCACGCTTGATGATTTACTTTAGTTTAAGCCAATTTTTCATCAGCTTCTGGACTCTAACTTTTTCATTCTTTAGGAATTAATTTCGTTTAACCTACTTTTCTTTGGATTCTAACTTTTGTTTTTTCTTTTGTTTTCCCCAGGCACTCTCAACAGCATAACCGCCACTTACAATCCCCAGCCGTCGTATGAAGCCGAACACCAAAGCTATATCCATGCGGAGGCCCCTTAAGTAGGGGTGGTTATAGGAAGCGGTTGGGGTGGCACCCTTTCTCTCAACTTCTAGGGTTAGGGCCCGTTTCGGGGGCCATAACCAGACATTCGATCCTCCCTTTGTGCTATCCAAGAGGCACACCCTTTTCAGCAGGGAGGTGGGGGGGGGGGGGGGGGGGTGATGTAATCGTGGCCTCTTTAGCCAAGGGTATTAGGTAGTATCATGCTGATGAGTGTTGCATTCTTTCTTTTGTGTTATATATAATCCATCTTATTGTTTGAGCCTGAGCCATGGAGTTATCAAGTAATATATTTTCGAAAGGTCTACCCATTTACATTAGCCTTTTACTATAGATTTGTAATTTTCACAATATGGTTGATACATAACCAAGTAAATCATATATTGTAATGAATCTCTAAAGAAACAAGGATGGCAACCAAAGTAAGACTTAAGATAATAAATCGCGATAAAGATACATCTATCTCTAAAATAACACAGCTGGCCTATGGGCATCTGAGGATTGCTTTCACAAAGTTTCACCCTACAAATGACGGTAACAAAGCTATTTTCCGTAATGAACAAGATGCTGATAAACTTCTAGGAATAGAATCACATAAACTTTTCACGGCAAATGGTATTGAGATAATAACTCCACCTGAAGTGCGTGCCAGCTGTACTGTATTCATCAAACAAAACTTTACAAGCATGTGGAGGACCATACAGCTGATGAAATAAAACAGAAGTTGGAGGAACAAAACGATTGGCTCAAGGTAGAGGAGGTCATAAAGATAAAAGAACGTATACCACATTATGAAGGTCAGAACAGCTGAAACTGCAATGGCAAAGAAAATCGAGGAACAGGGACTACTCGCTTTTAATATGAGCATTACACCAGCACAATGTCAAAGAGAGAAGTACATCCATATCCTAATCTGCTACAAATGCTGTAAACTCGATGACCACTCCCAGAACACCTGCGCACAGTCGGAAACAGTATGGTCCGACTGCGGAAACCGGACATGATTATCAAAACTGCACAAACAATCATATAGCATGTATAAATTGTATAAAGGCAGGCAAATATAATTTCAACCATGGCTTGTCCAATCCGGAAAGACATTATGAAAACAAAACGGTAAAATTAAGAAAGAACAAAACCAGAAAATAGAACCCTAGCAGAAGTTGTAAGGACAGCAACTAGGGATTCTCAGGCAGGGGCAACTAATATAAACCTCAGTGTTATAAAACACAATCAAATTTGAATCAGCATTATGCATGCACATGTGCCAAACCTAAGAAATACTGGCTGCTACAAGACTGAACTGAATAATTGCTCAAAATGAACAACTTACCAGAGATGTGGTTTCCTTAAAATCCGAAGTCGGGGTCAGTTTTGCGGGCTACCAGTGACCCTCAGGAGCAGACTATAGACCTTCAGGAACAGAATATGGAAACCATGGAAGGAACACCGATAACCAGACCTCACCCCCCTGGGGGTAAGGGATTAGAATATGCCCCATGTGCCTTCTGCGTGTCGTAAGAGGCGACTAAAGAGGTTGGGTCGGCGGGCTTGCGACCCCCACCCGGAAAAAAAATACAAAGCAACGACAAACGAACGAACAGCCTCGGATGCGGACGGACCCTGTGTTGACGAACCCTGACCGACTATGGAGAACCTTACGGACATTCTGAGAATAGGTACATGGGATGTGAGAGGCATGAATGATGACCCAAAAGAGAGAGGTACTGGAAGTGTTAGTGAATGCCAGGCTGGATGTATGTGGAATGATGGAGACCAAATGGAAGGGTACAGATGTGAGAGAGTGGGAGTGTGGAATGGGTGTGTGTGCTGGAGTGAGTGAGGGAACAGCAAGAGAAGGTGCGTGTTTGTAAGTAACAAATGGAAGGAGTGTGTAAGAGAATATGGGTCTGTGGGTTCAAGGATTGTGTGGGTGAGAATGAAAGTAGGAATACAAACGTGGGTGATTGTGTGTGTGTATGCTCCGACAGAGGATAAACTTGTAAAAGAGAAAGAGGAGTTCTGGGGGAATGTGGAGGCGTCCCTGGATAAGTTTGACAAGACCGAAAGAATATTTATGATTGGGGATATGAATGGTAAGGTGAGTGATAGGAAAGTTGATGGGAGGGTGGGGGATTCCGTCAGATGTAAATGGGAATGGTAGTGCACTTGTGAACATATGTGTCGGGAGGAGGTTGTGGATAGCCAACACCTTCTTCTAACACAGAATGATACACAGGTACACATGGAAAGTGGTGAGGACGATGAAGGATAAGACAGTGGTGGTACGAAAGTCACTGATTGATTATATATGTGTGGATGAAAGAATGAAGAAATCTGTGATGGATGCTAGGGTGTATAGGGGTATTGGAGGGGGTCTGTCTGACCATTATGTAGTAGTAGCTAGGGTTAGGATACAAAAGAAGTGGGTGAGGGGAGCTGGAGGGAGGCGAAAGGAAGGTGGAATGGTGAGGAGGGTGGAGAGGCTACAGGAGGAGGAAATCAGGGATGAGTACAGGAGAGCAGTAGAAAGACGACTAGGTGGGTTCGACCTGGAAGATATGGAGGAAGTGGAGGAGATAAGCAAGGTGTTTAAGGAAGAGATCTGTGCAGCATGTGAGGAGGTGTGTGGAGTGAGGAGAAGAGGGAGCTGCTGTTATAATAATGATATAAGAATAAAAGATTAAAATGCATGTACTCCCTGTAAATAAGTAAGTAAAGGAATAAAGTTGGTTAAGTAAGTTTAAATGGGAGTATTATAACAGTTGTCATCACCACCTTTACTCCCCTCCCCCTCACCTTCCACCCCCCAGTTGTCATCACCACCATTACTACCCCCCCCCCCCTCACGTTCCACACCCCAGTTGTCATCACCACCTTTACTACCCCCCTCACCTTCCAACCCCCAGTTGTCATCACCACCATTACTACCCCCCCCACCCCCCTCACGTTCCACACCCCAGTTGTCATCACCACCTTTACTACCCCCCCTCACCTTCCACCCCCAGTTGTCATCACCACCATTACTACCCACCTCACGTTCCACCCCCCAGTTGTCATCACCACCTTTACTCCCCTCCCCCTCACCTTCCACCCCCGAGTTGTCATCACCACTTTAACTAGCCCCCTCATTCACCTTCCACCCCCCAGTTGTCATCACCACATTTACTACCCTTCCCCTCACCTTCCACCCCCCAGTTGTCAGCACCACCTTTACTACCCCCCCCCCCTTCATTCACGTTCCACCCCCCAGTTGTCATCACCACATTTACTACACTTCCCCTCACCTTCCACCCCCCAGTTGTCAGCACCACCTTTACTACCCCCCCCCCCCCTTCATTCACGTTCCACCCCCCAGTTGTCATCACCACCTTTACTTACCTACCCCTTCACCTTCCACCCCCCAGTTGTCATCATCACGTTTACTACCCCCCCCCCCCCCCCCCCTCACCTTCCAACCCCCGTTGTTGTCATCATCACCTTTACTACCCCGGCCCCCTCACGTTCCACCCCCCAGTTGTCATCACCACCTTTACTTCCCCCCATTCCCCTCACCTTCCACCCCCAGTTGTCATCACCACCTTTACTACCCCCCCCCCTCACCTTCCACCCCCTAGTTGTCATCACCACATTTACTACCCCCCTCACCTTCCACCCCCAGTTGTCATCACCACCTTTACTACCTTACCCCCCCCCCCCCCTCACCTTTCACCCCCAGTTGTCATGACCACCTTTACTACCCCCCCCTCACCTTCCACCCCCAGTTGTCATCACCACCTTTACTACCCCCCCCCTCTCACCTTACACCCCCAAGTTGTCATCACCACCTTTATTACCCCCCCCTCCCACGTTCCCCCCCCCAATTGTCATCACCACCTTTACTACCCCCACCTCCCTCACCTTCCACCCCCAGTTGTCATCACCACCATTTTTGTTCTATGTGAATGAGGGAGACAAAAGGCATAACTGCCTGCAGCGAGTGCCTCCCCCAGATTTCAAAGAGTGACAGGGCCGAAATCATGGGACGTTCGAGCTAAAATGCCGGGACACACAACATTTGAAGCAATTTAAGACATAGGAAGAGGGAAAGACTGATTCTGGGAGAGAGTTCCAGAGCTCAGCAGTTGAATAGAAGAAAGTCTGAATATAGCGTTTCACTCTTGGGTTGGACAGTTGCACAGAGTAGGGGTGGGATTGTGTTGCAAGGAGGATATTACGTACCCTACGTAGAGGAGGTGGTATAGGCCTACACTGGGAAAGCTCCGAGGAACACTGATTTTTGTAGTAGTGATACAATAGTGAGAGATCTGCAACATTGTGGCGAGGAGAGAGAGATTGAAGAGAGTTGGTGAGTGGACGGGAGTCAATGATACGAAAGGCTTTCCTTTCTCCTTTGTCTAGGAGTGCGGTGTGAGAGGATCGTCCCTACACATGTGAACAGTACTCAAAACAAGGACGCACTGTGCCCCTGTACAGAGCAAGAAGCTGCGCAGGGGTAAAGAGCCCCTTGAGGCGGTTGAGCACACCCAGCTTCTGGGAGGCTGCCTTAGCGAGACTGGTAATATGGTCTTTCCAGGTGAGAGCAGAAGAAACAGAGACACCGAGAACATTGAGAGAAGATGAAGGGTTGATTTTTGTATTGTTGATGAATAAGGGATATTCCTCTGGAGGTTCCTGACGGGTAGTAAGATGGATACATTGAGTTTTGGAAGCATTAAATACAACAAGGTTTTCTCTACCCCAATTGGAAATAGTAGGTAGATCAGAAGATAAGCGGTTTATGGCTTCATTACGTTTGTTTTTGAGCGACTGCTGGCTGCGCCGCCGTTCTGGAAAACTAATTGAGTGGTGTTAGGTAGAGTCGTCTGCATATGAATGGATGGGACTGGATGTACAGTTGAGAAAATAATTTATGAAAATTAGAAAGATAATAGGAGATAGGACAGAACCCTGAGGAACACCAGAGCTGATAGGATGAGGAAATGACCGATGGCCGTCCACAACCTTAGCTATGGAACGGCCGGAAAGGAAATTAGAGACAAAGGCACAGATGGAGGGACAGAAACCAAAGGAGGGCAGTTTGGAAATTAAAGATTTGTGCCAGACTCTACTGAAGCCCTTCGATATGTCTAGTGCAAAAGAAAAAGTCTCACCGATGTCCCGAAAGTTGGATGACCAAGAGTTAGTAAGATATGAAAGAAGATCACCAGTAGAGCGACCCTTAGGGAAGCCATACTGGTGATCTGAGAGCAGATAATGAGAAGAGACATGTTTAAGAAATTTGGAAGCAAGAATAGTTTCAATAACTTTAGAGATACAAGAGATGAGAGCAATTGGACGATAGTTGGAGGGTGGAGAGCGGTCACCCTTCTTTGGGACAGGTTGAATGAGAGCAAACTTCCAGCAAGAAGGAAGGACGTTAGAGGAGAGACAGAGACAAAAGATTTTGCCTAGGCAGGTGATCAGCACGGAAGCACAGTATTTAAGTACAAGAGGAGGAACACCGTACGGACCGTACGCCTTCTTAGTTTAAAGCTCAGAGAGGGTAGAAAATACATCTTTAGAAGAGATTAGGATATTAGGCATAAGTAGGAAAGAGGGGGTTGGAGAGGGAGGAACAGCACCGGAATCATCCAAGGTAGAGTTTCTGGCAAACGTTTGAGCGAAGAGTACAGCTTTGTCAGAGGAAGAAGTGATGGTTGTGCCATCAGAGTGGAAAAGGGGAGGGAAAGACGAGGAAGAAAAGTTGTTGAAGAGGTTTTTGGCTAGATGCCAGAAAGATTGGGAACAGCTAGAGTTGGATAGTTCAGTGCATTTATTATTGATGATAGAGTGCTTAGCAAGTCGAAGAACAGATTTGGGCGGGTGCCCAACCCTGATAGGGGTTGAAATAGGGGAGCTATCCCCCCGCCAAATACGACTTTCTAGGGAATTTCCTAGCTGATGATGAGAAGACTGGGTTCTAGTCATATGGTGATGGGCTGGTCTATCAAAGTGAGAACTGAGGGATCTCTGCCATACCCATAGCTTACTCTGATTGTTCCTTTTACTTGTATATTTTCTAGATCTCAAGTGACGGCGTCTCTTCCGTGGATTGACCTCCCAATCTACCAAGATTAGAAGCTAAAGCGTCATATTATTTTTTTTCCTTTGCCCCTCAACTTTCTCTTCATAATTGCTGAGGGGCACAGGGCCCTGGGTGGGGCTCTGGTTTCCCGGGCGTTTCTGCACCATCCTCAGCTCCCCGCCATGGAGTGGCTTCGGCCACCCAGGCTTTATTGTGGTAGGCAGGGAGGGTTCTGAGGGGGCGCTCGGTTATGGCCTTGGGCTTGCTCGGGGCCTTGAGGCTGTACGGCCAGGCAGTCTTGGGAACAACAACAACAACAACAACAGATTTGGCTTGATTCCGAGCAGAAACATAGGAAGAATGAGATTCTTGAATTATAAGGCTTCGGTACAGTTTGAATTGTTCCTCCTTGTTGTGGACAGCAGTAGAACAAGCGTGAGTAAACCAAGATTTTTTTACATTAGACTGAGAGTAAGAAAATGGAATGTACGCTTCCATGCCCAAGAGGATTACCTCGGTAATGCGTTCAGCTCTCTCCGAGGGTCCTTGGCCACGGAAGCAGAAGTCATTCCATGGGAAATCAAAGAAGTACTGCCGGAGAGCCTCCCAGTCGGCAGCGCCAAAGTGCACAAGTGCCGCCAGCTGGGATGATCGGATGGCCGTACTGAAGAGATAGGACAGGTTACAGAGATTAGTTTTTGGTCGGAGGAGCCCAAAGGAGAGAAAAGATTGACAGTATAAGAAGAAGGGTTAGAAGTCTGAAATAAATCAAGAATGTTGGGCCGATCTCCGAAGCGATCCGGGATACGGGAGGGTTGCTGGACGAGCTGCTCTAGGTCATTTATGATAGAAAAGACTACTACCCACACCCTCACCTTCCACCCCTAGTTGTCATTACCACCTACAGGTATACTATCCCCCCCTCACCTTCCACCCCCAGTTGTCATCACCCCCTCTACTCTCCTTCCACCCCACAGTTGTCATCACCACATTTACTACCCCCCCCCTCACCTTCCACCCCCATTGTCATCACCACCTTTACTACCCCCACCCTCACCTTCCAACCCCCATTGTCATCACCACCTTTACTACCCCCCCTCACCTTCCACCCCCCAGTTGTCATCACCACCTTTACTACCCCCCCCCTCCAATTCCACCCCTCCAGTTGTCATCACCACCTTTACTACCCCCCCCCTCACCTTCCACCCCCTCTGTTGTCATCACCACCTTTACTACCCCCCCTCACCTTCCACCACCCAGTTGTCATCACCACCTTTACTACCCCCCCCCTCACCTTCCACCCCCAGTTGTCATCACCACATTTACTACCCCCCCCCCCCCTCCACTTCCACCCCTCCAGTTGTCATCACCACCTTTACTACCCCCCCTCACCTTCCACCCCCTCTGTTGTCATCACCACCTTTACTACCCCCCCTCACCTTTCACTCCCCCAGTTGTCATCACCACCTTTACTACCCCCCCCACTCACCTTCCACCCCCCCAGTTGTCATCACCACCTTTACTACCCCCCACACCTTCCACCCCCAGTTGTCATCACCACCTTTACTACCCCCCCCCCCCCCCCCCCACCATCCCCCCAGTTGTCATCACCACATTTACTACCCCCCTCCCACACCTTCCACCCCCCAGTTGTCATCACCACCTTTACTACCCACCCCCCCCCTCACCTTCCACCCCCCAGTTGTCATCACCACCTTTACTACCCCCCCCCCCTCACCTTCCACCCCCAGTTGTCATCACCACCTTTACTACCCCCCTCCCCCTCACCTTCCACCCCCAGTTGTCATCACCACCTTCACTACCCCCCCCCTCACCTTCCACCCCCAGTTGTCATCACCACCTTTACTACCCCCCCCCCTCACCTTCCACCCCCAGTTGTCATCACCACCTTTACTATCCCCCCCTCACCTTCCACCCCCAGTTGTCATCACCACCTTTACTACCCCCCCCCTCACCTTCCACCCCCAGTTGTCATCACCACCTTTACTACCCCCCCCCTCACCTTCCACCCAGTTGTCATCACCACCTTTACTACCCCCTCACCTTCCACCCCAGTTGTCATCACCATCTTTACTACCCCCACCCTCACCTTCCACCCCCAGTTGTCATCACCACCTTTACTACCCCCCCCCCCCTCACCTTTCACCCCCAGTTGTCATCACCACCTTTACTACCCCCACCCTCACCTTCCACCTCCAGTTGTCCATCACCACCTTTTACTACCCCCCCCCTCACCTTTCACCCCCCAGTTGTCATCACCACCTTTACTACCCCCACCCTCACCTTCCACCCCCCGTTGTCATCACCACCTTTACTACCCCCCCCCCCCCTTCACCTTCCACCCCCCAGTTGTGATAACCACCTTTACTACCCCCCTCCCCCCCACCTCAACCTTTAATCGTAACTGATAACATTATAGTCTGCTCTTTGTATCACTTTACCCCACGTTAACAAGGTTTTAGTGCGCCAGAGAGGCACCACTTTGGTGACAGGAAATAACAGCCAGAGACAAACAAATTACACTACATATAATAATAAAAGCAACACTGATTAAAATAAGAATAAGAATATTTACAATGCTACAAAAACATAATGATAGTATTTGTCGTAGCGTAAACTTGGACGACTCCTATTAACACACAGTTCAATGGATACTGCCAGTATTACTTATCATCATATATGTTTGTAAATTACCCTTTGTATAGTATATTGGTGAGTTTCTGTTGTTGGTTGACCTTATATACGAGAAAATATGAACACGAATTGTCTGAAATGTGAACCATGTTAAGATTCTCCTTGTTCTCACCACCTCCCTTAACCTGTTAAGTGCTAAATAGCCCTAGGAGCTAGGGTAGTTATTTGTGCATTTCTGCCAAAAAATTCGATCTCACAGAATTTAAAAAAAAGTACCTCAATGTCTTGGAAATAAGCAGCCACATCCGCCAATATATATATATCCACCCTAAAAAAATGTGGGTGTGGAGTTACGGTGGCTGCAAGTTGAAAAAAATGGGCTGATAGGCACGACATCCCCGAGCGAGCGAGTGTGTGTGAGTGAGTCAGGCGGGAGGAGAGAGAGAGGGTGGAGGCAAGAACGTGCGATTGATGAGAAGCAACGCTCTATATCTCGCCTAAAAAGCACCTTTATGGTTTCACCTGTTCATATTCATGAGTAAGGCAGCCCATGTGAATAATATACACTGATAAATGAAGCGCAGAGACGCATACGGACGAATAATAGGCGAAATAAGAGTGGTGTATTGAGAAAGGTGGGTGGCGCGGGAGAGAAAAGGGGTCAGATTACAGTAGGTAGATGAGATTAGCGTGGGTGTATGCACAAATTTAGACCTTATAGACACTTTGTGTTGTCGTTGCTATATTGTAAACAACGATAAGGCTTCTTGGATGGCGCAGTATGTTAGAGTAACCCGATATCTCATTACACAATTTTTACGCACTATTTGCTTGCAACTCATGGATGAAAGGTTATTTATTTACTTGTAAATTTGTTTACTGTTTGTTCGTAATGATAGAATATGTTAGGTTATGTAAAAGTATTATACATACTAAATACTTCGATATACACAAGTGTATCGAGGGTATATATATATATTTTTTTGTCAAGCATTCGTCTGCCCGAAAATACGTACGCACTAATCGCTGTCAGTATAGTGTGAACAGTCATGGTCTAGTGGTTAGAGTGATGGACTGAGTGAGATGTAGGCCTAAAGACGTAGGCCTAGAGACGTGGGTTCGAAACCAGAGAGGTTATGGGATGTTTTTGGAGTGTTTATATCACTTGAAATTTTTTTTTTTTACATACTTACGCCCTGCTATTCATAAAGTCGAAAACTTTGATGAATAGCAGAGCGTAAGTATGTTTTTTTGTGTTTATTTATTTGTTTTTTGTTTGTTTTTTTGTTTGTTTTATTATTACAAAAGGTTGTTACAAAAGGTTAGTACATAAGTATAATATTACATAGGTATATATATAAATAAAACAAAATATTGCCTGGCTAATGAATTAAACTGAAATAATAAATGAAAATATTGCTTATATATACAGTATACTGTATACAATAATATACTGTGTATATATATATATATATATATATATATATATATATATATATATATATATATATATATATATATATATATATACAGTATATACCAAAACATATGAACTTATCCTACAACTATAATTTGTACATGTTATGATAATATTATCACGTTGGTCAGGTACGGGCAAGTAGGTAGGCAGGCAGGTGTTTTGAGATCACGTTGGTCAGGTACGGGCAGGTCAGGTACGGGCAGGTAGGTAGTGAGGTAGGTAGTGAGGTAGGTGGGCGGGGCAGGAGTTTGGCTGAGATAGGGCGACACAGGTACCACTCCTAGTAGTACTTGAGTGAGTGGTAGTCCCTGAAGCACTCGCCCAAACACAACCCAACGTTGCATTCCTTGCACATTGATGTGACTCGGCTTTTTTTTTGTGGCTTTCTGGTGGAGTGGGCACAGACCTGGCACTGTACTTGCAGCCTCCGGGTGCCAGATAGCTCGGTGTGGATAGGGTAGTGTTTGTCATATCCATCAATGACTCTGTCTGGGAGGTTGACTGCACGGCGACCCCTGTGACCGGAGACTGGTTGGTGTTTCTCTAGGAGTTGGTAGGCGACGTTGTATATGAACTCCCTGAACTTGAGTTTTTTGTTCGGGGCCATGTCTTTTTTTACCAGCCACATGTTGTAAGCGTTGAGCATCGTGATGTCAACAAAGTGAAGGAAAAGCTTGTGATACCACTGTTTTTCGTAGGCACTCAACGCCTGCAAGCTGGCAATCAGACTTGTCCACAAGGCGCATGTACTTGGTATAATCCACCACCATATCAGGTTTCTGGATAGACTTCTTGGTACGGTAGTGGAATTTACCAGAGTCCACTTGGGCACCTGTATGGACAGTCGAAAGCAGGTGGACTGGTCGCTTATCGAGCCACTTTACCGCCCGAACTTTCCCAGACTTCTCCAGCTGCTTGTAGTGCTCTTTCTTCTTTCTTCTTGGTCTGTCCTGTCTGCGGCGCCTTTGTTCCTCTGCCAAGTCGTCATCAGAAGCGGTGTCACTGTGGGAGGGGTTGTCCAGTTCTATGCGATTGCCTTGGAACTTAGGCATGAACTTACTGTTAGTTCTGACAGTCCCACATGCCCCCGTTTTGTGGTCATGGAGGAACTGGCAGAGTGCAGGACTTGTATACCAATTGTCGGTGTACAACGTGTGCCCCTTGTTCAGGTAGGGCTCCAGCTTCTTTTTCACAATGTGCCCTGACATGCCCAATGGGTCGTTGCCACCAACTTTTGGAATGTCTACATCAGTGCCGGTGTATACGATCATGTCGAGCACTATTCCACTTTCACAATCGCACAACACAAAGATCTTGATCCCGAACCTGTGTCTCTTCAGGTGAATGTACTGCTTGAACACCAGGCGTCCTTTGAAAAGCACGAGCGACTCATCAATCACCAGGTTGGCAAAGGGGTAGAAGAATTTCCTGTACCTTTGCAACAACATGGTCAACATATCCCGAACTTTCCATATTCTATCAGCTCGGTTTGGATTATTATTGTCTGCGAAGTGCAAAAATCGCAGAAGCAAGAAAAATCTATCACGAGCCATATATTTCCGGAAAATTGGGGTGTTGATGATTGGGTCGTGCTTCCAATAATGCTCCATTACATGCTTCCTGCAGAGAGGCATGATTAGCAACAACGCAAAGAACACAAGGAGCTCAGGGACAGTCGTATCAACCCATGCACGAATTCTTGCTCTAGGAGATATCATATCAATTCTTTCCCTCACCCAGGTAAAATAGCCATTGGTTTGGGAAACGAGATGAGATAATACCTCCTGGTCAAAAAATGCACAGAAGAAATCAGATTCCGTGGACTGGTCATTGCAGGGCCAGTCTGCTGTTGAACCAGCCAGATTGGCATTGAACTGGTGCAAATCTGGTTGGAAATGGGACCCTTCAGACCAGGCAAAATTATACGCCCGTGGGGGATCAGGATCAGCCCCTCCGTCAGCCACGTCGTCTGCGCCTTCGTCGTCAGACAGGTCTTGGTCATGGTCACGGTGCAGAAGTACATCGTCGTCTTCCGAATCCTCTGCACCTCCCTCATATTGGTCTTGATCCTCCTCAGACTCGCTCCCACTATCACCACCCCAGCCATAGTTCCTGGGATTGAAGGCTTCCCCTTCTGCAGCGTCGTCGTCAGAGGAGTCAGGAGGGAAGAGGAGGGCGTCAAACTTGGATGGCGTTAGACCGGCTGCCAAAACTCTACGAGGCCCTCCAACAGCAGCAGGGGCATGGGTGGGCGTGGGTGGTGGAGCAGGGGCGTGCGTGGGCGGTGGTGCAGGGGCGGCCGTGGTGGGCAGTGGTGCAGGGGCGGCCGTGGTGGGTAGTGAGGCAGGGGCGGCCGTGGTGGGTGGTGGTAGTGGTGGCAACGCGGGGGTGGTAGAGGCGGGAGGTGTCACCTTACTCCTCTTGAACTGATAGGACGGCCACTTGTACTTCCTGTGGTGGTGGGCGTCGTTGCCACAACAGTAGAGGCAGTAGTTGTTGTGGTAGCAGTTATCAGAGCAAATGCTGAGGACAATGACCTCTTCGCACTCGTCGTGCTTGTTGCACGTGTCGTGCCTCTCCCACCACGTGTCGTGCCTCTCCCAGCACGTGTAGGTCTTCTTGGCTGCACTGGCTCATCATCCTCAGAAGTATATACGTAGGAGGGGTCCCTGGCACGTGTTCGTGTCCTGCCACGAGCACTAACACCGCCAGCAACAGGGTTGGGCGAGTCAACAGGGAGCGAGTCAGGGGAGCGTGTAGGCTCCATAGTGACTGAGAGCGTACTGCGTGTGTAGACTGTGTGGGGTGCGTGCGGCGGGTGGTTGTGGGTGCCATCGAGAGGTACCATGTCGCACTAAACGTGGCGCAATTTGTGACTCCCTAGACAGCTTGGCGCCGTTTTGGTACGCCTTTAAAAATCCTGCTTCCATGAGGCCTATCGCGTTCCCTATAGGAAGCCTTCCGTGAGGCCTATCGCGCTTGCCGGGTTAACTGTATTCTATGAGAGTAGTTACATCACCATATTTTCATGATCGGCATTATTTGTTCTGCTAATATTAGTGCTGCTGTGCATTGATATTGGGACCCATACTAAACGTAGAATATCTCAAGTGGCTCAATATGTATCAAGCTTAATACTACTAAGATGTTGCTTGATTATTGTTTACAAAAATTATTCCTAAATACGAGCGTACAAATGCGTACACACAATGGTAGTGGTAGCTAGAGAATTAAAGGTGTGCTCGTTTTTTTAAATGTAGTTATGATGGAATACATGTCATCATAATTATTAGTAAATTATTTACAGTATGTTACCATTAAACTATGAAAACCTCTTATTAAATTCAATAATGTCTTTTGAAGTTGGCCAATGGAGTGTCGTCATCGGAATTCCATATATTATTGACAAATCAGAAATATACATTTAACGTTTATGCTCCTGTTGGCCTAGGGATGAACGTTTATTAATGCTTAAGTTTAATTAATTGTTTCTTATTCTTATTCTATAATTTTCCGTGCCCCTTGTAACAGTGTTGTTCTCCTCCTTCCCTCCACCTAACACCGATGTACTCCCAACTCTCTCCTCTCCCTTAGTCCCTTGATCCAATCTTCTTATATTCTCCCCTTGGGCACCAGTGTTTTAAGATCTTGATCGGGGGAAGGTGGAAATATAAAGGAATTAATCTTGTTTTTATGTATACCTTTATGTGAATTTGCTACATACAGAGTTTAAGGAAATTGGCATAATCGTATTGAAGAGGTTACTTACAATTGTTTATTCTTAGTTCCATAGTTGTAGTTCTTCCGCGCATTATTTATATTTCACTACATGCCATATAATGTTGAGTCCTCTTCTTCTTGGCCTAAAATAATTCTAACCATGGTCCCTATATTGTTGGTATATACCATGTGTTATAGTTGCACTCCGCAGTGTATCGCTAAGCACTAACGGATTATAACGCACTACATAACCCTAAAGTAAACCACAGAAAATTAGTTAACACACATCCTCTCCTTGGTTTTTCGCCAACCCGATTGGTAACCAAGAACGGATACTTTTAGGTGGTTGATCACTGCAAAGACTAGAACGCAGCAAATTCTAACCAAGTTAAGGAAAGACTTCCCACAGCTTGATCCATCAGAACTCCTACACACCATAGGAAAAGGAAAATAAATTGTTCAATGCAACTCAAAGACTAGGAATTATTAAGTGAAACTCCATAACCTCATGGATAGATTATGAAGACTAGACTGTACATTCACGCTCGGTATCTGTGATGTCCCACTAAGCCAAACTGGAGTCATGCTGAAAGGATTCACATAGAACAGTACAAAATGTGCAGTACATTGCCTTCTAAGTATCATTTCAATGACAACCTAAAGGTTAGAATGAATACAAGATGTTTCGAAGTCCTCCAAAGCAGAGCTCACAATGACGTTTGCCTGAACATTACAACAAAACATGCTACATGTTTTTCCTCAACAATTCACACTAGTTCGAAAATCTTTTCTCAAAGAGCTCAGTGCAGTACTCATTAAGCCAGATGGACTAGACAAGATGCATGGCTACGCAAGTCAAGTGTTGAATGATGCTGAGACTATATACCACACCACGGAATGGTAAACCCTTGGAGTGGCTTGAGCGTTGAAACATATTTGTGACAACATTATTCTTGATCCTACGTTGACCTCTACACAGACAATGAGGCAACAACAAAGTTATTCAAAGGTGATAAGGATCTCACTGGCAGACTAACGTGGTGGTACGAGACAGTCCTACAGCTTAACCTGATACTGTATTAAGAGTAAAGCTAACGTGGCAGCCATCACAATCTCCCAAAATGCGCAAGTAGCCCCGGTTATCTCGATACCGATATAAAAGCAGCCAAGTGATAGACGAGCAAGAATGGTTCCACTATGTTCCAAAAGTAAGCTATATTCTGAAATGAGGGGAGGTAACGTCTCTTCCAGAACTTGAGTTCCTCAGACGCAGTTCCGATTGCAAGACAAGCTTCTGATTAGACTTTTCCCCATGACAAAGACACACCTCCACATGTAAGGCATTCCGGATACACCCTCACTAATGCAGTACTTCAGCAACAGCAGGATGCCCTCAAGCTTGTCACCTAGGATGTGACAAAACGCTTGAAGCAACTAGAAAGAAGTACTTATGGAAACCTATGAAGAAAAACAGTGACCAACACATAGCCAAATGACTCTCTTGAGCCAAACACGAAGGTACTTGAGAGGGTAAGACACCTGTAACACTCCTGGCATACCCTACGGCTTCATATCCATTCAACAGTATTTCAATGGAATTGTTGAAATTGCCCAGGCGACAACAGAGTTTGCAGCATCTGCTGGTTTGTGTTGATTTTTCATTCAGATTAGTCATCTTAAGCCAGATTAAGATGGATACAGAGGGTCCAGTACTCAACGTGCTTGTACACATCTCACTTATCCGACTTCCTTGCCCTCGGCTTCTCGCTGACAACGGGATGGAATTAAAGTACACAGTGAAAGAATTATTCGGTGATATCTACTCAAGAAAGCCTGCATTACACAACACATCCAATTCTCAATTGGGCTGGTTGTATGCATCCTATCTTAACGATCCTAGCTATCTAAGAAATCTTGGAACACCATTAAGACAATTAAGATAATCTAGAAGTCAAGGAAAGCCTAGACTATTTTAAAAGCCTTGAACAGTCTTTTCAAGCCAGGTAAACAAGACTGGCTTCCGCAAGTAACGACATATCGGATACCGAAATGAGAAAACAAACTATTCGATGAATGGCACTCAGCTTAAGAGTGTATACAGAGAAACCGATCTGGGAGTAACAATATCGAGTAACCTAAAACTGAGTCAACAATGTTCAGAAGTTGTTAAGAAGGCAAACAAAATAATTGGCTTTATAGGCAGGTCATTTGAGCATAAATCCAAAGAAGTTATCCTAACTCTTTACAATTCCTTAGTCCGCCCTCTTCTGGAAGACTGCGTTCAATCCTGGTGCCCTTATTACCAAAAAAATATAGACAAGCTAGAACGAGTTCAACGTAGAGTTACCAAAATGATACCTAGCCTAAAGAACAAACCATACGAGGAGCGTCTTAGAGAATTAAATCTATTTCCTTTAACCCAATGCAGTTTAAGAGGCAACTTAATTCAAGTGTTCAAAATCATCAAAGGCATCGACAATATGAACTGTAGTAAGTACTTCACTATCGACCAATCAAACTACACACGGGGAAATGGTTGCAAAATTATTGGTAAATCTTTTAACTCGCACGAATCTAAGAATTTCTTCTTAAATCGAGTTGTCAACTTGTGGAATGGGCTTCCATGAGACGTTATAGACTGCAGCACTGTTGAATTTTTAAAACTTCGCCTAGATAAATATCTTGCATCAAACTCGTGACTGACTGCGTTTGTAAATGAATCACTTTATTTTGTTCCCCCCTCAAATTCATCAAGGATTATTGTGTATATATATATATTACTAAGACTGTGTTATGTTACTAACCCATCTGTCCCCTACTAACTTCCTAATCCTGCCATGGGCATTAGTTCCAGGGCAGTAGTTCCCTTTCCAATTTTCCCTTACCCACTCTAACCCACTGTTTGGACACTTGATCCTCAGTGTTTTGGAGAAGCAGCCGAGAGGGGTCACTAGACCTGTTGTTGCTTGATTTCCTTTGTACGCCTTTGTACAAATTCTGCCATATGAATTGCTGTTAAAAAACTCCCACAACAGTCTATATTCCTCTAGATTATGCCAACAGTCAAGTTTATGCTAAAAGACACATTGAAAGTCTTTGGCAAACTCTACAATAAAGTCCAAGATCATTTACCAGCATCCAGAGAGGAAATTATACAGAATCAAAACTATTCAAGTAAGTGATAAGGTAATGTGTCTAGACCCAATAAAAAAAGTCTAAATGTTCACCTAAGTGATTTCCGAAGGAGTGTCCGGAAATAAGTTTGCTATTCTAGACACTACCACTCTCAAAACGGAAGTAATCCAAGGTGACAGGTAAAACCGGTTAAGTCCTAAACTCTCCGTAAATGGCCATAGTATACCTATTTCCTATCTTCAATGGTGCAAACCACTGTAGTTCTACTTCTGTCTATTCAGACACTCCTGTATGCAAGCAAAAGCTCCACTCTGCTAGCAGAGAAACTCTTACAACAGCTAGCGGAACAGATTACCAAACAGGTCCACTCTGATCTCTCAGTGGATCCTTGGTCTGCTAACGTCACATATCTAACAGACCAAGCCACTCAACCTAGTACATCCTACTGGTCGAGTGAAGTATTCTATTAGTATATCCTGTTAATAGAATATTAGCCTTTCTACCCAGCTTATGTATCTAAAGTCACGTCTCTGAAAATTGCACAACATTTACTTGATATATTTAACTTTACTTTTCCCCTCATTTACCTACATATTCCATTCCTCACACCCAGGTCCAAACATAGAATGCATTATGCTTACTTTTGTTTTCTTCGTTAATGTACATGTTGTACTATGTATGTATATACAGTAGATACTCAAGCAATACCTTATAGCTGGGGATGGCCGAATAGGGACGAGCCAAAACAGAAACAACAAAATAAAATACAATAATAAACAAAATTCACATACAAGTAGGTCTCCCAGGAGAAGACGCATATACCAAGGATGTCCAGCAAAAGATTCCCATTTCCCAGATCACTCAAAGATGTTCTGATCACAGCAGACAGACACGCAGTGGAACTACACCACAATGCCCGCCAACTTTACTTCCAGGCATGGCCCTTCATAATATTATAAACTGGATCCCAGGGCTGGGCGCCTGACGGACTATTATCTAGTCCAACTGGCGCCCGACCCCCACTCCCTACGATGGTGTTATCACTCATCTATTCACAAGCATAATCCACTCATTCCTATTCATCACCAATTCTCTTGCCTGTTGTTTAGTCATCTCTCTATATTCCAACGCTTTTTTCATACCATTTCTTTATATCCTCCGAGGTCTTCCTCTCAATCTATTTCCCCTTGTTTCTGACTCATTTATATTCTCTTTGTAAGCTTGTCATCACTCATTCGTTCAACATATCATAATATGTACTATAAATCCATACTATCTACCTCTATCTATGTCTTTTGAATGCAAAAACATAGCATTCAGTATGGTATTATTCTGCTATATGTTCGTGTTAATCAACCTTAAGCCAAATTTCCAAGCTCTTTGTTTTTCTTTATGGGATTTGTCAGTAGGATCCAACTTTGAAAACTGTTAAAAATACAGGCCTATAAGTTCTATATTTTGAATCATTATCGTGTTCATCCTGTGACAATATCTGAAACCACGTATATCCATTTGAATTAAGTTGTATATCTTCATAATGATATCAGTCCTCATTCATACCTTGGTTTCCTTTATACGTTTCGTACATAACATTACCTTCTAATATTATACCAATGTCTATTTCTCTACGGCGGGCCGCCGTATGTTTTTCCACAATTGTGTTATTTCACTTTCTACTTAGGCATCATCATTTACATCATATATTTTGTTATCTTGTTATTAATCCACATCTGTATTATATCCTGTCCATTATCATGTTTCCCATCTTCATGGCATTTCGCTGTATAATTAATAATCTCGTCCTTACCCGCTTTACTTGTTTTATACTTAACATAATTTGTTATCTTTAGCCTCCTTTGTGGTGGAGGGGTGAGAAATTTCCACCACCGCTTTTCTCTGGCGAGACGTAGAAGTCGGCTAAAGGGGATCGGGGGCGGGGCGCCTGGTATCCTTCTCCCCTTAAATAAATCTACCAAAAAAAATGAGACAGAGATAGGGGCGAGGGAACGCGTTCATGGTCCCGGACCCTAAGAATAGGAGCTTTGAATGTGCGTGGATGTAGTACGAATGAGAAGCGAGAGGATATTGGAAGGTTATTTGAAAGAAGGAAGTATGATGTGCTTGCACTGAATGAAACAAAGATGAAAGGAGAGGGAGAAGTGGATTTTGGAAACGTGATAGGTAGAAAGTCTGGAGTAGACGAGGGAGTCAGGGGGAAAGAAGGAGTGGCTATTATTGTGAAGGAGGAGTTGAGAGAGTTTATAAAAGAGTGGAAAAAGGTGTCATCAAGGCTAATGTGGGTGCGAATGCGGTTTAAGGGTGAAAGGTGGGTTTTTGTAAGTGTGTATGGACAAGGAAGTGAAAGAGAGTTAGACGAGGTAGAGGGTTTCTGGGAGGATTTGAGAGATTGTCTGCAAGGGTTTGATGAAAATGAAAATGTTATAGTTTTAGGGGACCTAAATGCTAGGGTAGGAAATGAGCCTGTTGAGGGAGTCATCGGTAGTTTTGGTGTGGATGGTGTAAACGAGAGTGGAGAAAGACTGAAAAATGTATGTGAAGAGTGCAGATTGAGTGTAGGTAATACGTACTTCCAAAAAGGCGTATACACAAATACATCCTGGCATAGACTTGTGAGGGGAGAGATTGTAGAGAGGGCATTGATGGATTATATGCTGGTGACAAGGGAAATATTGTGTAGACTTCTGGATGTGAATGTGATGAGAGGTGAGGCTTAGGGTATGGCAGATCATTACCTGGTTGAGGGAAAGCTAAGAGTTAAGAGTTACAGGAGAATAAGAGACAAGCGTGAAGTAAGAGAGGTAATAAAAGTTAGTGAGATAGAGAAGAGAGAAAAAGAGAGGGAGTACAAGGAAAGACTAAATGAAAAGTGGATGGAAGTGAGAGAGATGGAAGAGAGAGAAGTAGAGGTTGAATGGCAACAGTTTAAGGAAGGAGTGAAAGCAAGTGCAGAGGTAGTATGCGGCAAAAGGAAAGTAGGAGGCAGAGGTATCAGGAAGGGAAGCGAGTGGTGGAATGATACGGTGAGAAAGGCAGTTGAGGAGAAGAGACAGTGTTTTGAGAGGGTTTTACAGGATGGTAGTGTTGAGGTATGGGAGCGGTACAAGGAGAACAGGAGAGAGGCAAAACGGAAAATTAGAGAAGCGAAAAAAGATGCAAAGGAAAGGTGGGGTCTAAGGTTGAGTGAAAATTTTGAAGAACGAAAGATGTTCTGGAAGGAGGTAAATAAAGTAAGGAAAGGAGGACAAAAGAGGGAAGAGTCAGTGAAAGATGAAAATGGAGAATTACTAGTGGAACCAGTTGAAGTGAGGAAAAGATATGCCGAGTATTTTGAATCTTTGTTAAATACAAGAGATGGAAGAGAAGCAGTGATTGAAGCAGAGGTGGATGGAGATAGGTTACCCAGGCCACCCAGGTGGCAGGGAATGAATGAAAGGATTGAGGAAAATGAGGTGAAAGAAGCAGTGAAACAAATGAGAGCGGGAAATGCAGAAGGTTTGGATGGTATTGCTGTGGAGTGTATACAGAAGGGTGGAGATGTGATAATAGATTGGTTGGTGAGACTTTTCAATGTGTGCTTTGCTGTGTCAACGGTACCAATAGACTGGAAGAGTGCATGTATTGTGCCGTTGTACAAGGGGAAGGGAGATCGGCAGGAGTGTTCAAGTTATAGAGGTATTAGTTTATTGTCAGTGGTGGGAAAGCTGTATGGCAGGGTGTTGATAGAGAGGATAATAAAGTGTACGGAAGTTGAAATAGGAGAAGAACAGTGCGGTTTTAGGAGGGGAAGAGGGTGCGTGGATCAGATGTTTGCAGTAAGACAGTTATGCGAAAAGTATTTAGAGAAGCATAAGGAGATATTTTGGGCTTTTATGGACTTGGAAAAAGCGTATGATCGTGTGGAGCATAAAGCAATGTGGAAGGTGTTAAGGATTTATGAAATAGGAGGAAATTTGTTAGAAGCAGTTAAGAGTTTTTATGAAAGGAGCAGAGCATGTGTGAGAGTAGGAAATGGTGAGTTGAGTGAATGGTTTGAGGTAAAGGTAGGTTTGCGACAGGGTTGTTTAATGTCACCATGGCTGTTTAATATGTTTATGGATGGTGTGGTGAAGGAAGTGAACAGGAGAACTATGGGAAGAGGATTGGGTTTAGTAGGAAAGAATGGTAGAGATTGGGAGTTGAATCAGTTGCTGTTCGCTGATGACACAGCATTGGTGGCGGATTCTGATGAGAAACTGCAGCGGGTAGTCAAAGAGTTTGGTGTGGTTTGTGGAAGGAGGAAACTGAAGGTGAACGTCAATTAAAGTAAAGTAATGGTGTGTAATAGGGGAGAGCATAGGGTGAATCTAGATGTGAGGCTGGATGGGGAAATATTGGAACAAGTAGAGTGTTTTAAATATCTAGGAGGAACGATAAGCAGGAGTGGAGGTATGGAAATGGAGGTAAAACAGAGAGTGTGTGAAGGAAGGAAGGTTTTCGGAGCAATGGGAAGTATGTGGAAGACGAGAAATCTCGGAGTGAAAGTAAAAAGTGCACTGTATCAAGAAATTGTTGTGCCAACAGTGACGTATGGGGCTGAGACATGGGCTATGAAGAAAAAGGAGAAAAGAGGACTGGATGTGATGGAGATGAGCTGATTGAGGAGTATGTGTGGGGTTACTCGTAGAGACAGATTGAGGAATGAAGAGATACGTAGGAGAGTGGGGCAGCAGGAACATTTGTCAGCCAGAGTGGACAGAAGGGTGCTGAGCTGGTATGGTCATGTTGAACGAATGGGAGATGAAAGGCTTACAAAGAGAATATGTGAGTCAGGTACAAGGGGAGATAGAAGGGCAGGAAGACCCCCATTGAGATGGAGAGACTGTGTAAGAAAAGCTTTGGATGATAGAGGAATGACTATAGATCAGGCAGGGGAAGTGGTGGAGGACAGGAGTGAATGGAGAATGCTTGTGAATAGTTAAGTGAACATATGGTCATATGGAGTAAGGGGTCGGGCGCAAGTTGGACTAGATAGTACTTAAGAATTGCTCCTTGGTGCTCGCTCCTGTATTGGCAAAAATTGTCCGTCTGTGTACTCATACCTCATGCTTCCCAGTACCCTGGAAAGAAGCAAACATCCATCCAGTTCCTAAAAAAGGTGCCTCTTCAGATCCATCAAACTACAGACCAATAGCTATAACTTCCACTCTTGGTAAAGTCTTTGAAATTATATTAAATAATCACATAATTAAGCATCTTGAGAATAATAAATTAATCAGTGATAGGCAATAGGTTTTTAGACGATGTCGATCAACTGCAGACATGCTTTGCCTTCTTACGCATCAAATCAACCAAGCTACAGACCAACATGGTGAAACACATACAATAGCACTGGATATATCAAAGGCATTTGATAGAGTCTGGCATCAATCCTTATTGTCGAAGATGTCACACTACGGCCTTGCATCATTAGTTTCACTAATTTCTTCTTATCTTCATAACAGAAAAATATGTGTAATGGTAGATGGCCTTTATTCTCAATTTCACTCAATAAATGCTGGTGTTCCCCAGGGATCAGTTTTGGCCCCAATTCTGTTCCTCATTCATATCAATGATCTCATATCTACCACTCATAATCCAATACATTCCTACGCAGATGACTCAACACTCCACAGTTCCTTCACATTTACCAATTCTTTCACCCAACCCGATCTTATAAATTCAAAAATAAACACTGCAATTCTCTGAACCAGGACCTTTCTAGAATTAATGGATGGGGACAAAAGAATCTAGTTTCCTTTAATGCACAGAAAACCAAGTACATTCAATTTTCTAACCGACAAAATCTCACTGACTCCCATATATTTTGTAATGATGTAAATATTCCCACTTCCCCTAGTATTGACATTCTCGGTGTAACATTAACTACTAACTTGAGCTGGACACATTATGTTAGAAGCATTGCTAAGAATGCCTCTAAAAAACTGGGACTCCTGTACAGAGTTCGAGAATTCTTCACTGACGAGCAGTTGGCCGTGATATATAAAAGTCATGTGCGTTCTCAGATGGATTACTGTTCACCTCTGTGGGGTGGAAGTGGAGTGGTTGCATTGAGGCAGTTCGAGAAAATCTGAAAGAAAGCTATTAGATTAATCAATAACCCTGCAATCACACAGGACCTTCCTACATTATCCATACGAAGAAACGTTGCATCCCTTGCATTATTCTACAGATATTTTCACAGCAATTGTTCCGAGGAACTTGCTTCAATTGTGCCGCCTCTCCACATCTTTCCCCGTAGAACTAGGGCAGCTGAGAGCGCCCATGATTTTACACTTTCTCCTCCACAATGCAGAACTTCTGCTTATCAGAATTCATTCATCCCCAGAGCTACTACTCTTTGGAATTCACTTCCCTCGAATTGCTTTCCACAAACTTACAATCAACAAATGTTTAAATCCAGTTGTTACAAACATTTTATGAATGGAGGATGCCTTTAGGCACATGGACCTTTTTGTTTTATCTGTGTTTTTCCTTCCTCCGTTCATTGCCTCTTAAAAAAAAAAAAAAAAAAAAAAAAAATAGTCCATCAGGCGCCTGGCCCGGGGAGACGATTAATATGAAGGGTGGGCCTGGAAGTGTGGTGGGAGGGCGTGTGGCTTTGGCTCCGCTGCATGTCTGCCTGCCGAGATCGGAACCTCTCCGGGTGGTAGGGGGCCGGGGGAGTGCTGGAGCGACCTTGGTGACCCTGGTCTCTGGGTCTTCTCCTGGGTGACCTGGATGTGTGTGAGTTGGTGCTTTTTATCTGTGTTTATTCGTTGTTTTATGTTGTTTTTGTGTTTTCCCTGTACTTGCTCTGTCTTGAGTCGGCTACCCCCAAAATGGGGATTCGGCCTGAGCATATAGATAGATAGATAGAAGTTGGGACACTCGGATACATAGTCTCTAGCCCACTCATGCGGTATCGGGGACCACATATGCTTTTCTTTATGCAGTTATAACTATCTGGATTATTTTTGGGAAAGAAATTTCTTTTCAATATATAGTATATATAGTTTTGTAGCTGATTTATAGACAATTATATTGATAAGTTGGTTTATAGAGATATCCTTCCATAGTTAGATATATGTAACGTCCACGAATATTTATGAGTGGGCTAGAGACTATGGTATCCGAGTGAACCTTCTGAATTATATATGAAATATGTGATAATGTATTCGGTATTGTCTGCATTCAGTTTGTTGCTGATATCAATGAAAACCCTCCCCAAAATGAGTAATATAACATTTGAAAATTGCCAAGTAAAACGTTTGTATTAATTAATTCACATATACAGTATATTATAGGTTTGATTCCCGAAGGGAAGTATTACGGGCCCCGTAATCATTGACGACTTCGCCTATTAGTATAATAGTCTCCATTCAACATCCCGCGCCAGCATTTTGAATATCCCGCGCGGAAGTTACCATGGAGTACTCGTCATAAGTGCACGCTTAATTCCCTTATAGGATCGTCATTTTGATCGGGTACCCTACAGAAAAAAAATCTGTAATATATAAAAAAGAAAAAATAACTTAATATCTGTTATCATATGACTTGCCATATGCGTGGATTTCTCATGTTTTGCTTCCCCGACACCAGGCCCTTTAGCGGCCATCTTCGCCCTTCACTGATATACCAAGATAAAACTATAGAAATCAACGAATGGGAAGTGGGATGGTTGATAGGGACAGTGTCGTCAATGATTACGGGGCCCTACTAAATATTAGGTTTTCTCTACTTCCCTTCGGGAATCAAACCTATAATTTAACAGGGCCCCTTCATCTTTGACGACTTCGCCTGATTACCAAGACTGGAGGCGGGACATTCGTGACAATATCCTAACCTCAGGGGAAAAAAATCCGTATAAACAAATTTAAGTTTTATAATGTGCAAACAATATATAAAAAATAGAAAAAGATTTGCAAGCAGTGCGCGACATTAACTCTTCCAGACTTATATGACTCTACCGCGTCAAATGACAGGGTGAACCAAAAACTCATATGACGCTACCGCGTCATATGGACTTATCTTCATAATTCTAGAATAAGTTATATGACGCCCTAGCGTCATATGGAGCTCAGTAAGTCCGGTAAGTTAGATGAAGATCTGTCGGTTGGTGTCAACCCCAGGTTTCTCCGACAATTCTAACGGTCAGCAGTGTGGTTTTGACAGTTGTGTGGTGCAGTGGCAATGATACTGGGCTCCCGCCTCTGTAGACTTACTGGAACATAATATGTCTGAAGGAGTTAAGTAACTGCTTGCTCATGGTCAGATCTTTTCATTAGATCGTATGCATGATATATTGGGACACGCATGTGTTCCCCAGAACTACAACTTCTGCAAAAGTTTGTTCGTTCTAATCTTAAAATTATTTGTACAATAAATATATTTGTACCATCTGAGAATATGTACATAGTTGCAACTATGCTAGATATCTTCTTATAATTAACATAAAAATTAAATAATAGACTGTAGAACCAGTCTTATCACAGCTCGTGATTCATCACAATCTCTAGGGCCACAGTGGGGTATGGACTATTCTGCACCCCCCCCCCCCTTTTTAAAAACAAAACTTACATAATAGAACATTACCTACTGTACCCGTTGTCGTGAAGCTACACAGGTACGCTTTGGTTTATCTAGGGCGACAGACCGGTAGCGTGTAAGGAAAGTATGATTGGAAGCCCATAATTGAGTATTAGCAATGTCTTCTACCGAAAAATTCTGAAGAAACCGGAGAGAGACTGCCCATTTCCTTAATATCCTGAGTCCGTGAGCCCTGCCTATCACGCCGGGATTACTTTTCCTAATAACGTCAACAAGCAAGGAAGCTAACTTTCTTCTCGTAACACGCCTACCTGTCTGGTTGACCCATAATGCACCTGGTTGGCGAGGGTGCGCAGCCCTCATAAACTTAGTGAGTGCTTGCACAGGACATAAGAGGTGATGAGTAAGGCCCCTCTTCAAAGCCGGGACGGAAAATTCAGAAAATACATGGTCAGAATGCTCATTCTTAGCTATAAATGTGGGGGACGGCTCAATTTGTACATGATCGTGCAATCTCCCAAACCTAAGGCAATTAGGTTCGTTGCTCATAGCCGCCAGCTCAGAGACCCTGTTTCCAGTGGCCAGAGCCATGAGGAATACAGCCTTTTTCAAAAGTGAATCAAAATCAGGCGCATTATTATATTTGCGCGATTGAAGTACTGATAAGGCTTTGTCAAGTGACCAAGTAGGCATGAGCTGACGGGGTGGTGGGCGAAGCTTGAAACACGCCCTCATAAACCCTTTCTCCTCCGCCAGCGGTATGGAAAGGCCAGTGAGATAAAAAAAGGGAGTTCTAATGGCAGACAAATTATTTTTTAAAGTGGTTACTGAAAATCATTTATGTTCGAATAGGGGTTCCATGTCAGTTGAACCAGTGCCACTTTAACCAGTGCTAACTCAACCAGTGGCCACTTCAACCAGTGACCATTTCAACCAGTGACCATTTTAACCAGTAACCAAACCTAACCTAACCTAACCTAACCTACTGGTTAAAATGGTCACTGGTTGAAATGGTCACTGGTTGAAGTGGCCACTGGTTGAGTTAGCACTGGTTAAAGTGGCACTGGTTGAAGTGGCACTGGTTCAACTGACCTGTCACCTCGAATAGGTAGTCTAAATATTTGAAAATTAAAACTTCTGAGGCAGTCGTTTGCCCTGACTCTATAATCCAGGTTGTGAAGGTTTTCCAATGGGATTGATATTGTCTCCTGGTAGACATAGTGTATTGATTCATCAGTTTATTAGTGACACTTTCCCCAAATTTAGCTAACCATTTGGCATTGTAAATGCCCACAAGGCAAAACTGAGCGAGGTCCGAAGGTTGCCAATCGTTTCCAAGTGGAAAGCGGAGACCGGGAGGGACACCGGGTTCCCGCACCACTGTTGCAATTGATGGTACCATACCTGGGCTGGCCATAGCGGCGCATTCATCGAGACTAGGCCCCAGTAACCCCTCAGCTTGTGAATTACTTTGCACATTAGCACAGAATCTGGTGGAGGAAAAAGATAGATTGACATCCACCTGGTCAAATCCACCAACAATGCATCGGGTCCCCCCGCCGGGATTATATCCTGACGAGTGAGGAAGATAGGGAGTCTGTGGTTCTCTTTGGATGCAAACAGGTCCACTTGTGGACGGTAAGGCTTTGCAATTATCTTGTCGAAGGTGGCCCGTTTGATTGTCCATTCTACTAGAGTGATCCGCCGGTGAGAGAGAGCGTCTGCCCAGACGTTCGCCACGCCGGGGAGATATGTTGCATGCAGGAAAATGCCCCGCGATTCGGCCAGGGCAAAAATCTGTTCAGAGACCTTCAGCAACTCTCGAGACCTCACTGAGCCCTGTTTTTGAATACAGTAAGCTGCAGTTTGGTTGTCCATGCGGAACGCTATTGATTTGTTTGTCAAAGTCATGCCGTGATTATGGAGAAAAAAGAGAGGAACCAAAAGCTCTTGTTTGTTGATATGCCAGTGAGTGTCGTCTGACCAGGTGCCCTGCCCTTGATGGCCCTGGTTTGACTGATAGCCCCAACCTAGTGCCCCTGAGGCGTCTGTGTCTACCCATAACGTAGGACGGGGAGAAACCCATGTCGTTATAGAGTGGAGTACTGCCCGCTTGGCCCAGACTGACAGTAAGCTGTGGATTAATGGAGGAATTGGCCATAATTTCTTCTCTGGCGAGAGAGGAAAAACCTTGTTGCCTTCCAGAATTAATCGTTTGACTTTCAGCCGGCCCAACTTCACAGTTAATTGTATCCAGTTGAGAGAGCCGATCAGGGAATCCCACGTCTTCCTGGTCGTATCCAGACTGTGGAGAAAACGGAACAGTTTCTTGCGAAATCTGTTTCGGTTGTCCGCACTCTGAGTAAGAGTCAGATTGGCGGTATCTCAGACCAGCCCTATCCACTAAATAGTCCTTGTGGGGACAAGGAGAGACTTTGCCAAGTTCACCTTGAACCCAAGGGTTTGCACATGAGCTAACACTTGGTTTACATGATCGTGACATAATGCCTTTGAGTCCGCCACTACTAGCCAGTCGTCTAGATACCTAAACACCTGTATGCCCTGGACTAATAAAGGCAAAAGGGCTTGCCGGACTAGTTTTGTGAAAATTCTTGGTGCCAGGTTCTAACCGAAAGGCATTCTTTGGAAGACATAAGTCTCTTGCCTGACCCTCAGAGCGAGGAATTTTTGGAACCTCTTGTTTATAGGGACATGCCAATAGGCATCTTTGAGATCGATTGAGCACATCCAACCTTGCGGCGGAAGTGAGAGTCTGAGTTGCTGTACTGTAAGCATCCTGAAGGGTGAATTCTCTATAAAGGTGTTCAGGTGCGAGAGATCGAGAACCGGTCGCATCTGCACACTATGACGCCTGCCAGCGTTGGCAGAATTGCCTCCCGGTAGCCACTAGCGCTCGCCAGGGCAATGAAATGGGCTACAGTCTATCTACAATGTTGTACCTTCTTTCTTGTGAATCGTCATGTCACAGGCAGTATAGAAGTGGTCTTTATTTTCGCCTGTGACAATGCATTATATTTTATATCATGAGTTGAACATAAGATGCATTGTAGTGTAGTTGAGAGAGAGAGAGCGAGCGGGCAGCGAGACGGTAGTGAGTATTGCTTTCCCTCCTCCTTCCTCCCTCCCGGAGGAGTCCCTCACCCGCGTGGCTTTCTCTCGGTTTTGATTGGCTGGTGGTTCCTGGTGCCTTCTGCAGGTCTGCTGCCTGGTGACGTAGCAGCCTGTGATTGGCTGACCACCATGCCTTTGTGTGATCCTAGGGGTCCCGAGGAGCTACTCTCTTCAGAGCTTGCCTGACCAGCATACCCTTAACATATCCCTTGCCACCTGTCCCCGACTTCTACCTATAGAACACTTTCTCTCTCTCTCAACTTCTTACCTCTCATTCTTCCTCTCTATTTAATATCATAACTCCCCTTTGGTTCTACACGATTTCATATATCGGCCATCGTATTATATGCTGAAGCTCTCAGATATTATATGTTTAGTTAGGCATTTTGGAGTGGTTACCATTTTGTCTGTAGAGGTTCGACACACTCACGGTGTCTCCCTACCTATTCCTTGGCTGTCTGCTTGGCTATTGAATGCTAGACTGGGGTAAGGCTACTTGTGTTGTGATTTCCGATGTGTAACAGGTTTTGTTGAGCCTGTACAATCGCAACGGAGACGGGGGAAGCCTAGGTGGTCTTTCTGACTGTGAACCTTGTGAGTTTAGCACCATGTTGCGAGTGAGGGCCTTTGCCTCTGCCACCCAACACTGTGCTAACTCGTTTTGTTTTGACTTTGAGAGGGTCGCCAGGAGAGAACCAGATACTAGCGATCTGGATCTCTCAAGAGAGCACCCCGTCAATTAACGTAGTTTGGCCGCACAGTCTTAAGGACCTCGCTAGGCTACGAGCCGCTTGCTCAGCCATTGTTTCCTAGCCTGCGACATCCCAGCTAGACTTTATTAGCCTAGCAGACACCCGATTAAGATCATAAGCTCTTATGTTATGTATGCAGCATTTTTATTCACGTTGACTGTAAGCCTTGGTTGTTGTTGAGTTGCACAACCCGAGCAGGCTTTTTGAGTTGCCTGACGAAGTACTACTTTTGTTGTTGGAGATAATACTATTGTGCATTTATCGTTATTCCCGTGTCAGTTAACACTGTCTGTCTCTACACTTGTCCTATATTGTCCCTGCTTTATATAACAGTTCAAAATCCGATTCGATCATCTTAAGCAGCATCAGACTTTCTTCAGAAGATTCCAGCTCGATGCTTTAGGACTTTCATTCACTTTCTTTAATATAGGAGTGACAGTTGATTATTGTTTAGAGTAACTTTAATTATACCTTCTTCTTGTTTGCACTAAATAATTGCAGTGATTTAATTACGATCTCTATCTTTTCCTTGTATACCTTATTAACGTAATTGTATGTTGTTGTGATCAGGCTGTATCAGAGATCATCAGCCTGTAGTAGTAGTGCATTTATACCGAGTTATAGGATACCCCGCTATCGCAGATTTAACTCTGGAGGGTATAGGTGTTTTTTGTGCGCCGGCATTATAAGTTCGAGGGTTGGATCTAGTGTTACCGTTGTGGCTGTGTGCCTTTCTAGTCCAATGATTAAGAGCCCTTGTTTTATACGAGTCCTGGTCGTAACAACACTGTTCCTTTTTGGCACTAAAAAGAGGCTTGAGGTGAACACTAGGTGATTGGAATTGACTGGGATAAGGACATGTTTGGAAATCATTTCTTGGATTAGAGCCTCCTCCTTCTGATTCACACTGTTGTATTCCAGCGGCTGACGCAGTCGAGGCCGCCGGAGCCACCGCCAGGTGATTCCTTTGCTCACTACTTTCCTGGACCAAGTTTTCTTGGACCAGGCCGAGCGGAATGAACGGAAAGAACCCAGGTGCAAACTGGGCCTGTCCTTCAAGGCAACTCTCAAATCATGCGCCCTTAAGCATGGTACTGGGAGACTGAGAGTATGGGTGGCTAGTTTTTTGGAGGGGGAGGTGGTTTGGTATCTGGTGGCTGGCTAGTTTTGGTGGACGAATGCCCCTGACTACCCTTTTGTGGGGCTTTACCTTTGTACACAGAGTATTTACCTTGTTTGGACTTGTGCAGATTACCTCCCTGCTGAGGAGGGGGTCTGGGGTCCCTTGGTAACTGTTTGGCCTGTGGCTGGTAAGGCTTGCTACCGCCCTTTGACTTCTGAAAGGGCTTCTTCGCAGGGTCCTTCCAAAGTTGGGAGGTAACCTGCTTCCAAGCATTAACCATATTAAACACTAGACTCCAGGTTTCTGAGTTAAGTAGGGGGGCAGTAAGGACCGGCGAGAGAGTTACCCGGCGACCTATGTCTGCCGGCAACTTCCTGACCAGATGGACTCTCAGATCTTGGCGGGCTCGAACCACTTCCATAATCGCAATTCTTATGTCTCCTAAAGACTGAACGGAATTTTTAAGCAAAAGTCTCCTAGACAACTCAGAAGCTTTCCTAATTTGGGGGTCAGCTATGCCTGAAATAGTACGTGAAAGAGAGGCAGCGATCTGGCGACTAACTAAGTACTGAGAGAACATCCGGAAGGCCTTGTATCTTAACTTGAAATCCCGCTCGAGGTGAGCAGCAGGGGAAGTAGAGAAAGGTTCATCTAGGGAGTGCAAAGATACTTTGGACGCCGCAAGAAAGGTAAGTAAATCTGAGGACACTACTTCTGCTTTGGCTACCGGCAAAGAAAAGTAAGCATGATTTTCTTGGGGAACCTGATGGGAAGACTTAGAAGTAATTGTGGCAGCAAACACCTGAGCCTCTATCTCCCAATCTACCCAGGGGCCTAACCCAGCCTGCCCCATCTGCAGGACTGGTGTATGCATATGGTCTAAGATCGGAATTGTAGCCAATTCCAGCGTGAGAGCATTTAAGGGGACCGACCGGTTAATTTAGGCTTAAAAAATTCGAAATCCTGAAAATACCAATAGGTGTTTACTCAACAAGAGTCAACATCCCTTCATAAGCCAGTGAAATGTTATTAGTGAAAACCCATTGGAAATCGTTTTTTTTTATGTTTTCCAAAATTTTCCTGTAATTCTAAAAACGTTATATAGCGAACTTTGAAATTAACATGCTCAGTAACTACTGGTCGTACGAGGAGCATACCTATATAAATCGAAAGAGCGTAAGCTACTCTACAACCTCACATACGCTTTATCTTCTACTTTGCCATGTTCCCGTGTAAAATATTGTTTAATCTAAAAAACAAAAGTAAAAATGTTCACCTAATGACCTTAGACTTTCACCTGTTTTTCTCAGAACCTATATTGCCGCACTATCGGATGTTATTCTACAGTTATTATTGGACCTATTGGAATGGTGTATATACCATTGGAAAGGTAATTAAAAACACTAAAAGGCCTATCAAGCCAATGTACTCTAGTATTTTTCTTTTTTTCACAATATGTCGTCAAAGTTGTAATTTTCTATAAATATATTCGCCTGAATCCGTAATCACCTAAATCGAACAAATACACAAAATATATAAAATGTTTTTTATAGAAACTACAGATACACCTTTTGTGAGTTGTTTGATCACATAAAACATGTGCTATGGGGATTTCTGTAGGAGTTTATAATTTTCTGCAGTGCTATGATTTTCAACGTTTTTTTACCTAAATTGCAAGAAAAAAGCAAAAATAAAATATTTTTTTTTTTTTTTTGATCTAGTTTTATGGTCATATAGGCTACACCTGTCCCAAATTTCATTTAAATTGAAAGTAAGACCTGGAAGTTTGTAATTAACCGGTCGGTCCCCTTAAAGCTTTGACATCGTTGACGCCATCAGCTTTTGACCAGTCTGCAAACAGTCGTGCAGACGCGGTGGGAGGGACTGCCGGGGCAGCTGTGTACAGAAAGTAGTCTGGATTGTAAGAACTTGGAATAGCTTTAAGTGACACATCTAGAACTCTCCCTGCCTCATCTTTTGCCCGAAACTTTCTACTCCTGTTAACTTCAATCTGCCATCCGCCGGGGACCGGAAGTTCCCCTGAAACGGTGGGTTGAGCTAGTTGTGGGTTCTGAGGGATCGTAGGGATCCATGAACAATCAGGGCCATAGAGGAGGGGCATGGGGCCCTTCCTCAGTGGTGCCTTATCTAAAGGAGGGGGAGTGACATCAGCGATAACCCTTAGGCTGGTGGTAGTAAGCGTAGCCGGCACTGTAGTGCCTGGAACCGCAGCCACCGCCGGGGTAGGACATGACGGAAGAAAACCTTGGGGGTCGAGGAGCCTTACTACAGAAGGACTAGGGGTCATTACAGGTTGGCAAGCCAGAGGCAAGTCAGAGGAGGCAGGGAGTTGATAATGTTGCATAACCTTATGCAATAAATCACTTACTTGATCTGAAGTGATACACTTACTGTGCGAGCCCCTGGATGATTGGGAGCTTGCTTCAGAGTCCTCACCTGTGACAGACTGGGGGGCCGGGGAGAACAGCATTTCCTCCGGCTCCCTACTCAACTTAGAATTCTCTTGTTGTACCTCTAATTCATGATCCGCCGGGGGCCACATTAAATCTGGAACCGAAGATGGTAATATATCTATGTTACTGTCATCAGCTCTTTCCTGATTTACATTAAACAAAGATTGAGATGGATCAGACTGACGCCAGTAGCCCCCTGCCACAAAGGGCTGGGAGTCTGGTATTACCTGAGCGTTATCATCTACGTGTGACCCTGACAGATATCCCTTGTACTGTTCGGCCAGGACTCTCCTAGGGCCTGTTGATTGAACACTACGGGGTACAAAATTCAATTTTGGAATGGCAAAGATAACATTGGTAGGCACACTTAAGGACTGATCATGACTAGGTGCGGATTCCAGTGCTTCTGCCCCTATTTCCGAGTCGCCAGAGTCGTGCCGAGGCGTGTCCGGGGTCGAGGGTGGTGGCAGAGGGGTGTCCCTCCGGTTGCCACGGCTTGCCTGACTCATCGATCCCCCAGAGTCCTCTCTCCGGCATTTGAGAGACCGGAAAGACTCGGTGGAAGAGTGTCTAGACTGTTTGTGGGGGGATCTAGACCTTGACCTTGACTTCCACTTGGGAGAGGATGATCTTCTTCTCTTAGCACGGTCGGAGGGGGGAACCTCGGTGATCTCACTCTCAGTGCCACTGCTACTACTCACTACCTCTTTGCTGATGGGCTGGTCTATCAGAGTGAGAGCTGAGCGATCTCTGCCATACCCGTAGCTTACTCTGACTGTTCCTCTTACTTATATATCTTCTAGATCTCAAGTGACGGCGTCTTTTCCGTGGATCGACTTCCCTACTGCCAACCTAAAAGTTGACAGATTGGGAGCCAAAGCGTCACATTTTTTTTTCCCTTGCCCCTCAACTTTCTCTTCATAATTGCTGAGGGACACAGGGCCCTGGGTGGGGCTTTGGTTTCCCGGGCATTTCCGCACCCTCCTCAGCTCCCCGCCATGGAGTGGCTTCGGTCACCCAGGCTTTATTGTGGTCGGCGGGGAGGGTTCTGTGGGGGCGCTCGGTTATGGCCTTGGCCTTGCTCGGGGCCTTGGGGCTGTTCGGCCAGGCAGCTTGGGGAACAACAACAACAACAACAACAACCTCTTTGCTGAGGGCCTTCGACTTGACTTTGGGTCTGACTGATTTAGAGGAACCGGGTTTAACAAGGGGTGACTTTATAATTAGTTGGTCCCATAGGGCCTCATCATCACAGTGAAGTGCCTTATGGGCCGTTTCTTTGGCATAAACATTAAACATAGATTTTATCTCTTGAAGTGCCGCAAACACGATAAGTCTTTCTTAGTAACTAACGCGGTTTTCAAATCAGAGCAAATTGAACAGCGTTTAGATAACCAAAAGCCTCTAGAACGATCTAGACATTTCACGCACTTAATGCATAGTTTGTGAGCTAAAATAGGCAACAGAGAGCAGGTAGGAGTAATGCATAGTTCAAACCTCGGCAAGGTGCCAAAAAAGGGGGCCCCCCCTCCGCCGGGATCAGCCGCACAAACTCCGCCGGAGTAGCTGTCACACAGGAGCCTGGAAATAAAATAATTCCAGGAATCAATGCTCATAAGGATAACCTGCGAGGTGTTACACATCCTATTTCGAGTCCGCCGGAAAATTAGCTATAGTGCACACTACTCTAACCTTCCGCTGCACTCGTATAAGCTGACTTTAAGTACTTACCTGTGACAAATGTCACAGCCCCCTTGACCTTTAGTGTCTGATTATCTATGAACAGTTTGCAAAACTAATCTTTTCACTCTTGTACACTCAACTTGTGGCGCCGCAGGGCAAGGAAGTTGAGTCGTGTAGCCGGGTCAGTCAGGGCGAGTTAACTCGGCGGGCCGAGTTAGCAGCTCCCATAGGAATGCAGTTCCGCCGGAAGACTGTGGTTTAGCCAAACCACGCCAGGATCTTTGATTGTTCCTACCCATTTTGAAGACGGATAACCTGAGCCCACAACCAAACTAAGGTGAGGGAGACAAGGCACAACTCCACTTACCAAAGTCCCACATATCACACATAATAAATACATATAGGGTCGTCTCCCCTACCCCCAAAACATGCAAACACACATGTTCATTCACTAGGGGTATACATAGGCATATAATAATACAGAAAATTTAGCATCCTAAATTACCTGAAGCCTACGCCGGAGACCCCTAACAAGGCTGGCCACGAGGTCCGAAGAACATCACAGGTAGACGACGCTTCGAGGCCCCAGCAGCAGCACACAGCCAAAGGGGCCTACAAGCAAAACACGAACTCTGGAAGGCGGAGCTCCACGTGCAGACACCCTTAAACCAGAGTATTTGCTGATTCTTGAATCGAAGGGCATGTACTTTCCTCAATACTGACAGTCTGTATCATGCCTTGAAGAGTGGTAGCCTCCTAGCTAAAGTATCACAAAAGCTAAAGGCGTAATCACAACAATAATAAAAACACACGCGGTACGACGATCCTGGGACCCGTAGACCCTGTTACAATAGTACCCTAAACTTACACATACTTCCTGCGGACATACCAATCTGGCAGCCGTGCTAGCTAATCTAAACCTTGATACTACAAAACAAATATATACAAATGAGTAAGGACTCACTAGAAGCTCTGGAACGTCGAATGAAGCGGAGCTCGGCGAAAGCCTTGTTGACAGGATGGCCGCGGATGTTGGAAGGGCGAAGATGGCCGCTAGAGGGCCTGGTGTCGGGGAAGCAAAACATGAGAAATCCACGCATATGGCAAGTCATATGATAACAGATATTAAGTTATTCTTTCTTTTTTATATTTTACAGATTTTTTTTCTGTAGGGTACCCGATCAAAATGACGATCCCATAAGGGAATTTAGCGTGCACTTATGACGAGTACTCCATGGTAACTTCCGTGCGTGATATTCAAAATGCTGGCGCTTGATGTTGAATGGAGACTATTATACAATTAGGCGAAGTCGTCAATGATGAAGGGGCCCTATTAAATATACAGTTATATATATATATATATATATATATATATATATATATATATAGTAAAAATAACATCAGCTGATGACCTAGGGCATCTCAGCTTCCATAGTAGAAGGGTAAGGAGGAAAAGGACGCTTGGAAACATCTTATTTATTTATTTTTCAAATTTTCGGCAAACGTCTCGCAGCCATCATCAGGAAAACCCAAGATCCCTATTAAAAGAAAACATACCTGTAGAGAGTCAACAACAATGGGACAACGAATGTAATTCATTCAATTTAAATTTTGTTAATTATTCAGAAATCTATATTATATTTCCAAAATAATTCTTATCTAATACACAATCCTTGTATGAAAACCTGCAGCAGCTACATAAGCACAGCAGAAACAACAACTCAATGCAAAACTTTTAACTATCACAAGCTAGAAATAAGGACTGATTTAAATTATCTATAATGACTGAATAAGTACACAAAATTGAAAGTTTCATATGTAAATTCTAAATTAATACAAATATAACTCTAATATTATTAACAATGCAAACACTGAAGACTGAAAACAATCACTTAACATTGACAGAACATAACCTCAGCTCAAGTTCATACATGCAAAGCTAAGTCTAACATAGACGCTAAATCCTAAATTAATAGCAAGACGCTTTAAATACTAAATAAGCACCACTAATTGTATATGACAATTTATAAGAAAACAGTTATATTTGACAGTTTATAAAAGAAAATTATCATACACAGTTTATATTAAATGTATCACCCCAGTAATATCAAATTTCAAGGTAAAACGATTTTATAATTATATTTTACAAAATTTATCTCCTCAGTAAAATTATATAAGTAAACCCTTACGTTAATATTATAAACAACTTATATCAACAACGTTAATACAAAATTTACTTATTTGAAAATATTGTACACAAATAAACAAAATTATCAAGAATGGGCTATATACTAGCCCTTATTAAACTTCTTCAGTCAACCCATTAATTATATAAGTCCCTAATCGAAAAAAATACATAGCAAGAAACACATCAATATATAAGTAATCAGCAGGCTTACCATATATGACAAGGAACCAACCCAAGAACAACCAGTCAGTACAGAAGTCACCAATGCACTGAACCAAAGATGAATATAAATGACATGGGACAGAGATTATGAGAAACAAGTAAACCTTTGAACCACCTATAAACTTCAAATGAACCACCCATGACACAGACTTAGTTCAACTGTTGTTAGCAAAATTTATTTCGGGATTGAGTTTTTGAATTAATATTGCATCAGGCAATAGATAGAAATAATTCATTGGTTCCCAAACTAGGGGTAAATTACCCCCTGGGGGTAATATAGCATTTTTTCGGGGGTAATGGAGGGGGTGACAGAAATAATGTGAAGAATTCTGGAAATCAAGAAAACATTGCGGTCCCTGAGTTGTAAAGTAAACATATTATAATTAATTAATAAAGTTAAACCGAATAACAATAAACATTAAAAACTACTATACAATATTAAAAAAGAAGAAATATGTATCTAGGTGTGTGGCAAGCGAAGAGTATTTTGACATGGCTGTATGCTTCAGGATACAGTCACTCAGCAACCCTGATCATGATGTGTCCAGTACGTGTCACTGCCTGAGCCTGCCTCTATCTATCTCACGCTGTCAGTTTCTCTGTGAGCATCAGCCGAGGTAGACGTAAGCAGGTATGTATGTGTACTGCCCTGTGCAGTATAGTTAGTATTTATAGTGGGTATATATGACAATCAGAGGGTTAACTAAAACAGTCCTTAGCCATGTAATACCCACAGATCCTTCGTAAACTGTATAAAATTGTCTATTATTTAAACTACCAATAAGCGTAATAATCTCCAAGGGGAGATTACACTAAAGATAAACTGATGTTCGCTGGTTGTCACGAGGCAAGGTTGTACGTCGAGTCATTGAGCTCCGAAAGGCTATTCAGGAATTCCTGGAACAAAAAGGATCTACCAAGTTCGCTGATAAGGAGTGGCTTGCTCAACTGGGTTACTTGGCTGACATATTTGCGGAGCTGAACAGTGGTAATCTGCAACTCCAGGGCCGAAACAAAACTGTCATGGATGCCCATCAAACTGTGACTACATTTCTGGGGAAGCTGAGACTCTGGATTCGGCGCTTGGAGAAAGGAGTGATCACCCAGTTCCCCACCCTAGACCAGTTTGTTGAGGAGAATAGCCATGATACTGGATCACTTCTACAGACCATCAGGAAAGAGATGAGCGACCATTTGGAGGGGCTTGAAACAAGCATGCATCACTACTTTCCAGAGAGTGACCAAGAAACATCCAGTCTTCAGTGGATCATTCATCCCTTCTCTGTACCTGATGAGGCCATTCATGATGATGATTTCCCTGCAAAGGAGGAGTGGATCACCATGCGAGCCAATGACGCTTTGAAAATCAATTTCCAAAACCAAAATGTAGATTCCTTTTGGATTTCACGACTAGCTGACTCGCCAACTCTGTCCAAGAGAGCCTTGAAGTTGTTGGTGGCATTCTCAACAACATATCTCTACGAGAAGGGGTTCTCGACTGTGCTGGGGACAGTGTTACCAAATTTAGCATAATGTTATGCTTTTAGCATAATTCAGCCTCAAATTAAGTGTTTAGCATTATTTCTAGCACAATTGATCTTTTAGCATAATTTAAGCATAATCCTGCTATGTCTGGAATAAATTTAGCATATATCTTACTTGCAAACTCAGTTTTCATTATTTAAAATTTTCCAGTTTAATCAACATGAAAAGAAAAAAAAAAATGATTAATAATGTAGTAAAATACATTATTGTGCCATGTAATACCGCGCCAACGGTTTATACGCGTTCATCCTCGTGACGGATTCCCCGGATCCCGTCCACTTTCCGTACAGAGTCGGTACAGTATACCTCGTACTTCCTCGAGTCCCCGCACCTCAGGAGTAATTATTTTGGTCAAAAATATGTCACACAGGGAAATACCCACTAGTCTCCAAACTTGCTAAAGCATTATTAACCATACCAGTATCTAATGGAGACTGTGAGAGAATATTTTCACTGGTTAACTTGAAAAAAAAGAGAGAAAAGAAACAGGCTAAAAAAACAGCAGTCTGGAAAATGAAATAGTAAGTGGAGAGGGCATCAGACAAAGTGAATGTGTAAAATTTGAGCCATCGGAAGACATGATCAAATCAATGGGTAAGTAAGAAAATATACCCTCAGTGGCATCAGTAAATAGTAATGACCTTGACTAATTGAAGACATTCATTTTTATTTTGAGAAAAGTTGTTTCCTGAAACCCGAAATTAATGGGAATATTGTATACTAAAAATTATGTTTTAAGTTCCTTGGCAGAGAAATCATCTGGCTTGCAAAATTGTTCTACATGTATTCAATACAAATACCTGAGTTATATCAAGTTTCCATTAAAGTATGTTAAGTAACATACATTGTTGTTTTAATATATCACACAGTTTATTATGTTTAGCTAATAATGAGTTAGCATAATGTTAGCATAATTTAATATTACATTTAGCACATTTCGGGTAGAGTTAGCATATTTTCACAGCAAGTCTAGCACATTTTCATCCTGACGATTTGGTAACACTGGCTGGGGATGAAGACAAAGAAGAGAACTCTCTTGAATGTTGCAAATGATGCCAGGCTGGCACTTTCAACCACAAAGCCAAGAATTCCTCAACTAGCTTCAAACATGCAACTCCACCCATCCCACTGACTGATGACAATAATGTTCTTGACGTACTTTGTCAATAGTGATGTAAAATGTTTAGCCAATAAATAAAAGAAAATATCTCTAGTGTTTTAATTTAATCATATATATATTAAGATTGACAACATTTTGTGAAAGGGGTAACACGGTTAATGTGGCATGGTAAATTGGGTAACCAGCTGAAAAAGTTTGGGAACCACTGAGATAGATAGATAGATATATGTGATCCACCGGGATTCAAACCTGGGTTATCACACACCGATTTTTAGACACCTTAACCATTACACCACCAAGAAGGTATTATATTTTTTCACCAACCAATTTCAGTTCTAAAGTCAATTAATTAAATCAACAAATACATGTGGCACTCCAAGGACTCGAACCTTATAATTATGCAATAGAAGGTGTAGAATAGTGAGTAAAACTAAGAACAACAGTGAGAATGAAAGGATGGAACACGAGGAAGCATAGGAGGAACACAAACAGAAGTATACGAGATATGCAGCTGGTATTCTGCAGACACCCCACCTAACTCATTATATATATATATAGACACCAAACACCACATGGTAGCTTTAATGACTGCGCCAATTTAGTGCACTAAACTATTTTGTGATATAGCTATAAACATAAGTCTAATTATTGGGTTGCATAAAAATAACTAGTAATTTAAATAAATGTTTGTGTCATCGATAAATTACGAGCACTATTAAGATAAGAGCCCTTCTTCATAACAAATGCCGTAGTATATTGCACATAATCTGAGCTTGCAAATTATGTTATCAAAAAGCGTGAACATATCATATAAGATTGTGTGTGTGTGTGTGTGTGTATTTAACCATTAAAGCGAGCCACTGCTTAAGAAAGCGTAAAACCTTGATAATGATACCAACCAAGCCCATGCTAAAGACTGATATTACAACCTCCACTAATATAACCAAACAAATAGGCCCATAACAGCCAACGATATAGGTCCGCTAGTTAAACTTAAAGTTTGTGTACACAGCTCAGTTCAAACACCACGTTTCTGGAGAACAGGGCGCTACGCAGGATGAATTCAAGGTGGTTTATGTCTAACTCCTTCCGTACCGGCGGCGTCTTTTTATGTTCTTCTAGCTACTATTAGACGATATTTTTCAGCTTAAAAAGGGCCTCTAGCAATTAAGCGGATTTGAACTATCTCAATTAACCCTTTATTCTACCACAGATCCTTCTTAAGCTGCACAAAATCATCTAAATATAGCTAGAATAAAATGAAAATGACGTCGCGGTACAGAAGGGGTTAATACAAACACACACTGGGAGGTACTATCGCCTGAGCAAGTACTTGGTGTACAACTCTGTAATAAACCTAAAACAGTGAACAAAGGTTTATAGAAAACAGTGATTCGATCTATGTGTCTCAAATAGATTGTTTAAACTATAAACATCGACGTGTTGGTATTGTTTAACAACGTTCATACCACATTATGACTGTAGGTGATTACATTGTTACTGTTTAGACGAGTATCTGTATATGTTAAACCATAATACCGGTACATAATACAGTACATTCACCTGTTACTCGTGACCTTTATTATATAACTGATAAGTAGGCCTATGTTGGTGGATAATATAGAAATACAAAGTACACGTAATTCGGTTTAATTGTTGAAGCACCCTACATTCAATTTAACTTTCAACATTTTGTTAACATCAACCGTGTATTTAACCTTGGCAGTTTTTAACTACTGGAATAACATTTTACTGTAAACCCCCATGCACTCTTAAATTTGTCAGTAAAATTAAGTACATTTAAACTTTACTATTTCTATCAATAGACGACTTTATGCAGCTTAGGAAGCACCTGGGACAGGTACGTGTTAATAATGTTTGCTGTAAAACTCTCTATCAGTAATTATACTTCATATATGAAGGTAAAGAAACCAATAATCCTAGACAAAACCTAAAATATGAACCTAATCTGTAAGGCCAACAAGCCACACCTAAATCACTAACAACAAAAATATGATATTGGCATGAAATGAAGTCATATCCTATATGTACCCTGTAACGCATACCCACAAGTGTATGTTAATATATTGTAAACGAGAAGCTTTACTTATATATGTTAGTACGCTAAATATTAACCAAAATACGGACAATTAAGAGGTATGGGGTACTAATATCAATGATTTCAAGTATAACATAAATCACTTTCAAAGCTTAAGACAATTATTAACACTGAAATTGTACTATTTATATTTAGCCAAACATTTTAATACATTGCACAAATTACTTACCGTATTTCACATTGCTTAACGGTTGAGCCTCTTAAAAAGGCACATACATGATTTACCTCTAGTTAAATCTCACATAAAAGCTACTTTCATATTTTGGCTAATACGGTACATAAATATACTGCTCACACATATATATATACACACTGTTACAACCCGGAAGTTATGAGGAGTTTTAATTAGGCCTGGTAAGCACTACGGGTATGGTAACTCCTAAATTGTCACACTAGACTGAATAGATTAGAAGTGAATTCAGTGAAGAAAGTAATAGTCTGTTTAACAGACTTATGCCAAGACTCGGTAGTCTATTTTTAGAGATGGTAGTTATAGCATATATAGCAGTTTATTTATGTAAGTTATTATATCATAAGCCACTTTGATCTTATAAACTTGACCACACCACTAACCCCTTGGTACCAAACTAATGCACATAATATAATGGTTAAATTTTTTTTTTTTTTTTTTAATATACAGTATGTATTTGAACTCCACCGACAAAATTTGTGAATGAATTCCAAATAAATAAACCAACTCACTTTATTCTATAGTAAAATAAAAAACTAATAAGCCATTTTTGAGATCAGCATTTAAAGTCAAAACTTGGAGCATCGTCCTAGCCCGAGTTAATGTTAACCGTGCACTAGTCCGAACAGGGAGCCAAATGCTTCTGAACTTGGTTTTAAGGGTTCAAAGATTCGACCAGATGGTACCGGATTTATGGTGACAGCACTACCTCTGCCAGTTTCTTGAATTAGGGAAATAAGGCATAGTTTGCTGTTGTTGGTAATATGTTTGTAATGCATAGTTAATTTATTAGTAGTTTACAAGTGTAACATATTGGGTAATGATGAAGCACCTGCCATTCTGACCTACATCGTTGAACTGGTGATGAAGTGTGTATTACAACTACATACATCAATAATAAATAATTTTTTGAATAATAAAGATGAGCACAGCAAAGATTCCTGGAATTACTATCATACGGGAGTGTTAAGAGATTATTATTATTATTATTATTATTATAGAAGCTGTCTAAGCCTCCCAACAGGGTGCAGATACACCTATAAAATATGAATCCCCACAAAATACCCGTAAGTACTGAAGAGAGACGAAGACAACTAAGAAAAAGGAAAAGGGCTACAGTAGTTAGAGAGCCCAGAAGAAAAGATCAGTTTGTCAATTAAAACATTCTAAAAAGAATAAAAGCAAATCATGATTAAAACAAAAAATTTACTGCTGTAATAAAACATTAACTCTGGACTTAAAAGCTGAGATATGGGTTGACTGTACAACCTCGTTTGGCAAATGATTCCAAAAGGGAATCATTGAAGGAATAAAACACCGAGAAATAATATGAGAATAATAAACACACGCACACAAAGACGCATGCATACTCATATCTACCTTTCAACCCACTAAGAATCCCCCCCCCCCCCCTGAACAACTCATCTCGCCTGTTACCCACTTTCAATAAAATTTCGAAGTTAACCAACCTTACATAACTCAAATACAACTCTACCACACACACACACACACAAACCGCCTCTCCACTCCCCCATGGGTTACACACCCAATTGAACCACCCACTTCGATCATTACCACCAACACTATCAATTTCATCTCAGCCATACAGAATTCCCACTTACAATCACTAAGCACATACACATACACACTCACCCACACATACAAACCGCTTCCCCACTCCCCAATAGTCAAACACCCAGTGGTACCCCCTACCTCTCTAGTTACCCTCAACAATAGAATACTCACACTTACCACTATTACAAACACATACACACGCATACACAAACACACATACCCTTACTACATACACACGCATACACTTCAGTCTCGACAAGTCTTACCAAAAGAATATACAAGAGCAGTGTGAGCCGAGTTAGTGCGTATTCCCGTGAATATAATTTGTATATGGGTCAAATAATGTTCAGTGTATCGATTTTTAGTTTGTATATGCGTTATTCTCTATGCAACAAAGTCAGATTTAATGAAAGTGTTCTAATTCTTAGTGTTTTTCATTGTAGAAATTCGTTATTGAACGAAAAACAACGGTATCAAATTGACAACTGCCCGCCATACTCCACAACCAATTACCCGCCAAGTTGTAGTGTTCGGATATGTGGCACAGGCTTTGTCTTTAACATTCCACAATGGGAACAGAGTATCAAATGTGTCAACATCACCATCACCGCGATCGCTAAGTCACTTATAATTTTAATGCTAACCATATTAAAACAGCAACATAACTTTACATAAGTACACATAACTGCTTGGCATCATTCAGATAATGTTATTAACACCTTACGAGCGGCCTAGGCGGTAATTTATATGTACCACCCAGTGGGGTGTTTTTACCCTAAATAGGGTTGTTTACGTGATCATTTTCATGCCTAAATAAGACCCAGAGCGTAAAACAAGTATCTATCCCTGAAAGGGCATAAACAGAGCTTTCCAATGACACCCCAACCATCCTTGTACGACCGCTGGTTCTCTTGCAACTATCGCGCAACACGAGTGCAAAAACCATGTAATTAGGTAGTTTCCCTACATAATTCCCTGTGTAGCGAGTGCGTGAGGGTCGGGGAGGGTGGGATTCATGTCAGTAGGTCCGCCGCGGTGGTCTGGAGCAGTCATACGCTTGCTACTCTCCTCCCACCACTTATCTCTCTCTCTCAGCAACATTACGTGGTGAAAATGGCACACGACATAAGTTGTGAACCGCCACTTAGTCCATATTTATTTCACACGACATAAGTTGCGCACCGCCAAAGAAGGGTTAAGAATTCCCGATGCCATTGGTATGTTTGATTTCACAGTATATCCATTATATCAGGCAACTGGTGTCTAGCGCACTTATAGCAACATTCGTGAGCTACATATCTAATTAGTCCTCTATCTCCTTAATTAGGCAACTATAGTAAAAATGGTATGTATAAAATAGTATTATATTTAACTCTACAAGTGATCCCGGAAGTTTGTCGGTGGAGTTCAAATACATACTGTATATATATATAATTAATTATAAAAGAAAGGTGTCTATATTATATAAAGACTTGCAAGTAACTAGATTAAAAAGGAAAATAATATATTTATTTGAATATTAATATATCAATTATAATAATTTATCTCTATGAACAAACACCAAAAAAAAAAAGGAAAAAAGAAAAGAACCTTATATACTAATGTAAACTAATGACACACGTAATAATAGGAATCAGGCTATGACAGACAAGACACTACTCCCTGGTTATCAGCACAGCTAGCGGTATTTAGTAGCACACAATACAGGATAACACCTCCACACAAATCTCCAGGAGCCGATATATCCAAGACGCTGGTTGAGTATATACTGATTGCATATGAATTAAAGAGGAATTACAACACCCTCCGTCACAGCCTGAACCCCTTATACACGTACAGAAAGGTAACTAGAAAACAGAAGATTGGCAAGTACAGCGCCATCGATTATTAAGAACATTAAATAATATACAAAATTAATCAATTGACACACTCAACCGAGACGTCATAGTCGACCCTGGCTGGCACAACAAAACAACTCAGAGTGCTGAGCTATAGAGAGTCGAAAGGGGTCGAGCACAGCAGAAATTCTCGAAGCTTCACAGTGGCGAGGGATGTGACACCTCCCCCTGGAAGACCTCCGAATAGGGAGAGGAGGGCGAAGAAGCACAAGAAGCCGACTGAAAGGATGGTGGTAGGTCCCTTGCCAGTGTGTCAGCGATCCGATTGTCAACTCCTTGTATGTGACTCACAACCAGCTGGTACTCCTGAAGCTGTAGAGCCCATTTTAAAATCCGTTGATTGTTGTTCTTCATACGGTCAATGAAAGTAAGAGGGTTACGATCCGTATACACGTCAATGTGGGGCGAATGCTGAGGAAGGTAACCATCAAATTTCTTTATTGCCAGGACCAGAGCCAAAGCCTCCTTCTCCACAGTAGAGTACCCTCGCTGATGTCTCTTCAACTTTGTAGAGAAATAAGAGACTGGGTGGAGGATATCTTCATGGTACTGTAGGAGGACGGCCCCAACACCCTCACCACTGGCGTCTACCTGCAGTTGATAAGGTTTGGCAGGATCAGGGGCATGGAGCACGGGGTAGGTGGACAGCAGAGTCCTCAGGTGGTGGAAGGCTGCCATACACGCGGGGGACCACACAAACGCCACCTTCGTGCTGGTTAGGTCGGTGAGAGGGGCGGCAATAGTGGCAAAGTTGCTACTGAATCTCCGGTAAAAGCCACACATCCCCACGAACCTCATCAGAGACTTGCAGTCCTTAGGCTGGGGATAGTCCAAGATGCTCTCGATGTTGGCGGACTTCGGGCGCGCCATGCCTTGGCCCACCACATGGCCGAGATAAGTGACCGTGGCCCGGCCAAAACAGGATTTCGCAAGGTTGATGGTGAGGCCAGCCTGGGAGAGACGAGAGAGCAGCATCTCCAGCCGTACCAGATGCTCAGGCCAAGTTTCTGCAATTACAACAATGTCATCCAAGTAGCAGTCTACGCCAACTAAACCAAGAATAGTATGGGACATGATTCGTTGGAAAGTGGCGGGAGCATTGATCATTCCGAATGGCATTACTTTATATTGATAGAGAACAAAGGGGGTGGTGAATGCGGAAGTGATTTGAGCTCTGTCTGTCATACCTATCTGATAATAACCTTCCTGTAGGTCAATAGTAGAAACAAATTTAGCCCTACCCACCTTATGTAATTAAATCATCAATATCAGGCAGAGGGAAAGCATCAGGTACAGTGACCTTATTGAGCTTACGGTAATCTGTGCAAAGTCTACTGCTACCATCAGATTTAGGGACACACAGACTGGGTGAAGCCCAAGGAGAGCAACTCTCTTCTATCAGGTCATTCTCCAACATAATGTCAATTTCTTTCTTCATGATCAACTGCTTCTGGGGGTATAGCCTATATGGTTGTTGCTTAATAGGTTTAACCATATCAGATGTTAGAAGGACATCATGCTGTTGTGAGTTATAAAACAAACCCTGAGACATCTGAAGTAATTGAGGGATGCTTGAGAGTAACAATTTAAGATCTGCCTTCTGAGATGATATAGTGCCAGGGAGGTAATCATCTAAATGGCGCAAGACCTGACAGTTTTTTAGGATTTCCTATAGGTGATGGAATGTCAGTACCCTCAATTATATCAGGTCTACCAGGATGTACATTTTCAGAATTGGTTACAAGACAGGGTTTAACCTGTTGTGAATCATCCTCTAAAGACCTTTCATAATATGGTTTGATTTGATTGATGTGAACTAGTTGTTGAGCTCTCCGTCTATCTGGAGTTTGAATAACATAGTTGAGTGGTGTCAATTTCTGAGAGACTATATAAGGACCAGAGTACTTACTTTTCAAGGCATGACCTGGAATGGGTAGAAACAACAGAACCCTGTCACCTGTAGAGAATACACAAGGTTTAGTTTTAGCATCATAAATGTACTTCATTTTTGACTGACTACGTTCAAGATTTTCCAAAGCTAGAGCACGCACAGAAGATAGTTTCAGCTTCAAAGAATTGATGTACTCAGAAACTGTGCATAGAGGGTGATCAGAAACAGTCTTACACCAAATATCTTTAAGTACTTTAAGAGGGCCCCTAATTTGGCGACCATACAAGAGCTCGAAGGGTGAGTGGCCTAGTGATTCTTGTGGGCATTCTCTTATGGCAAACAGGAGAAAGTCTATGTTTTCATCCCAGTCCTCAGTTTCAATGCAATATTTTTTTAATAAGTGACTTAAAGCTCTGGTGAAATCTTGCAAGGCAACCCTGGGACTCTGCATGGTAGGCTGTGGCAAAATGGTGGTGAATATTCAACTCTTTCATGACATCATCTTACTTGTAAAATGTGTACCTTGATCAGTTTGAATGTCTTTAGGAATACCCACCCTACTAAAGAGGTGCAGTAAGTGTTTTACCACTTGTCCAGCCTTGATGTTCTTCAGAGGGTAAGCCTCAGGGTACCTAGTAGAAGTGTCCATGACAGTAAGGAAATACTGATTACCTTTCATAGTCCTGGGAAGAGGTCCAACACAATCTATAACAATGCGCTCAAACGGCTCAGTAGTGACAGGAATTGGCTTAAGAGGAGCAGGGGGAATGACTTCATTAGGCTTACCTGCGATTTGGCACGTATGACAGGTCTTAACATACTGGGCAAAGTTCTTCTTGACTCCTGGCTAGTAAAAATGAGCAAGTACCTTTTCATATGTATTTTGCTGTCCCAAATGTCTCGCTAAACAGTCATGGGCCAATTCCATAACAGAACTGCGAATAGAAGTGGGAATAACCACTTGATGAACAGTGGACCAGGTATCAGCATCAGCCTTATCTGGAGGATGGAAACTTCTCATAAGCACACTTTCATGATAGTAAAAACATAGGTTTTTTCCTGCAGTGGGTGTGTCTGCTACATGTCTGATTTTAGCTAGTGTAGGATCTATCTCTTGAGCCTGAATCAGATTATCCTTGTTCAGATTCTGATATATTAAGTTATCACAAGGTGATGGCAAGGATAGGTTTGGGCAAGGAGCAGTAACAGTTTGCGAGTGGGTAACTGCACATACGGGGAAGACATGAGGATGTTTTTGATCGAGTGGCTCAGTGAGACTCCTCTCCATGGGTTTGTTTGACAGGGCCAATTCTGGAATCAGACAGTTCCCTGCCAAATCATTCCCCAGAAGAAAAGTCACACCAGCAACAGGGATCTTATCACGAATGGCTACTTTTACCTCCCCTTTGAGTAATCCACTGTCTAGTACCACTTTGGCAATAGGTGCTCCTTTGCCTGCATCTAGAGATAGTAGTTTAATTTTTTCCCCAGTGAATGTGTGTTCTACTGATGGTAAAGCTTTCTTGCATAATATACTCCGAGCTGACCCTGTATCCCTAAGAATGGTAACTGGATATTGGGGAAAACCCTTACCTGTAGAGACAGTACCTGAAACCTTGAATGCAGAGAATACATCTTTAGGAGAACAAGTAGCAACACATGTGATAGGTCTCTCATTAGATGTTCCTGGGTTTTTTGTGTAGGATTATTCTTAGATGTTGTGAGAGTAAGTTTATATGCAGATTGTCGGGAATTTAGATAAAGAGGTTAAATTGCATATCACTGGTACATGAAATATCCCAACAAATAGTTATAATATATTTACCAACGACGTAGTCGATGGGTGTAATCCAGTCTCCCAAACACGGCTAATTCAATTGCAGGACATGTAGGAATGTTCACATAATACAATATCGATACAATGAACTTAGCTTAGAGGACTGGTGATGTAGGACTGTTGTTATAGATTAGTATTTGTAGCACATGGTGAACTGTGGGTTGAGTCAGAGCCGGGGGGGGGGGGGGGGGAGGAGGAGATATTGGTTGTATGGTGTTGATTGAGAGACTAAAGGGCCAGCATCCGATCGCTTCGCGAAATTACATATGGCTGCCGGCTCATAATAATTATAACCCATAACTTGGTTTCATGATGCATCTAGAGCTGATGTAGATATTTATACATTACAGTTAATATTTAACCTATACTTAAGAATAAACTACAATACACAAAGAACCAGCCAAATCGTACATGCGATACGATACCGCCAAATTCAAATGTCCTATTGGACCTAAAACTGTCGGGATCATTACCCTATTCCCGACATATTGCCCGCCACCAAAAATGATATACAGGAGCTATATACAGAGAACCAAAAAAGGACATCAAAGTCAAAGATCACCTTGTTTGATCTTTGATCTCCAAAGATCCACGGAACTCATAGCCGCCCTCCTTTTGGGACGCGCGCCACCTGAAGCCTGAGGAGGATCATCCTTCTCATCATCAGCTGCCCCACCTTGAGGAGCACTGTCACCAGAACTCTCCCACGGAGGGGTATCAGTAGAGATGCCAGGATCATCCAGCAGTTCTACATCCTGCTCCAAGGGATATAACCTTACGACTGGGCGAGTAGTAACCCCAGTCGAAGTTCGTAATCTAGCAACCCTTATAAGACCAATGCCCTGGAACAAATCAACAATCCTCCCAAGCTTCCAAAATAACCTAGGACGCTCATCGTGAATCAGTAAGATATCTCCGATACGAGGCCATCGTTGATTCGTCCCCTTGATCTTATTAGAGTGACGCTCGCGAAGAGACAGCAAATATTCTTGGGTCCACCGTTTCCATAGATCGTCGGACACCTTGTTTACATACTGGAAGCGACGACGTGTGGCGTCAGCATTGCCGAACGTAGGGTCATGCAGATCTTCGTCATTTACGGACGATCTAGGAAAGGTATTAAGGGTTCGTCCACGTGTTAGCATAGAAGGCGAAATGGGTAAGAGGTCATCAACATCTGCCGAGGTATAGGTCAAGGGCCTGTCGTTGACCGACATCTCAATTTCTATTAAGATGGTTTGCAACTCCCATCTGGTCACCAGTGCCCTTCCTAATACCTTCTTCATGGCAGATTTGACGATACCGATAGTTCTCTCCCAAATCGCCCCGAACCATGGTGCACGTGCTGGTATAAATCTCCACTGACAACCCTTTCCAGTGAGGGTAGCCACAACACCAGACTGCTTACAATAGGTACAGAAATCAGTAGTGCTATTAATTTTCCTATTGAATTTAGGAGATCTCTGTTGTCCACCAGCCACATTCACAGGGTTATAGTTAGAAGATGATTTTACATTAAGGGTCCTGAATTTATCTTTGTAATGGAGATTCCTGTGAATAAGTGCATACGCATCCACCAGCTGTGCTGCTTTGATCAAGCCTGTCTCTCCCTTCTCTTCTAGGTAAACTAACAAACTAAATGGTAACTTCCTCTTCCATTCCTCCAAAACAACACAATTAACTAGCTTAGCATATGTAGTGATATCAGAGGTGTCTAGCCACTTCTTACACAGGCGGAACTTCTCCCTAGCAAACTCAAAGAAGGTGTGTTTTCAGATTTAGCATAGTTACGAAACTTTTTACGATAACTATCAGGGGTGACTGCATAGGCATCAAGTATGGCCTTCTTAACAAACTTTTAATCATCAAAAGTTTCCAGATTCGAAAAAACAGTGGAAGCCCTACCCACCAACTTAGGTTGTAGTAACCAAGGCCATTCCTGCTTCTCCCACAGAAGATGCTGGGCTGTCTTCTCGAAGGTGACGAAGAAAGCATCAGGATCGTCCTCGTGAAAAGTTGGTAGTAGTGGGATGTTCTTAGCCAAGTTAAGATTCGTCGGCTTCTGGTGAGAGATACTTTGTTGATGAAGTTTGGCTTGTTAAAGTTCCCGGTCCTTCTCTCTTTCTTCAAGTTTGGCTCGTTCAAGTTCCCGGTCCTTCTCTCTTTCTTCAAGTTTGGCTCTTTCAAGTTCCCGGTCCTTCTCAAGTTTGACTCGTTCATGTTCCCGGTCCTTCTCTCTTTCTTCAAGTTTGACTCGTTCAAGTTCCCGGTCCTTCTCTCTTTCTTAAAGTTTGGCTCGTTCAAGTTCCCGGTCCTTCTCAAGTTTGGCTCGTTCAAGTTCATGGTCCTTCTCTCTTTCTTCAAGTTTGGCTCGTTCAAGTTCCCGGTCCTTCTCTTTCTTCAAGTTTGGCTCGTTCAAGTTCCCGGTCCTTCTCTCTTTCTTCAAGTTTGGCTCGTTCAAGTTCCGGGTCCTTCTCAAGTTTGACTCGTTCATGTTCCCGGTCCTTCTCTCTTTCGTAAAGTTTGGCTTGTTCAAGTTCCTGGTTCTTCTCAAGTTTGATTTGTTCAAATTCATATTCATATTGAAGTTTGAGTTTTTCTAAGGCAAGTCTCTCTTCAAGATAGTGTGCTGGAGGTGGTGGAAGAACCTTATCCACTTGGCTATCATCAGAGTCAGACTGGAGAGACAACTGCGTCGTAGAAGTCATGGGTGTGAATTCATCTATAGCTTCTGGAGGTAAATGTTGTCTCCTAACCAAGCCTTCTACGACAAGGTTTTTTATTTGTTCTTTGGTGTGGCAACTTTCAAAAGGAATGTCAAAGGTGATGGCCATATACTTCCACTGGTCTTTCGAAATCACTCGATCCCTGAGAAGACTAATGGAAGGCTCATTACAAAAAAAAATTAAGTTAAAAGATTCAGTCATGTCTAAGCGTAACTACAGAATACTCGGAAGAAAAAATTACCCTTTAATCTGTTCCAAGGTTGGGATAGTCACGAGATAACAGGCGGGGAATGACTCTCGTTCCGCTGGGAATCAAGAGATGAGTTGACATGCATAGGTGAGGTTATAGATATCTAGGAGAATTATGATCTGCCTAGTATAGACGTGTACATCATGATACAGGTAGAGGGACGTTTAAATATAAATCTAGTTTTGATTTTAATGTGAACTCTATTAAACTACGTTAATTGAGGGCAGAAAGAAACCCAAGACAAAGCTACCGTTACTTTATCAAAGGAGACCTGTTCAGCAGTGATACACGGACACACGATTCTATAGAGAGAGGATAAGAAGTATGAGAGACTGGCTCATCAATACTACTAAGATTAGGAATTATAGTAATCGTGTATGGTCTAACCTATAGTTATATTGTTCTATGGTTGACATATGATGAGGTCAGTCCTACTCTGAAATACATTATTTAAGGGTGACTCAGGGGATGACCAGTGATGATTTGTAATCTATCACGAGATACTCTAGGATATACTTGGTACAGTCTGCCAAAGGTGATACAAGTATAAAGGAGTAATAGGAATGAGATGAGCGCCTGAACACATCCTAGTATTATGTATCAATGTTCCCTGTAATTGTGAGGGAGAGTTACTTTTGTAATCTTACCTTGTTGTACAAACCAAATTATAGATAGGAATTAATATTTAAACAACATAAGCAAGAAACCAAGAGATCTATTGACTATTAGTCATGATTCCTTTACGACGTGGTATGAAATCTCAATTAAATTACAAATATATGATCAGTAAGGTAACTGAAGTCAGCAATGGAAGTCAAGTAAAATGGCAAAAAAACAAATCCCGGACAGGCTCCCATTTGTTACAACCCGGAAGTTATGAAGTTTTAATTAGGCCTGGTAAGCACTACGGGTAGGGTAACTCCCAAATGGTCACACTAGAATGAATAGATTAGTAGTAAATTCAGTGAAGAGAGTAATAGTCTGTTTAACAGACTTATGCCAAGACTCAGTAGTCTATTTTTAGAGATGGTAGTTATAGCATATATAGCAGTTTATTTATGCAAGTTATTATATCATAAGCCACTTTGATCTTATAAACATTACCACACCACTAACCCCTTTGTACCAAACTAATGCACATAATATAATGGTTAAGAAAAAAATATATAATTTTACTATATATATATAAAAGTAATTAATTATAAAAGAAAGGAGTCTATATTATATAAAGACTTGCAAGTAACTAGATTAAAAAGGAAAATAATATTTATATGAATATTAACACCTTAAGAGCGGCCTAGGCGGTATATAATATGTAGCCACCAGCGGGGTGTTTTTACCCAAAATAGGGCTGTTTACGTGATCATTTTCATGCCTAAATAAGACTCAGAGCGTAAAACAAGTATCTATCCCTGAAAGGGCATAAACAGAGCTTTCCAATGACACCATAACGATCCTTTTATGATGGGTAGTTTTCTTGCAACAACCGCGCAACGCGAGTGCAAAAAGCATGTAATTCGGCACTTTCCCCATACAATTCCGTATGTAGCGAGTGAGAGAGGGAGGGAGGAGGTGGGATTCGTGTCAGTAGGTTCGCCGCGGTGGTCTGGAGCAGTCATACGCTCGCTACTCTCCTGCCACCACTTGTCTCTCTCTCTCAGCAACATTACGTGCTGAAATTGCCACACGACCTATGTCGAGCGCCGCCAGATAGTCCAGATTTATTATACTCGACTTATGTTGCGCGCCGCTAGTTATGGGTTAATATATAAATTCTAATAATTTATCTCTATGAACAAACACACAAAAGAAAAAGGAAAAAAGAAAAAAACCTTATATACTAATGTAAACTAATGACACACGTAATAATAGGAATCAGGCTATGACAGACAAGACACTACTCCCTGGTTATCAGCACAGCTAGCGGTATTTAGTAGCACACAATACAGGATAACACCTCCACACAAATCTCCAGGAGCTGATATATCCAAGACGCTGGATGAGTATATACTGATTGCATATGAATTAAAGAGGAATTACAACACCCTCCGTCACAGCCTGAACCCCTTATACACGTACAGAATCAATTGACGCACTCAACCGAGACGTCATAGTCGACCCTGGCTGGCACAACAAAACAACTCAGAGTGCCGAGCTATAGAGAGTCGAAAGGGGTCGAGCATAGCAGAAACTCTCGAAGCTTCACAGTGGCGAGGGATGTGACACACACCTACATACACATTCAATGCACATATATTCACAGATACACAAGCATGTTCCCACAAATACACAACTATTCACACTAATTCATATACTGTACTGTACAATACGTACACAATAAGCCTTTACATTATTACACACACATACATACTGTACAGGCACACTAATATGCACCTATGGATATACAATATATAAGATAGTGATATTACTTTTCAATCATATTAACATATAATATTGTCACACAGTCACACACATATCCACATTTACATACACCTGTACACATATAATCACTTGCATGCTTTCACACAGTTCAAAGCCATTACCTGCTTACCTGTTCACTCAAGCATGTTTACACAATCACATACAGGTACATTTACAGTATATTATGCTCGCTTTCACATTTATAGGCTTCTGTTGATATGCATTTACATATGTACCCATATATGCATAAATGCAAACCCTAAGCCATATACTGTGTCCAATGTCTCATCTTGCATTAATTTTGTATTCCTAACAAAGGGTTCCATAGGGAATGGGCCCATACGGGATTGGGCCCATACATAATTGGGCCCACGGGATTGGAACCTAACCTAACCTAACCTAAGTGGGCCCAATCCCGTATGGGCCCAATCCCGTGGTCACCCTAACAAAGGTTTTAATTAGCATGGTCACACAAGTCAATCAGCAGGAACTATTGCTATAATTATAAGTGGGCGTATTTTTCTCAAGAGTCGCTGACACCGATAATATTATTCATGTAAAACAAAGCTACAGGCATGGATTTGACGCTGCCAACATCACACACACAATACCAATTTGCAACAAAGGAGGATAGCATGTCAATTATATAGTACGGTGTTATATTCATTACATGTGTATATATGGGGTAATGAACGTCGATTATTGAGAGGTGAGTGTATCGATATTCGACACAGGGAATTTGGCCTCGCCAAGTTAGTCCATTTTAACTTTCGGTATTTACATGACTTTGTTAAACTAAGATCTTGGTAACAGAGAGAGAGAGAGAGAGAGAGAGAGAGAGTGAGTGTATGTGAGAGAGAGAGAGTGTGTTTGTTTTTGTAACTTGAATGTCAAGCAAAGTAAATACGAAGCATACAGTACATACTGGACCTGTATGTTAAAACATAGACCTTTGGACAATTAGGAAAATAGTGAATGTATAAATAAAACAAATATAAATGTATTTAAATTTAGCCAATTATACGGACAACATAATTAAGGACTTTTGTTTAGTAGGTCTCTATCTTGCTCTCTCTCTCTCTCTCTCTCCTTTTTTTTAGGGGGGGGGAGGGGCATGCTGATTCTGTATTAATTTTACTATCAGTTCCTCGTTGACATTAGAGGTATTTTATTGTTCTCATATGTATGTCTTTGGCAATCTACTGTTAATTTGAAGCCATCATTTTTTGTTTAATTTCAGAAGAAAAAAAACATGGATACATGAACTGCCATTCGAAATGCATGTTCAAATCATAGATCTAGATCACTTTCATAACTCTTAGACCCTTGTTTGCCATACCCTCCCTCCATGTTTTGAACTTTGCCTCTGCTTCCTGTGCACTATCTGCGATAAGAACTAGGTCATCTGCATAAAACAACTCCCATGATAGATATGTTCTAAAATCCCTTGACAGAGCCTCCAGGACCAAGGCAAACAGTATTTGGCTCATCACTAAACCTTGGTGAACTCCAACTTTCACTGGGAACACTTCGCCCAAAACCCTGTTCACTCTAACCGATGACCATGGTCCCTCCTACATTTTCATTATCACACGTATCAACCACTCTTCTTCTCCCAGTGTTCTCATAAACCACTGCATTACTTCATTTGGTACTCGGTCTTCTCCAGATAAACAAAACCTAGGTATAACTCCTTGTTGTTTTCTCTAAGAACCTCTCTTGCAGTTGCATATATACAGTATATATATATATACAGTATATATATTATATATATATATATATATATATATGTATATATATATATATATATACTGTATATATATGTTTTAATCTCTCAGTGGGGTTCGAACCGCCGACCGTCAGGACGATAGCCGACGCTTTAACCAACTCAACCACGGCAGTCTAAAAGACACTCAACCTTGTATCCTATTAATTTATGTTAAGGAGAAGGGAAACCCACTAGTCGAATGTATTTCAATGCATACCTAGTCATAGGATCCATATTCCAGAACACCATACAAGGATTTCTAAGTGTCCCGACGCAACTCGGGCCGAAATTGATTTCATTTGATTCTAACCCACCAAGCATGAGAGTTATTAATATTAAGTATATCACAAATACACGTGAGCCACTAAATGTTTTAATCTCTCAGTGGGGTTCGAACCTTAACATAAATAGGATAGAAGGTTGAGTGTATTTTAGACTGCCGTGGTGGAGTTGGTTAAAGCGTCGGCTATCGTCCTGACGGTCGGCGGTTCGAACCCCACTGAGAGATTAAAACATTTAGTGGCTCACGTTTTTTTTTTTTTTTTTATTTGTTTTTCTATGTGATTGAGGGAGGCAAAAGGCATAACTGCCTATAGCGAGTGCCTCCCCCATAGTTGAAAGAGTGACAGGGCCAAAATCAAGGGACGTTCGAGCCAAAATGCCTGGACACACGGAGTTTGAAGCAATTTAAGTCATAGGAAGAGGGAAAGACTGATTCTGGGAGAGAGTTCCAGAGCTCAGCTGTTGAGTAGAAGAAAGTTTGAGAGTAACGTTTCACTCTTGGGTTGGAGAGTTGCACAGAGTAGGGGTGAGATTGAGTTGCAAGACGGGTACCACGTGCCCTACGTAAAGGAGGTGGTATGCACTGGGATAGCTCTGAGGAACACTGATTATTATAGTAGCGATAGAATAGCGAGAGAGATGCAACATTGCGGCGGAGAGAGAGAGATTGCAGAGAGTTGGTGAGTGGACGGGAGTTAATGATACGAAAGGCCTTCCTTTCAACTTTGTCTAGGAGAGCGGTGGGAGAGGAACCTCCCCACACATGTGAACAATACTCAATACAAGGGCGCACTATGCCCCTGTACAGAGCAAGAAGCTGTGCAGGGGAAAAGAACCCCCTAAGGCGGTTGAGCACACCCAGCTTCTGGGAGGCTGCCTTAGCAAGACTGGTAATATGGTCCTTCCAAATGAGAGCAGAAGAAAAAGAGACACCAAGAATATTGAGAGAAGATGAAGGGTTGATTTTTGTATTGTTGAAGAATAAGGGATAGTCCGCTGGGAGATCCTGACGGGTAGATAGATGGAGAAATTGGGTTTTGGAAGCATTAAAGTTAACAAGGTTTTCTCTGCCCCAATTGGAAATGGTATTTAGATCAGAATTTAAGAGTGCTATGGCTTCATTACGTTTGTCGTTGAGGGATTGCTGGCTGGGGCGTTCTGAAAAACTAATGGAGTAGTGTAAGGTTGAGTCGTCTACGTATGAATGGATGGGAATTAAGGTACAGTTAAGGAGATCATTTATAAAAATTAGAAAGAGAATAGGAGATAGGACAGAGCCCTGAGGAACACCGGAGTTTATAGGGTGAGGAAGTGAACAATGGCCGTCCACAACCGCGGCTATGGAACGGCCGGAAAGGAAATTAGAGACAAAGGCACAGATGGAGGGATAGAAACCGAAGGAGGGTAGTTTAGAAATTAAAGATTTATGCCAGACTCTATCGAAGGCTTTCGATATGTCTAGTGCAATAGAAAAAGTCTCACCGAAGTCCCGAAAGGAGGATGACCAAGAGTTAGTATGATATGAAAGAAGATCACCAGTAGAGCGACCCTTAAGGAAGCCATACTGGCGATCTGAGAGCAGATTATGAGAAGAGAAATGCTTAAGAAATTTGGAAGCAAGAATAGTTTCAAAAACTTTAGAAAGACAAGAGATAAGAGCAATTGGACGATAGTTGGAGGGTTGAGAGCGGTCACCCTTCTTTGGGACAGGTTGAATGTGAGCAAACTTCCAGCATGAAGAGAAGACGTTAGAGGATAGACAGAGACGAAAGAGTTTGCCTAGGCAGGGAGTCAGCACGGAAGCACAGTTTTTGAGAACAGCAGGAGGAACACCGTCCGAACCGTACGCCTTATTAGTGTTAAGCCCAGAGAGGGTAGAAAGTACATCTTTAGAAGAGATTAGGATATTAGGCATAAGTAAGAGAGAGGAGGGCGGAGAAGGAGGAATAGCACCGGAATCATCCAAGGTGGAGTTTCTAGCAAAAGTTTGAGCGAAGAGTTTAGCTTTGTCAGAGGAAGAAGTGATGGTTGTGCCATCAGAGTGGGAAAGGGGAGGGAAAGAGGAGGAAGAGAAATTGTTAGAGAGGTTTTTGGCTAGATGCCAGAAAGCTTGGGAAGAGCTAGAGTTGGATAGTTCAGTGCATTTATTATTGATGAAAGAGTGTTTGGCAAGTCGAAGAACAGATTTAGCTTGATTCCGGGCAGAAACATATGAAGAATGAGAGTCTTGAGTTTTAAGGCGTCGGTACCGTTTGAATGCTTCCTCCTTATTGCGGACAGTAGTAGAACAGGCGTGAGTGAACCAAGATTTTTTAGCATTAGCCTGAGAGAAAGAGAATGGAATGTATGCTTCCATGCCCGATAGGATTACCTCGGTAATGCGTTCAGCACTCTCCGAGGGTCCTCGGCCATGGAAGCAGAAATCATTCCATGGGAAATCAAAGAAGTACTGCCGAAGAGCCTCCCAGTCGGCAGCGCCAAAGTGTCACAAGCGCCGCCGGCTAGGAGGATCGGGTGGCTGTACTGGAGAGATAGGACAGGTGACAGAGATAAGTTTATGGTCGGATATATTTGTGATATATACATAATATTAATAACTCTCATGATTGGTAGGTTAGAATTAAATTAAATCAATTTCGGCCCAAGTTGCGTCGGGACACTTAGAAATCCTTGTATGGTATTCTGGAATATGGATCCTACAACTAGGTATGAATTGAAATACATTCGCCTAGTGGGTTTCCCTTCTCCTTAACATAAATCGGATAGAAGGTTGAGTGTCTTTTAGACTGCCGTGGTGGAGTTGGTTAAAGCGTCGGCTATCGTCCTGACGGTCGGCGGTTCGAACCCCACTGAGTGTTTAACAAAGGTATAGGTTCATGTGTACTTTTGATATATACTTAATATATATATATATATACTGTATATGTATTATATATATATTTATATATATATATAATATATATATACATATATATATAATAATAATATATATATATATATATATATATACCTGGCGTCATCTCATTGACAGGTTTAAGTTCATTAGACCTCAACATATTAAATTAGTTGCTTTTGTTCCCATGTGTTTTTATTTATATACATACAACAATCTAGTTATGCATCTCTCCTATAACATAATACTGGGTTATGGACATTAGTCATTGCCAAATACATTAATAACAGCTTCAATAATAATTTCAAGCATTGGAAACTAACGTAAAGAGGAGAATACAAGGAACAGACGGCAACGACAAACAATAACAAAGCAGCTTGAGCAAAACAATTCAAGTGGCTAAAGATAATTTATGTATGAGTGTCAAAATAGTGAGAAATTCCAATGATGTATACTCATCAGATGCAGCAGACTGATCCATGAAGAGCTTAATTCTTGAAATGTGAGCATATGAGTGTATGGATGTGCATGAACACAATGAACATGGATGAATATCGGACAGGAATACTGGCACGATATACAGTATACTGTGCAGATGACGCAAGATGGGGATATATTGTTACAGTATATTGGGACAATGGCAGCTAATGGATGAAACACAGTAAAGGAATTATATGAAGAAGCGTGTGTGTGTGTGTGTGTGTGTGTGTGTGTAGGGAGAGAGAGAGAGAGAGAGAGAGAGAGAGAGAGAGAGAGAGAGAGAGAGAGAGAGAGAGAGAGAGAGAGAGAGAGAGAGAGAGAGAGAGAGAGAGAGAGGGGGTGAAGTGAGAGTGAATGAGTGTGTGTGCGTGGGTAATTGTAGAACAGTGTAAAAGAAAAAACAGTCATGTGTATGAAAACATCCTTGTGCATTGATACTGGGGAAAACAATTGCATATGTGTAAACGTCAGGATTCTGGAATTTATATGCTAATGTTCGTGATCAAAGATATTATCATATACTATTTTATCACAACCCTTGAATACCAAAATAAATATTCCCAAGAAAAATGTCCATATATATCACATTTGAAATATACCTGTATAATATTAGTTGTTTCTAATTAATGATACACTGTGGTTTCTTACGTCAATATACGATAAACATTACTTCTCCAGTTCACAGTGGTTAAACTGCCCATAAAATTGAATATGTACATTTTGTATTAAATGAAGCATCACACGTCACGCAATACTCCATAAAGAGTTTTAAGTGAAGGTACTTTGAAATGCAATGTTTTTATAAAGCAAATACCTATTGGTTCATTGCGTTGGTCATTGAATCTCCTTGCCTCTCTCTTGGTCTTGACAGACGTCCTCGGGAAGATGAACCCAGATGGGTTTCACAGGATCGCGAATGTAAACATTGCACGAAATGCGGCTGGTATTATTTAATGTTTTTCATATATGTACAAATTAAGTATATCACTTATCTCTATCAAATCAGATATAATATTAACTCGGATGTGTATTACATATTCAAACACACACTGATATGCACGTTAAACACACACATACGCACACTGATATACATGTTGTTACGTCCTGGGATATATAAACACTGGGCTCTTTCTATTGAACTAGGTATGCGGCAACAAGCAACAACGGAAAACGCTAGATCCAACCCTTATCTACAAACCCAGGCAACAAACCACCCTAAACCGTCAAGAGCCCTGCCTGGACAACAAGGTATCCTATGACTCGGTTACAGGGTGCACGCAATATAGACTGCTGATAGTCAAGCAGGCTATATAAAAGATCACACAATTAAGTTGACTTAAAGCTTCAAGGAAAAGATAGATAACGGAATTAAATTGCAGAAACAATTTAATAACAAACTAGAAGAAAGTACATTTAACGTTACGTTAATTAATACAACTAATCACCCCTGCGTGAAAGAAGGTGAAAGCAAACAGTCCTCAAAACATCGTACAGGTAGACCAGATGCAGGTTTCTAAACTGCATGCGGCTACTGTAGGATCTGATGCTTAGCAAAGAAAGTAAGTTACGGATTTAGAGAACTCTTAACTCATAAGCAGGAATAAATACTAGTGATAGGCCATACAGTGTATAATGGCATAGGTATAATTAAATAAAGGCAGCAACTCGCAACATAACCACATACAGGTGTGCTTCTCACTCTTAGTCAGGCAAGCCTGCTCGGACAGAGTCTGTAAGCCACACCCTGACTCACAATGCTCACAAAGACGGTAAACTGTGGCACAATAACAAGCATACAGATATAATAAACCACTAGCTGTTAATCTGCCAGGTGGCAGAGGTCTAGCCGGAAGGATATAGGTTTCGGATACCCGGGCTGAGCCACCTGCTCTAGCCTAGGGACGTTCCCAAGTCTGTGCGCCAAATTACTCTAATTGAAAGGGTGCTCTCTTGAGAGACTCAGATCCCAAGTATCTGACTCTCTCCTGGCGACCCTAAAACAAACGCAAGGCGTGCTAGCGCAGTGCTGAGTGGACTAGGCAAGGGCCCTCACACAACACAACACTAGACACACAGGCACACAGACAAGAAAATGCCCCCAGACTCCCACGGGTATCCTAGTAAAGTCGTGCAGGTCCACAGGACTCGCACCAGCAGACTTTACTTAAAGGATCGCAAAAAGCCTCCCCTCCGGTCTAGCCCCTGCTCACCTGCCACAAGAACACACTAGCAAGCATGAAACCACCAAATATGAGACAACAAAAAAGCTTCCTAGGTCTCATTAACAATTACATCTCTGCATAAGGCCCAAAATCCTATCTAATTATCTGAGAGCTCGTCGTTAATACAATAATAGATATAAGGTCTATCAAGGGGATGGGATAATTAAATAGATTGGTGAAGTAGTGGAAAGAAGGTATACAAAGTAAGAGAGAAAGTTTCTAAGTGGGGTTGAGAGGGATAGATATCAAGGGGGTCCGAAGGGTACGACAGTGAGGTGAACTCTGAGGAGAATAGCTCCTCTGGACCCCTCCAGGATCCCACACAAAGGCACGGTGGTCAGCCAATCACAGGCCGCTACGTCACCCGGCAGCAGGCCTGCAGAAGGCGCCAGGAACCACCAGCCAATCAAAACCGAGAGAAAAGACCACGCGGGCGAACAACTCCTCCGGGAGGGAGGAGGGAGGAGGAGGAAAAGCAACACTCACCTCCCCCACCCTGCTCACTCGCTCTCTCTCTCTCCTTCACTACAATGCATCTTATGTATTATAATGAAACAATCAACTATCGAGAATAAAATATACTAAGATGTGTTGGTTAAGAATAAGGGCAGCTTCAAGCTGTGAAACAACATAAAAATATCCCAGACATTAGTTACATTGTCGTAGGCTATATACTAAGGAAAAGCCGGCCGGCCGGCTGCCGGCTGCCGCCAGCCGGTTTCTAAGGCTGGGCAGCCGACACTCGCGCATGCCCGCACGTGGCTACTATGCAGGAGCGTCACAATGTTTAACACACACATACACACACTGATATACACGTTTAACACACACATACACACACTGATATACACGTTAAACACACACATACACACACTGATATACATGTTTAACACACACATACACACACTGATATGCACGTTAAACACACACATACACACACTGATATATATGTTTAACACACACATACACACACTGATATACACGTTTAACACACACATACACACACTGATATACACGTTAAACACACACATACACACACTGATATACATGTTTAACACACACATACACACACTGATATACACGTTAAACACACACATACACACACTGATATACATGTTTAACACACACATACACACACTGATATGCACGTTAAACACACATACACACACTGATATACATGTTTGACAAAGTCACATACACACATACGAACAAACACAGGCATATAACTTTGTATAAACACACAAACATATAACTTCTCACACACACATTATCATCAGGTAAAAGGCCTCTCCTTCTAACCCGCTAAAGTAAATCCCTGTATAAAACTTGGATGGTAATGCCTCACCTGCTCTTACATTTGTTCCCTCCTTCTTCCCTTCTCCCTCAAATTACACACCATTTACTTTACTCTCTCTCTCTCTCTCTCTCTCTCTCTCTCTCTCTCGCTTCTGCATACCTGTCTACATAATTAATGGTCTAGCTGTCTTCATGTCACCTTCCTGTCAACCTGTCTACCTTTTGCTGTCTGTCTGTCAGCCTGTCTATCCAACTTCGCTCCACTCCAATCCCGACTTATGCATGTATACTAAAGCCATGTCTCTGAAACACCAAATGGCTTAGATATATATATAATCTAATTCTTCTCCACATTTACCCATAGATTCCGTTTCTCACACACACATCCAAACATAATAATAGTGTTCGCCTAATTTGTTTTTCTTCGTTAATGTGCATGGTGTACTTTACTGTACATCCATTTGATCTGGCTCTATCTACAGTTTGTCTTTGAAACAACAACAACAACACAAGATTCAGTAATATTCTGTTATATTTTAACGTACCTTAAACGAAATATCAAACTCGATTTTTATTATATACAGTAGTTTGTAGACAACCAAAATTAAGTAGAATCCAACGCCGATAACTACCAACTAAATCCTGCCGAAAGTTCCAAACTCTGTATATCGTGTTCATCATGTGCCTGCTATACCGCTTCTGATGAATAATTATTTCTTAAAGTAGATTACACAGTGTCACAAATCCAAACTCCTTCATTCCATTACAAATTGGTACCTTATTTCATAAGTATTTCACTCTTCAGCCTTACTTAAATGTCTCTTCAATAGTTGCCATCACCATAACATCTATTAAGTTTACATCAACATATCATCTTCCCCACTGTTTACCAAACATTATTCCACTACGTTATATACTCCACTTATCCCTCCTCATCATCATCGTCATTTACGACATATATTTGTCTCTCTCACCATCTATATATCTCCTTCTCTTCATATCTCCCTTCATTTACTTTGTCTCCCATCATCATAAATATTCATCACCGATTAATTAATCATCTCATCCTAATTATCTTTAAGTGTTTTTCCTGTCTTTCTTTTCATAATTCCCCTCCCTTTCTTTACACCTGGACCCAGTTTGTGATCCAGCTGTTGAACTTCTCACACAGTGATACATTGTTATTAGCTTTACACTGTCACTTTAATTCCCTTGCTCTCATTTGTTTTATTTTTGTATATGTTAAAGGAGCATACATAATGTAAGATTGTAGCTACTATATCTTTATATTGAAATAGGGATAGAAAACCTACGCTTAAGAGCTGAAGTTTAAGTTGTATGAAGAGACAAATAGTGGTCATAGAGAACAACTCCATAACTTACTGGTTCAGTACACAACTTTTATAAAATGGTTCACTTAAAAGTTAAAATATTGGACATGATAAGTTTTATGCCAATAGTAAAACTTACAGCCGTAAAGACCACCTCAAATAACGCAACAAAAGAAAATAAAGAGCATAAGGAGGGTAACTGCGCGTCTTCTATGCGCGCAGATGTCCCCATGCGTACCTACATCAATCAGCCATGCCACCGGAAGCCACGGAGACAACAGCAACACCCGATCGTGCTCCTCTAGCCCGCACATAGCAGAAAACAGAATACGCAGACAAAGGACAAAATATGTCAACCAACCTGGCAGAATTAATTCTGCTAGGTTCGATACTAGCTTGTCCAGGTCTAAAGACTGCTCCACTCCTCGGTACAAGACTGGGAAAGCTAGGTTTGATACTAGCAAATCAGGTTCTAAGACTGAATTTGCCAAGTGTTATGGTAAACTTGCTAAGTACGAAAGTAGTTCATCAGGTATTACGACTGAATAAACCAAGTGCTCTGGTCAACCAGCTACTAGATACTAGCAAATCAGGTCCTATGACTGACTCGTTATGTACAACACCGAAAGTGTAACCTAACATAATACTGAGACTCGATGCTCACTCTCTAGGTCATCATCTAGAGCTGTGTAAGCATAGAATCACCTCTACCCATTCATTTAATTGTGGTCCGAAACCTTGCACAGCTAACTGTTCGAGACGTAGCACCAGTGAAGGAGAGAAAAGAGAATCTGTAAGTTTTACACCCCTAAGAATTCCTGGCCTAACCAGATGCCCAAGAAAAACAAGTGCCGTAACAAGAGCCCAACAAGCCAAGTTAATGAAAGATCATCCAGCCCTCCTCCGACACCAAATAAATCACTAACTTAAATAGTAGTAGTGCGTCTCTAACTGTTAAAATCGCTTCTTTATAAACAGTGTTACAACCCTTCAGGAAAACAAAACAAATAATCTATCCTTGGTATTTCCCGATTTATAACACACTAAACTAACGATTGAGCATTCCCGCATCAATGAAATAGGGAAATTAAATAGTAGAAATTAGATTTCAAAGACACCCTAACAACTGATCGCACAAGTTCATATCTTTATATTAAATGTAAAATAGGCACATATGAATATAACGATATTTATCGGATGATGACGATTTTCGTCGGGAATGAGCCTCAATAAGTTCGCCTGGCGGGCACTTACAAATATCGTAGCTTCGCCGTTTAAAGGTTATCCCCCACCGTGACAGTCGACGAATCATCCGACAAAAGCGATCATTCCCTATAGACCTGGACTATGCACCATTCATAACAGTCAGACAAAGCACATCATCAACATCGTCAAACACTCATCTGCCTTTAGAATAATATAAGTAACATACACATTAGACACCTGGGATCACAAGGCATTCAAGCAATCACCATCATGTCAAACTACAGCTTTTCACACAACATACTATCCAACATCTGGAAACATTGTGTCATCATCACAATCCCCAAACCAAACAAAGACCCCACGCTACCCTCCTCACAAGGCCCCATCACTCTCCTTTGCACTCCCTCAAAAGTTACCGAATGCCTCATATTGAAACTAACCACACCTCACATTCCCTTAGCTACATCACAAACTGGGTTTAGGCCACTACACTCCACAAACACCCTTCTAACAACCTCACACAAAGTTGTTGATGGCATCAATTCAGCTAGGCCACAACACAGAACACTCCTTGTTACCATTGATGCCATTCCCCGCTACAACCTTACATACAAAACATTCAACACAAACATGCACAATAACACAAAAAGATGGGTGGCCAACTATCTAGCAAGAAGATGTGCTCATGTAAGATTTGCTGACTCAACTGTACCTCAACACACTATGCAACTAATTAGTCCCAGCCAAAACAACAGCGATCTTTCTCACAAACTGGACAGTAAAACATATCCCTCACCTCACCTTAAACAACATCCCCCATTGCTTTACATAATACCGTATTATCCAATAAGTATTAATGGAATACATAAATTTAGAATATAAATTGTAATATATTTGTCTTGGTCAATATATTATCTAAATTCCTTTACATTTTTAAAAGGAGGTGTTAGGGAATGGAATTATGGATGGTTATCAGTGGAGATTAGTTCTTGTATAATTTATTTTGCAGCACTGCTCTTATGGTGTGTTTGTTATTAGGGTGTGCTTTCTGTGCGGTGCACATTTGTACATTCCAGCATTCTTTCTAAAATACCCAAATTAAAAATAAACACATGTCAGCCCAACAAGGAAAACGGAGGAGAACAACGGAAGGAGAAACTAAAGAGAAGGAAACAAATTACCAGACAATTCCGCAAGCCACCACACCCCGGACAACAAAGAAGAAGCAAGCAGCAAAAAAAGAAAACAGACCAGAAAAAGAAAATTCACCACCAAACAAGAAACCACCCACCAACAAGCATAACCAAACCAAGACCAAACAACTAAAAAATGGCTACCCCAAGTCCAAATGTGCTCCACTACGCCAGAATACCCGGGAAGCCAGAATTGCCACCATACAAATCCTCCTCTACCAACCACACCAGGAAAAAAAATAAGGAGCACGTTCGACAATGAGGAAACTCAGAAGAGAAATATAATATATAGCCAAACGAAGAAGGACCAGCATAAACAAATATCACCTGTTCGGATGCCCCGATCTTCCGCACAGATGACCCACCACCAGCCCACGAATTTCTAGGGGGTCTACCTAATCCCCCCTAAATAAGCTCCCTGTACTTATTACCTTCTGACCTTCAAACACCAGCCCTGGGACATAGCAGCCAAAGTCATCACTATTCCGACGAGAACCAGGTAGAGCTAGCAATTCAAGGGCTTGAATTACCTTACATGTAAGAGTTCGAGCCTAAGAATAAACCTCCCATTCAGGAAGTAATTGAAGCCATGGTGGATATTCTTTAAGGTCTGAGGAGTTCTTTTCCCTATTAGGTGAATTAATATTTTCACATGCCATTGTATAGTGACAATACTAGGATCTCTATTAGGCTGCAAATTTGATATTAGAAGTAGCACCGAAGGGCATGCCACAAACTGACTTCTTTTATCAATAGCGCACTCTAAAAACTATTAAAGTAGATCTTGCCATGGTATGCATACGCTAATGGTTTGGGCTTTGCGAGATACCTCTGAATAAAGGCACTTAGCATATAAAAGTCTATACTGTATCTGTCCAACACCATGGTCAAGAGAACCGGTACAGAACTTCATCACTGATTAGTATAAAGGTCAGGATAGACGAGCAGCCATAACTCAGGATATGTCCTAGTTCATGCTCACATTAGTCAGATGGTATCCACCCTATGTCATGACATTAAGGAACTACCATTCAAGACCCAAAACCAACTAATCCATCTGTATCCCTATCCACATCATCCACACGGCAGGACCACCTAAGCGGCTCGACGGAACATAGTCGAAAGGACTTGACAACTATCACCACCTCCCCTCCCCTCCTGTGACTGCAGCTTCAGATCTACAGAGTGCTAGATTAGGAGTGCCACAGAGGGTATCTTTAATCTCTACACCAGTGCGACCCAGTGTATCACTTAGGTTATTATCAGTGTAATAGAGTAACTTATTTAAGACTAATTAATTGTCTACACCAGTGTGACCCCGGTGTATCACTTATGATATTATCAGTGTAATAGAGTAACGTGTTTAACACTCTTATTTAATTCCTACACCAGTGCGACCCGGTGTATCACTTTTATTTTCCTGAAAAGAGAAAAGTGATAACTAATCCTTATGCCAGTGCAACCCAGGTGTATCTCTTGAACTAACGAGAGAGAGAGAGAGAGCAGAGTATAAATCAAAGTAATAATTATTATACTTCCCCAGTGTCCTACACCCCCCCCCCCAGCCCAAAATTTCATGATATTTTTGTTTGTGTCTAAAAAGCTTCTTTCAACATAGGAGACTAGCATAGGAGGGCATAGCCAACCATATGAACCCCCCCCCCCCCCCCCCCCCTCCACACACACACAACCAAAATGTAATGATTTTTTTTTTTTTGGGGGGGGGTCTAAAATGCTTCTTTCAACAATGGAGAATTATGTAAGAGGGCATAAACACCTATATTACATCACTATGACATCAATATCATCCCCCGCCCCCATCCCTCCCCCCAAAAAAAACACTGACATACACCTATGATTCGTATTATAAGAGGTTACATAGAGAAAAATCCTAGTTTACCCTAAATTACTGGCTAGTTTACGTTTTCGTCTAATACCTAAATCAGAAAACTTAATTTTTATGAGTAACTTAACCATTTTTTCATGACACCACACCAAATAATTGAGATGTTATATAAATTTTACTTTCGTCTGCGATTTCCCACAATCATATATTGGCAACTTCCAAGTGTAACTACTCCATATTATTGTATTGGAGCTGCTTGTAAATGCTCATGTTAACACATATTGGTTGTGCCTTCATCGTGTAATTATTTTTTCGATAAAGTGAAAAACGTATCAGGGGGAATTTTATTAAACAAAATCGCGATCGTCACGACGTCGCGCACAACGTACAATTTATGACCATGATATCTCATGATGTATTGGAAATTTTAAGAAAAACTAAATCACACGCTCTTCGTATGGTATTCGAGTATTTACATGTGACAGCAGGTGTCTCTAGGACAAATAATAAGACCGCAGGAAGTTATGACAAGATCATGACATCATGACATTGTGACGTCATGATGTCATGACGTACCACATTATCATGCTCCCACAAAGTCGACATTGATATTTTGATTATACCCTAAAAGTGTCGAGATGAAAGATATAATTTTTTGTTTTTTGTGTCGGAGGTTGTGTAGTCCCATTAAGGTGTATATTAGTATATAATCCAAGAGAGAGACAGCGTCAAGTGTATTCCTAGTTACCTCGTGCTAGGATCAATTTATATGTATCCATTGTACTAGTGTAAATAAGTGTTTCGCTCTACATATTAAGCTATTATTAAAAGTTGAACTATAGATGTACTCCGTGTTATATTTTACCCTTTACTACTTGTGTGCATGTGTTGTGTGATTTTAACTTCTCCAGTCGAGTAGAACCTACCAAACACCAATTAAAACCCGGTAAAAACACTGGCATATCAATTTTGTTCTTCTGACCCTTCATACTTTGTTCTTTCTCTTTTCCGGTCGGTTATACTGTATATTGTTTTCTGGCAGTGTTCCTTTAGTTCCTAGTGTTATATTCTTGTTGTGTTGTTGTTGTGTCCTACCCCTGAGCCATTCCACATTCTGAGGTTACACCTCTCTTACCATCAACATTATTTTTTTTCTCGCCAGGTTTCATATACGTTTTTGTTTTGTTGTTCCTGGTGTTTTGTGTCGTACGGTATTGTTCTCTTACCTTCCTGCTTGTATGTGCTTCTCCTTCTTCTTCTCCTTTGTTCACCTTGGTTATTCCCTTGGTTGCTGTTAATTGTCCGTTTTCATTTGTTTTCTCTCCTTCCTTCGTGCAGCATTTAATCATTGTAATATACCTTATAGTGCTGTCTTAGCCTTCCTTGGTTTATTTATTTATGTTTGCATCCTTTCTCTTGTTCTATTATATATACTAAATTGTTTTATCTTTTATCCTTGCTCTATATTACCCGTAAGCTGTCCATTTTCCCTCCCTTAACTGTCTTTATCTCACCTATTATTAATCTTTCTATTGTCTCACTTACATGGTGTCACTGACTTCTACATCTGCATTCGGTAAACTTATATAATCCAGTAAGGAAAACGCGATAATATGAAATTTAATGATACAGCCAACCTGAGTTATCCGAAGTATTATTGTGGATCTATTATCGTCAGACAGGATGCAGGCCAACAGTAGTGAGTAGCTGCTGGTGTGGGTACCGGTACCGGTACTGCATGCATGTTGTCTCTCCTTTCCCTATTAGAGTGATAACTTGTAGCTATTGATGGAATGTTGTGCAAGAGTGAACGTCGTTGAACTAGTTAAGTTTGTGCTAAAACAACATCAGCAGGAATAAGGCAATGGTATGATAATGATAATATATGGTGAATGGAATTTAACCCTTTCAGCAATAGTACATCTTTAACCCTATCAATATTATTACATCTTATTTATATTATTATGGTTAACATTAGACGATCATAATCAACTACAAACCTACGACAAAGTGTATTTACACATTTGATCTTAAAAGATATTCTTGGTTGACTAAACTCGTTCAATATTATTTATAGTAAAATAAATATTACGACAATGTATCAAATTAATGTAAAGGAATCGAAAACACTGAGAGGGAATAGATAATAAGAACGAGAGGAAATAGGAAAACTAAAATAATACGCGAAATGGGGAGGAAAACTGATATGGTAATGAGTTAACCAGAGTATCCAATAAATCATGTTGAATGAAAGGGCAGTAAACATCAACATTATATTGGCTATGAAAATATGATTATGCAAGGCAGGGAGGAACATTATGAAGACACATGACGTAGTTGACAATGGAAGGTGGACGTAGAGGAATAAATGGTGAGAGAGAGAGAGAGAGAGAGAGAGAGAGAGAGAGAGAGAGAGAGAGAGAGAGAGATGGTGTGTGTCCATACTTAGTATACTCTTTCTAGTATGAACAGTCTCGATGTTACGTAATCTGGGTTGATGTAGCATTACGTATCTTTCCGTAGTCTTAAGTTGAACGCTTTCTGTAATCTTAATTAAGTTGAACGCCCACAATTTGGGTAGAATATATTATTCTGTAGTTGTATATCATGGGAAAGTATTGTAGGATTATAATTCCCATATATATATTTGTGTATTATTTAAGATTGTTCATAAATATCTCATTGTATAAAGATGGGATACATTTTCCATATGCTATGCGCATGCGCGGATAGTCACAAGGACTACAACGACGTGGCTCTCGTCCTCACTCTCCAACCAACCTCCGTCCCCGCTACACACACTAAGCCTTCTTCATAGTTCATATATTAGGAGTTTTTGCTTCACTATCATCTCATTTTCATATAGTCACTACATAATCATCTATTGTTAGTTATCATAAAATGTAAAGTAAATATCTAGCCTATCCTAGCCTATTATAGCCTCTTTCCGTACGCTTCTTTGTCCTACTAACCACTCAAGTCAACTAGCCTATCTTCCGCCATCTTTCAATCACCAGCTGAGTTCATCATAAAAGGTTAATATTCTATATGTGTTAATCTTCCAAATTAAATATATACAGCCCACTTCATAACCATATAAGTGGTCCTTCGACCTTTCGCTAGTTTGCCCCACCTTTTTGAGAGTTATTCGGCGGTCGGTAGTTGCCTTGCTTGGAGTGGGGCTGGCCTATCCATGTTTTTGTCATGTGTCCTACTACGTCCTCCAGGCCCCGGTCTTTTGGCCCCATGGGGCTGTCGGGCTTTTTTTCGTCCGCTCTTTGCTCTGGCCGCCCCAGGTGCCTGGCCACCAGTGGGACAGGATGTGGGAACTAGTGGATAGGTCAGGGCTGCGACGGGAGTTTTACCCAGAATGTAAAGTTATAAATCTATCTGATCAGTACAGTACTCAAAACAATATTTACTTTAAATGCTTTTTCGGGCTCATTAATTTATTTAAAATTACTTTAGCCCTAGAAATATTGCACGATTGGCACTAAGATTAAAATCATCCATACTGTACTGTAATAATAATTTCAAAAGTTAAGGTTATTCAATCTAGATTAAATTGTACTGTCAATAACTTCTTTATTCATTCATAACTTTCTAAATTCTACTCTCGTCGTGTGCCCTGAAGGCGGGGTAATATGATAGTTGATAGGCTGAGTGTGTGTTAATCCAACTCAAAATTGTTTTCCTTGTGACTTCTTGATATGAACTTTTCTTGTGTACAATATTCACATTTATTAAATTTAATAATATACAATTTTCGGTACCCATTGAGTTTAGCCTGATAACAATTACCCTATTGGCTCTCGCTCTCTTAAAATTCTTGAATTTATTATAACTTTAACCGGTACCTCTCTTTTTGACATCTAGAGACTTTTGGCCTATACTGTATTGTACTAAATTTCCCTCCCGGCTTTTCTTAAATTATGGTGTAATGATTCTATAATTTTCTTTAATTATGTAAGGAGTTAAATTGAAAGGCTCCAGACTGCTAGTCTACATTTGGGCAAAATTCTTATTCCGCATTTCGTGAGGGTGTTTTATTTCGGCTCGCCATGTAATTTGATTTCTCGGAGTACTGTATTGTTGTCTGCAACGTATTCAGACTAGCATTGATAGTTTGATTAACATCACTAAGTTTCCTTCTCCTATAATCATGGCTACAAGTTTAAAACGGCGTTGGGCTTAAGGGCTCTTTGACGGTATTGGCCTCTGACATCGACGACTTCCTTGAATCGGCGTCTGGGGTGGAGGTGGAGGCCAGGTTGCTCAGTATTCAAAAGCAACTTGACAAGTATGAGGCCACACAGGAGTACCTGGCCGACATTTACGAGACAGACGCCGAGTATATCAATGAGTTAAGAGAGGATACCCTGTATTTGGAGGGCATACAAGTAATCGTTGCCACATTAAAGGGGGTCTTGGTTCCAGAGGTCAAGAGGGAGTCGACTCGACCTGAGCCAAAGAAGTCCACCGTTAACCCACTGAGCTCCAGTGACGCAAACAGTGCGTCGGCAATGTATGTAACGCTAAACCCCAGCGACGCAGACGTCAGCGTCAGTGTCACTCCGGTCCCAATTACTCCGGTCCTATGGCACCTAGAGGGCTCAGATTTGTATGGGAACTGTGTACGTATTCCACGCACCCATGCCGATGGTTGACAACTCTCAAAGTAAAACCGCGTGCGTGTGAGCATGCAAAAACCTGTTTTTTGGGGGAAATTGCCTTCAATTTTTTACTCTTGTAAAATCCGTTTTCGGGGGCTCTGTAGAACCATTTTTTGAGCATTTTGATCGTTTTTTCGTGGTTTTTCCTTCATTCCTAACCCATTCGCTATTGTTTCTGGAAAAAAAAATCAGAATCAGCCGGTCCTGGGTGGTACATTTATAAATATTTAGCTGGTACTCAGCGGGTTAAATTACCACATCTTACTCTTCCAAAATTCGAGGGTGATGCCACGATGTGGTCAGGATTTTGGGAGATGTTCAAGTGTACCATCCATGACAATCCCGACCTCACAGATATACAACGCTTCACCTATCTGAAGGGTCAGCTTCTGGGTGATGTGCATAAGCTAGTCGAAGGATTCATTGTCGAAAGTGCAAGTTATGCCCCAGCAATAGAGCTCCTGCAAGAGACATATGGGCATCCAGATCAAATCAAGGCAGCTTATGTTACCCAATTCAATCAACTAGCGTCACCCAAATACCAAACAGCTGACCTGAAGAACTTCTATGCCAATACAGAGAGTGTGATGAGGTCAATCATTAGCCATGGAATTTGTTTGGAGCAATTTTGTGTGGTGACTCTTGTCAATAAATTACCATCACCACTAAAAGAAACCATAAAACGGGAAATGGGAGACTCGAGCCTGGATTATAAGAAATTCACCCATTGCTTCTAGGCTGAAGTGTACAATTTGGCAGGTCAAGACAAAGTAGGGGGTACACCCATGGCTACGGCAACATTTACCGCCCAAAGTGAATAGAGGAAATGTAACTGTGTCCTGTGTAGTGGCACCAATCATTTGTGATACAAGTGTATGAAGTATAAGACTAAAGTTCAAAGAGCCCAACAACTACGTCTCTGCACTGGGTGCTTGTCAAAAGAGCATGGCCATTCGGGTTGTACTAATCCTAACATAAGAATCTGCAAGTTTTGTAAGGGCAAACACTTATATTCCCTATGTACACAGAAACAAGGGAAGGAAAGTAGACCAGCGGAGGATAAAACGAAGAGAGAGCATACTGCTACTACTTCGACTACAATGTCCGTTGCCACAGGTAAAAATACAGTAATCTTGCCCACCGTACAGCTGCCGGTAAAGGGTAAGGATAATAATTGTGTTAAAATCAGATCGCTACTTGACCAATGTTCTCAGAGGACTTTTGTGAAGTCTTCTGTTCTATCATCCCTTTCCTACATTTCTAAAGGAACTGAGGAGTTATGTCTTCACGGATTTACCGGAAAACAAGCCTCTAGGGAATATAATGTCGTGGCACTGCAATACAAACACAGAGGTAAATTTCATCATCTAGATGCAATAGTGGTTGATGAAATGCCCGAACATTAAGGTGAACTTAGCCTAAAGTCTGAACTGGTTAGTTTACAAAGTAAAGGCATAAAATTGGCCGATCCTCATGCAACGGACACAGATCAATTGGAGCTGCTCATCGGTGCGGATCACTACTACGATATAGTGCGACCTGGGTATAAAAGGTCAGGTAGCCTAATTCTGCTTCCTACCAAGTACAGGTACGCCATAAGTGGTTCATATGTGGCACAACCTAACAGCTCCAGCACTGAAGTAATTACTGTATTGCAAGTAGCAGTAACCCCAATGGACGAATACATAACCACTGGTAATATTCCACCATGCAAAAATGACTTAAATGTTTTGTGGGAAATAGATCATATCGGGATAACCCCTAAGGAATACTCACAAGTTGAGCGTCAAGCACTATCGTCGTATGAGGATACCGTTACCTACGATCCTGACAGCCAACAATATAAAGTGAGACTACCCTGGAACAATTACAAGGATCAGCTGCCAACTAACAAGGGTTTGGCCATAGGCCGTCTTCGGGGTCTTCAGAGAAGATTCATCAAAGAGCCTGACTTTTGCGAGGAATACTCAAAAGTCATAAAGGAGCAGGTGTCCCGTGGTTTTATAGAAGAGGTGCCTTTTGACAATTCAGATACCGGACATTACTTGGCTCATCATGGAGTGGTCAAGGAGAGCAAAACTGCGCCAGTGCGTATCGTCTTCGACTGTTCAGCCAAGGTGAGTGATCGTCAGCCTAGTCTTAATGACTGCTTGCATACTGGACCTTCACTTAGCGCGCAGGTTTTACTCCGGTTTAGGACTCGATAAGTATGCCTGGGTGTCTGATATCGAGAAGGCGTTTCTGATGTTAAAACTCCATGAGGACAACCAAGACTATACTCGGTTTATGTGGCCAAAATTTCCACGGCAGCTAGATTCCCCCCTCATTTGTTACAGATTCCAGGCGGTTTTATTTGGCGCTACATGTTCCCAATTTCTTTTAAACGCCACCATTTATAATCACTTGTCAAATATCAGTGCAGATCCGCAGGTTATTCAGCAGATTCGGTCATGGTTATACATCGACAATTTACTGGGAACAGGTAATGATGAAGATTTCCTGATTCATACCCATGGTGAAGTCCGAGAAATTATGAATGACGCTCATCTACATCTACGTGAATGGGCGTCAAATAGTTCTATTTGCGGACTGTACTGCAACGGGATGGTGTGGCGGCGGTACAGCAGGAACATGTGAGGGTGCTGGGATTGTTTTAGGAGACGGACACAGATACCCTCTCATTCGGCGTTCAGTACGCGCAATATTCGCAGATTACAAAACGGCTTTGTTTATGTATGACGGCTAAACTTTTTGACCCCTTGGGGATAGTTCTACCGGTGTCGACCAAATCAAGATTATTCCTTCAGCAATTATGGAGGATAAAATTAGGTTGGGATGAGGTTTTGACTGGCGATTAGGTTCAGGAGTGGGAAGACATTATTTCGGATCTTCATCTCTGTAAGGGTTTTAATTTTCCTCTGAGAGTTGTCAGGACCATCCTGTTTCCATTCATGCCTTCTCAGAAGCTAGCAAGGTCGTGTACGGCACCGCCATATACTTTGTTGACACAAGTGGCAGCCGTCTAGTCATGGCGAAAGCGAAAGTCGCCACGATCAAATCCCTTTCCATCCCAAAATTAGAGCTAACTGCATTTCTGTTGGCTGCTAGACTCGTTCACTTTATCGAGGAAACATTTAAAACTTTGCTAAATATCTCGGAGACAGTTATATGGAGTGACAGCCAAATTACGCTCTACTGGTTACATATCCGAAAGAAGCTACCAGTGTACGTCACCAACCGTGTCGACGAAATTCATACCCTGCTCCCAACCGCACAGTTCCGGTATGTGTCTACCAAAGAGAATCCAAGTGACTGCATTACTCGTGGTGTATCTGCTAAATTTCTCAAATCTTCTGCATTGTGGTGGAATGGCCCATGCTGGCTTAATAATCCCAACGAATGGCCAGAAAATATAGATTTGAGCGAGCAACACACTGCTATTGTGGCACCGGTAATTGACTTGGTGCCTGACGAAGACACACGGTTATGGGACTGGGATAGATTCAACAGCTATGAGAAGTTATGTGTTACAGCATGGGTGATACGATTTGTAGAAAATATAAAAGCCAAAATCAAAGGCACACCGCCAACAGGTAGTGCTTACCTCAATGTGAAGGAGATCAGAATTGCAGATAAAATATTACATAAGCTCTGTCAACAAGAAATATATACGCAGGAATATAAATTACTGGTTAAAGGAACAAAGTCCAGGACTAACCTGATCAACCAGTTGGGCTTACGCTTGAAGGGGAATTTGATACATTGCGGAGGCAGATTACGATTGGCAGCACTCTCTGAGGCTAGTAAGTATCCATTACTACTGCCCCCCAATCATCCCTTCACCCATCTTATCATCGGATAGGTGTCACCGACTCTGTTGTCTTTATGGGGTTGGTCATATAGTCACCTATGTAAGACAACGATGGTGGGTGCCTAGAATCAGGCAGGTGGTCAAGAAAGTCCTACGCAAATGCTTAAAATGTAGGCGGATACAGGGAACACATTATGATTCCGTCGGAATTCCTCCCTTACCAAACCTGCGAGCCACCCCAGGTGACCCTTACAAAGTTACCGGGGTTGAATACAGTGGAGCCCAATCTTAAGGTGTATATGATACTTTTCACCTGTGCCGTTACCAGGTCAATTCACCTGGAACTGGTCACCAACCTCACTTGTGATAGCTTCCTACATGCCTTGAAGATTCTGCAGTAGACAGGGATATCCACATAGCATGCTGAGTGACAATTCAAAGACTTTTATAGGGGCATCTACATATCTCAAAGAAGTGAGCAACAATCCCAAGATTCAGACCTGCCTTGTGGATGTAAATTGTGAATGGTGTTTCATTCCCGCCAGAGTGCCTTGGTTTGGCCCCATATGGGAGAGAGCCATAGGCATCGTGAAGGCGGGTCTGAAGAAGGTGTTGGGTAGAGCTCTCATTTCGATTGAGGAACTCAACACCATACTCTTGGAGATTGAAGCCACCATAAATGATCGCCCTCTATACTATGCTTCTGGTGATTTGGAAGACCTTACCCCAATCACACCCTCAGTACTGGTACGTGGGTACAGACTGCGAGATCTTCCTGAAGAACATGATGAGGATACTATGGAAGATCCAGACTACACAAGTAAGGACGTGATATCGGCCCGCTACAAATATATTCGTAAATTATCGAGAGATATTTAGCATCGCTGGACGACAGAAATTGGTGACTTTGAGAGAAGCGCAAAAAAGTAAACTAACACCATTAAATGGTCATTGGCCTAGGGTAGGTGACGTGGTAACCATCCATGAAGAGGGCCCGCGCGCACTCTGGAAATTGGGCCGGATAGAGGAGTTGTTACCAGGTCGTGATGGTGAGGTTCGGGTAGCAAAAGTTCGCACCCGGACTGAAGTAATCACACGGCCAACAGTACGACTATATCCTCTTGAAGGTGACCTCAAACGCAAGGACACCCCCTCGGATCAATTATCCATAGATGTCCCCTCCCTGGCACCGACTTCGGCGCAGCCTGTTGACGCGCCCGGCGGACACCCCAGTCGACAGGCCCTCCCAATCATGGCGGGATAAGATTGCCTCCGGGCAAATCTAATCATGTAAATTTTGTATATTTTCTGTTGGCGGGAATATGTCCATACTTAGTATACTCTTTCTAGTATGACAGTCTCGATGTTACGTAATCTGGGTTGATGTATCTTTCCGTAGTCTTAAGTTGAACGTTATCCCAGATATCCTCCCAATCATGGCGGGATAAGATTGCCTCCGGGCAAATCTAATCATGTAAATTTTGTATATTTTCTGTTGGCGGGAATATGTCCATACTTAGTATACTCTTTCTAGTATGAACAGTCTCGATGTTACGTAATCTGGGTTGATGTAGCGTTACATATCTTTCCGTAGTCTTAAGTTGAACGTTTTCTGTAGTCTTAAGTTGAACGTCTACAATTTGGGTAGAATATATTATTCTGTAGTTGTAGCCTATATGGGAAAGTATTGTAGGATTATAATTCCCATATATATATTTGTGTATTATTTAAGATTGTTCATAAATATCTCATTGTATAAAGATGGGATACATTTTCCATATGCTATGCGCATGCGCGGATAGTCACGAGGACTACAACGACGTGGCTCTCGTCCTCACACTCCAACCAACCTCCTTCCCCGCTACACACACTAAGCCTTCTTCATAGTTCATATATTAGGTGTTTTTGCTTCACTATTATCTCATTTTCATATAGTCACTACATAATCATCTTTTGTTAGTTATCATGAAATGTAAAGTAAATATCTAGCATATCCTAGCCTATTATAGCCTCTTTCCATACGCTTCTTTATCCTACTAACCACATAAGTCAACTAGCCTATCTTCCGCCATCTTTCAATCACCAGCTGAGTTCATCATAAAAGGTAAATATTCTATATGTGTTAATCTTCCAAATTGAATATATACTGTAGAGTCCACTTCATCTAAATTAGCCATAGTGTGGACAGATTTGTGAAGTTGTTGGAAGATTATGATTCCCAGAATCATATCTACTGTATACAGAGTGACATTATAATAGGGGGAGTGTAAAAGGATTGTAATACAAAGTAAACCTCATTTAACGTATGTAAATAAAGCAGAGTAATCAAGTGAGGAATTGAAAGGACCTGGATATATGTTAACAATTGCTGACTAACAAACTTATTGAAAATGTTCATACTGAAAACAGAATCTAAGATACTAAAGATTATCATTACGAAACACACACACACACACATATATATACAGTATATATACAGTATATATATATATATATATATATATATATACTGTATATACAGTACTCGCGGTTGAAAGTGTCGGCGACACTTGAAGCACGGGATTTCTGGTAACAGATGTTTCGAGGCATAAAAATTGCGAGAGTGTGCCGAATCGTACGTCTGGCAACTCTGCCAGGTACAGGCATCTCCTTGACGGAGCATAAGCACATCAGTTGAGAGGCGACCGTGGTGACGACTGGATGTACGTCGGTGATAGGGCCGAGTTTTTCAGCCATCTTGCCCATACCGCCAGTATGGGCAAGATGGCCCACCCTCCCGCCAGTGTTATGCCTTCCGAACCTCATTTAACCACATCCCAGATTGAGGTTATAAAGGCCCTTCACATTGAACAAAAAACAACCAAAGAAATCAGTGCGCATACGGGAATAAACGTTCGTACTGTACAACGGGGGGTTAAGAAGGTACGAGCAGCTGGCCCGGGCACCACGCCTGGAGCGTACGTATGGCAACATTTGACAGCAGCAGGGGATTATTTTGCTTTATATGTGTAGCATTAAGGGTTGGATTAGCTTCCAGCTGCCTCTTTATAATATGCAGGGTCCGGGGCCCAAGCAATGTTTTTTTTCCTGGCCTCTTCTTGTGTGTCGGCGTGGTGCCCGGGCCAGCTGCTCGTACCATCTTCACCCACCGTTGTACAGTACGAATGTTTATTCTCGTCTGCACACTGATTTCTTTGGTTGTTTAATGTTCAATGTGAAGGGCCTTTATAACCTCAATCTGGGATGTGGTTAAATGAGGTTCGGAAGGCATAACACTGGCGGGAGAGTGGGTATAGTACCTCCGGTATGGGCAAGATGGCTGAAAAACTCGGCCCTATCACCGACGTACATCCAGTCGTCACCACGGTCGCCTCTCAACTGATGTGCTTATGCTCCTCAAGGAGATGCCTGTACCTGGCAGAGTTGCCAGACGTACGATTCGCCACACTCTCGCAATTTTTATGCCTCGAAACATCTGTTACCAGAAATCCCGTGCTTCAAGTGTCGCCGACACTTTCAACCGCGAGTACTGTATATCTATATATTATCGGGCATAGGCTGAGAGCCTGTACAATCAACCGTCCTATATTGAACGGTGAAGCCTGTGAGGTCTCGTTCCAGTGAATGACTTTTAGATGCAACCAGCCCTGGCATCTTGACTTCGCAGGATGCATGGGGCTTAGTTGCTCACACACAGCTCGAAGCATCCCCATCTCTGGCGTTTCGATGGGCTTTGTGGTAATGCACTTATACTAGGTACAGCATGGCGATAGGCTGGTCTATCAGAGTGAGACCTGAGCGATCTCTGCCATACCCATAGCTTACTCTGACTGTTCCTTTTACTTATATATTTTCTAGATCTCAAGTGACGGCGTCTCTTCCGTGGATTGACCTCCCAATCTACCAAGATTGGAAGCTAAAGCGTCATATTCTTTTTTTTCCTTTGCCCCTCAACTTTCTCTTCATAATTGCTGAGGGGCACAGGGCCCTGGGTGGGGCTTTGGTTTCCCAGGCGTTTACGCACCCTCTCAGCTCCCCGGCGCGGAGTGGCTTCGGTCACCCAGGCTTTATTGTGGTCGGCAGGGAGGGTTCTGTGGGGGAGCTCGTTTATGGCCTTGGCCTTACTCGGGGCCTTGGGGCTGTTCGGCCAGGCAGCTTGGGGAACAACAACAACAACAACAACTAGGTACAGCACAAATTTCATCCCAATAATATCTTCCCATTGACATATCGGGATTCGAACCCGGGTTCATTGGATTACCAGTCCTGTGGCAAGACAACTCCACCACACCTCCCCTGACTATAAATACATAATATATATATATATATATATATATATATATATATATATATACATATAGATATATATATACTGTATTATACAGATTTTAAAAATTAACAAATACCGAATTGTGTACAAGACAAACATAACACTATGAGAAGAGATGGGTGTAAAGTGTGACGTTAACTACTCCGTTAGAACCGCATGGCTTGTCCTACAGTGACTCACTAGGATCGCCAGGGCAGTGGATGGGGCTACAGTTTATGTATTAGAGTGTGCTTTATTTCATATGAAAGCTTGTGTCATGGGCAGTCCAGAAAGGCTCTTTGTTTTCACCCATGTCAAGGCTTTATATATTTAATTGTAAAGTATATGTTTTATCATTAACTAGTAATGATGGGATCTGGGAGAGAGAGAGAGAGTAGAACAGAGTGAGAGGGAGCGCGCAGTGTTTTTGTCCCGCTCGATGACGTCACGGCTGGCTGCCCCCTTGGGGGTTGGTTTGAGAGAGGTCCTTACCATGCTGCTAGCTCCCTTGCTAGTGGCTAGAGGACTTGTAACCGCCTTTTTCCCACGCGGCTCGAGCTAGTGCGAATATATATACAGTTCCTCGCCACTCTCTCCCTCAGATCTGGTTTCTAGAACGCATCTATCTCATCCCTTGCTACCTGTCCCCTGTTCCGCACCTGAGAATCTTTTCCTCTGCCTACCTCTCTCTTTTTTCATATCTTTCACCACCTTTTATTAATATTATACCCCCTCTGGTTAACTCTGCAAAATCAGCTTCATGCTGGCCAGTTGTATTGTGCGTTAAGGTCTGATATAACCCATGTATGTTAGTTGTTAAGATAAGTGGATCACGAAGCATTGGTTGGCATTTATATTGTTTAAGTACCACGTCCTATAATTATTAGTGTTCTGCTGGATTAGATAATGCTAGACTAGGAGTCTGATATTATAAGGTATTGTTTCCTATGAGTGCTGGCTTTAGGAAAAAGCTGCACGAGATACCTGAGAACTGGAGTTGATTGAGTTAATTCTAGTCTGTGTGCCATTGAGAGTAGAGCATGCACGAATGAGGGCTTTTTGCCTATTCCATTCTGCACTGTTCTAAGCTCGTTGTTTGTCTTTGAGGTACGCCAGGAGAACGCTTAATACTTCGGTATTAAGGTTTCTCAGAGAGCTACCCTTTATAACGTAATATTTGACGCACAGACTTGAGATTTGCACTAGGCTATGCAGCATGCCATGCGCACCAGTATCTCGTATCATTGACTCTAGCTAGACTTTATCAGTCACAGTAGACATTAACCCTTATTTAGCGGCGAGCAACATAAGTCGAGTTAAATAAAGCTGGACTATGTGGCGGCGCTCGACATAACTCGAGTGGCAATTTCAGCACGTAATGTGGCTGAGAGAGAGAGACAAGTGGTGGCAGGAGACTAGCGAGCGTATGACTGCTCCAGACCACCGCGGCGAACCTACTGACACAAATCTCAGCTCCCTCCTCCCTCTCTCACTCGCTACATACTCAATTATGTACTGAAAGTACCGAATTACCTGCTTTTTGCACTCGCGTTGCACGGTTATTGCAAGAAAACTAGCCATCATACAAGGATCGTTATGGTGTCATTCGAAAGCTCTGTTTATGCCCTTTCAGGGATAGGTACTTGTTTTACGTTCTGGGTCTTATTTAGGCATGAAAATGATCACGTAAACAGCCCTATTTTGGCTAAAAACACCCCGCTGTGCGGTACACATAAATAAACCGCATAGGCCGCTCGTAAGGTGTTAAGTATATTAACCTAATTACTCTTTTTATGCATACCCATTTATTATTACACAAGCATTTCGCAGCCTAGTTTGATGTATGGAGACACAAAAGACTTAGGCTCTTTTTGTTAATAGGAATACTGCATTGTCGTGGCGATTATTATTGTTGTAGTGTTTAGGATATTCTTGGCTCCGACGGCATTATATATATTCTGCCTTTTTGTGTGCATAGCCTGCACGAGCATTGTTCCGCTGCCTGCCTTTTTGGGTTCCATTTCCGATACGAGCATCTTTATAGCATCTAACATTTAAAGAAGATTCCTTGTTAGTGTTGAAGGACTTTAGTGCAGTTTCTTTCATGCAGGAGTGCCTGACATTTATTGATTAAAGTAACGTAAGCTGTAACTTCTCTTATCACCTTACTTTGCATACCATAACCAAGCACCTTCGGTTATAGGTAGTAATAGGCTGTTTTCACATAACATTAAGCCTAGAGTAGACTCACATTTATTGAGAGTTTGATAGCCTATTATTGCATATAGAACTCTGTAGAGTATTTGTGTTCTTTGTTCACTGGGAATATACATCAGAGGTTGGATCTAGCGCTTTCCGTTGTAGCATTTATGCCATTACTAGTCCAATGAATAAGAGCCCTGATATATTTAAACCCCAGTCGTAACAAAAGTGTAATGAAATTAAACACAGATCAACTCAGAATAGTGGAAAGAATTATTATAAACACCAGATGTCAAGGAGCACTACATGCACTGTATATATTTATTATAAAGTACTCCTCCTCGCTGCACAAGAACATGTTTGTCAGGAGGGAACGGAATACTATATTTGTGAACAGCGTAAATATTGATGGCTGAAAAGACACTACAAATTATTTAAGTTTAAAACTGGAGGAGGAAGTCGCAAATTTCAAATAAATTAGCTCCTGAATTACTGGATAATTTGGCTTTAACCCTTATTTGGCAGGTCCCGACTTAAGTCCGATAGAGAACCAAGGCCTAAAGAGCGGGTCCCGACTTAAGTCCAATGCGATGTTGAGCACATAATCGGCTCTGAGAGAGAGTCCGAGCGGTGGGAGGAGCGCGGGTGGGCTCTGACCGTTCAGCATGGACATAGTCCCGCCTCAGACACCACCACCACACGTCTACACCTCCCTGGTCCCGCGATACAGGGTAAAAACTGAAGAAATTACTGTATTTTAGGTGTTTTCCCTTCGTATTGCAACATCGTTGCAAGAGAACCCGTGGTCGTACAAGGATGGTTCAGGTGTCATTGGAAACCTCAATTATCGCCCTTTCACGGATACATAATTGTATTACGCTCTGGCTCCTCTTTATGCATGAAAAAGAGCATGGAATGAAACCCGTTTAGGGTACATCTGCCCACTTGGCAGGTAGTAGATGTTACAAACGGCCCCGCTCTTAGGGTGTTAATTTGACGAAGAGTGACATATTCTATTTGAGTTTATAATATGAGAGCAATGTTTTGCGTTGAGAGAGAGAGAGAGAGCTACATAGAGCTACATAGAGCTACATAGATACACAGACCACACAGACCTCAAGGTCCTTACTAGGCAGTCTGGCCTTACAAACTATATATGTTTATATGCATATATATATATATATATATATATATATATATATATATATATATATATATATATATATATATACACCGGTACATACATATACACACATACACACACACACACATACATACACACATACATACATATATATACAGTATATATATACATACTGTACAGTGCACACACATACACATACATACATTTTTTTTTTTTTTTCCATATCACCCCAGCTCTCTGCAGATAGAGGTCAAGCCTTCCCTTGAAAGCGTTTATTGTGTCGCTCTCCACCACTCTCGCTGGTAGTTTATTCCACTCTGTCGCCACACTGTAGGTGAAGAAACTCTTTGTGACATCTAGGTTTGCCTTTTTGGTTTTTAATTTCATTCCATTTCCGAGAGTTTGATTAGTATTGTTTAATGTGAATAGTGCATTTACATCGACTTTGTCGAAACCTTTTAGTATCTTAAAGCACTCAATAAGCTGACCCCTCAACCTCCTCTTTTTTAATGAGAACAGGTTCAATCGTTTAAGTCTTTCTTCATATGGTTTATTTCTTAATGAGGGTATCATCTTCGTCTCTCTACGCTGTACTGACTCGAGTCTTACAATGTCCTTGATCAGATAAGGTGACCAGAACTGCATACCATATTCAAGGTGGGGCCTCACCATACTTTTGAACAGTGGCACTATTACGTTGTCATGTTTATATGTACATTTTCGTTTAATAAAGCCCAATGCTATGTTTGCCTTATTTGCAGCTGCTATACATTGGTCGGAAGTTTTTAGGTTTTCAGATATTAGTACCCCTAAGTCTTTTACTACCGTTGCGGTTTTTATTTGTTTGCCATTCATTTCGTATTTGTATTTCATATTTCTGCTACCAACCTGCAGCACCTGACATTTATCGACATTCAAGGGCATCTGCCATTTTTTCGACCACTCTGATATCTTGTTTAAATCAGATTGCAACGCATTTCTATCATCTTCGTTCAGGACTGTATTTCCTATTTTTGTATCGTCGGCGAATTGGGATATGGTGTTGTTTACCCCTACATCAATATCGTTAATGTAAATGAGAAACAGGACCGGTCCAAAGACTGAACCCTGTGGAACTCCACTAGTGACAAGCTCCCACTCCGATTCCACTCCATTTATCACCACTCTCTGTCTTCTGTCTGTAAGCCAATTTTTGTATCCAAGAATGAATTTCACCTTTGATACCTATCCTCTCCAGTTTAGCCAATAGTTTTCGGTGAGGCACCTTGTCGAAAGCTTTTTGAAAGTCCAAGAAGATTATATCTAGTGATTTCGTCATGTCGTTATATGTGAATAGTTTGTTATAAAATTCAATCAAATTTGTTAGGCATGACTTATTTGATCTAAAGCCGTGTTGACTATTTTTGATTAGGTTGTTTGATTCGAGGTAATCTACTATCTTATCTCTAAGGATTTTTTCCATGATTTTTCCTACAATTGAAGTTAGACTAATTGGTCTGTAATTACTCGCTTTGGCCTTGCTACCCTTCTTGTATATCTATATCGGCGTAATGTTCGCATCTTTCCAATCACTCGGTACAATCCCCTGTATTAATGATAAGTTAAATAGTTGTGTCAGGGGTTTTGCTATTTCGTCCTTAACATTCTTAATTATTTTCGGGTGGAGCATGTCGGGTCCCGGGTCTTATTTACATTTAAATTACTCAATTTGCTTTGTACTTCGCTAACACTGATGGTGAAATCTCCTATCACATGAGTTGAGGTGTTATTTTCAGGGGTATGATCGATAATTTCTTCTGTGAAAACTGAGCCAAAATATTTGTTGAGCAGATTTTCCGTGTTTGTGTCACCTGTTATTGTCTGGCCATCTTCTATTAGCGGTCCGATTCCGCTTTTGATCTGTTTATTTTTATTTACGTAACTGTAGATTTGTTTGGGGTTTGTGGCACTTTCTCTGGCAATAGTCATTTCGTAATTTTGTTTGTTCGCCCTAATTATTTGTTTCACTTCCCTTCTACTATTTTTGTACAAGTTTTTAATTACTTCAGTGTTTGTGTTATTTTTTACAAGTTTGTGGAGTTGATTCCTTTTCCTTATTGCCTTGCCAATGTCTCTACTGTACCAAGGGGGCATACTTGATTTCGTATTACGTTTTGGTTTCATGGGTACAAATTGTTTATGCGCTTCTGTAATTGTAGACTTAAAATGTCCCCATAGTTCATTTACTTCGTTTATATTTATGAGGTTTGAGTGTATGTTTGATAGCGATTCCTTAAGTCCGTCATAATTTGCGTTTTTGAAGTCCGAAACCACTCCTGTTGTTTTACTGAGGAATATTTGCTTATAACGTTGATTCTTAAGATTTTATGATCGGACGTTGCCAGATGTTCACCTACATCCAGGTTTGATAATAGATTTTCTTGGGTAGTGATTACGAGTCTAATATATTCCTGTCTCGCGTCGGCTGTTTTACGTGTTGAGTCAACAAAATCCTGGATGAAGCTTGTCATTAGGCTTGACTCAGCATTTTTTCCGGTCAGGGTATTCCAGTCAATTAGGGGGAGGTTATAGTCACCTAGTAAAACTGTTTCGTCGGAATTAAGGGTTTTCTCTAGTATTTCATATTTTTTTTTATCATCGGCAACAGTTAGTCTCGGTGGTCGGTACGCTGTAGTGATATTTAAGTTCATGTTTTTTGTATTTATTTTGACGCACACTATTTCTGCATTACTTTCGGGGAGAGTCACCTCAACTGGGTTTAAGTAGGTTGCAACATACATTGCAACCCCCCCTCTTTGTTTTCCATTGTTACGGTCTTTATGAAAAAATGTATATGGCTCTATGTGATATTCATGAAGTAGATCTTTATTTTTAAGGTTCAGATGTGTTTCCGTTATACAAATAACGTCAACTTTCTCATTTAATAACAGACATTTGAGTTCGTCTATTTTGTTTCTTATTGAGCAGGCATTTATGGATATTATTTTTATATCATTTCTCTCAGCATGCGCTGGATTTGTTTTTCTTATTGGTGGGGATGGGTTTGGGGTTGTGACTTGAAGCCGTGGCAGGTTGTCAAATTCATTCAGTTGGTTGGGTTGGCTTGGATGGGGTTGGGTGGGGTTGTTTAGTTTGTTTTGTGGTTCAGGTAGGTAAATTTTCGCAACTTGTGGGCCATTGGGGTTGACGGTTTCGTTTAAATGGTTGTGATGGACTTGGAAGGGTTGGGCGGGGTTATTTATTTATCTTAACTGTGCGGGTGGAGTTTGATTGGATGGGGTTGTGGGAGGGCTTTTCCGGGGGTAGCGATGCCAATACTCAGAGGAGTCTATTAGCATAGTTATCTCTCGGTCCTGACTGGCGTTGTTTTCATGGGCAATGTAGGTTGCTTGATTTAGGGTGTCACTCATGTGCTGAACGCCTTTTTCTGATAAATGAATGCCATCTCCGCTGTACAGGGACGAGTTCCCTTCAAAGGTGGTCCAATTGTCCACATACAGTACCTTCTCTTGTTCGCACATGACCTTGACTGCGTTGTTAATTTCTATGGCTCTATTTTGTCCGTATGAGCTTGTTTTAATCCGGGGTATGACGCCGCTTACCACACATTTCGTGGTCTTCCTTTTCATGACTTTAATTAGGTTCTCGAAATCTTTTTCTATGGTCTTAATTGGGGCCTTACTCCGTCAAAGCAGTCATTTGAGCCAACATTGATGACTACACAGGTGCCCTCTGGTATGGCGGAGTTAGTTATGTCTTTCAAGATATGTTTGACTTTACCGCCTGGAATGACCTTTACTGACCTTTTTCCTCTGTTCTTGGTGGCAAAGGCAGCTCCTTGACCTCGCATGAGACTGTCACCATAGACTAGGGTGAGTTTCTCCTTCCCGTTGACTCCGTGATTTGATGGTTTCGTTGTTTTTCCTGTCAGGAATTTTCTTGCCTTTCGAGCTTGCTTTCACGTGGTCAGTTACCTCGTGTGCAAATCTGTTTTTGATAACAGAGAGAGAGAGAGAGAGAGAGAGAACAAAAATAGTAAAATAGTTAATCAACACGGACTGAACTAAAAGAACACCTTTATAGCGATCATACATAAAACATTCCTTTGATGTAAATTTCGCAGGGTTGTGTAAACAGTATTGTAGCAATAAGTGCTTTACTACAACATAGAACAAGTCATATCTATACACAGTGCACATGTATATTTCCGCAACAAATTAGACGATGCTTCAAATAAATAATTATATTTTCAGAATAATATCCATTACAACAACAGCATGTATTATGTATTAGCTTGCCTGTTTAACGTAAGGAACATGATCATGTAATGCGCGAGGTTGCCAGATAAACAAACTGGTGTGACAAGGAAAATATATGGTTATATACTGTGTAAAGTTTTCACCTGGTATCAAACGTTTGGCTACAACTTAATGATGTTATGATAAACTTGGTTAGTTGATTTTAGGATACAATATACTGAAGTAAGTTTGGTTAAGGTAGGTTAAGAGACTAGCTATTTTGGCCTGTGGTTGAATCGGAGTGTGACTAAATTCCCTTGGCAGCAATAATAAGACATTTTTGTATCTATGATTTACTAACTAAAGTATGTAGGAACACAAGCAGTGAAACAAAACACCTAAAGACATCACTAGTAAAAAGGCAGGTAAACACAACTATAGGTGAGTGCAAAGTGAAACATAATGATATAAAGTTAAGAGTGGGATGACTGTCATTCAGCCAGTCAGTAGCCAGCCCTTTTTCCCAGAAGGGGTAGGGGGGATCAGCAAGATACACAAGACAGGACAACGAGGTGACAGGAGAAAAACACATATTATATGAGTTTGCCCACAAAAAAAAAAAAAACAAGCATACAAGCATTCAGAAGCACCAATCACTCAACAGCCCCCAAAATCAATGGTTTCACCTCAGATGTTATACTTCCAGACAAAGTCTCTTCACATCAACATCTGGGATAAAGACCTTCCAGGTTTTTCATTTATAAGGGTCCATAGACCTTCATGTACACTCTCTAACAAACTTTCTCCATTCATTCCTGTCATTTGCTATTTTGTTTTGTGTTTGTTTTGCTTCAACCATTCCCCTTTCACGCTTTGACGCACATTCTGATACCATATCATACCATCTTGTCGTCTTTCCATGCCTTCTTTTTCCTTCCACTTCACTGAGATAGATCCTTGTACCTATTCTTTCATCAGGCATTCTTTTCATGTGACCATACCATCTGAGAACATTTTCTTCAACGTTTTGCTTTACCGATTGATTAATTCCCTTATGTTCACAGTTCTTACTTTGTCTATTCTTTGAACTCAACCTGCATTTCTCAGCTAATCCATTTCAACTGCTCTTTCTTGTGGCTGTTCGTGTTTATGACATACCAGAGTTTCACATCCATACATCAATGTCGCCAACAACATACACTCATGCAATCCTCTCACTGCATCCATACTAAAGTTTCTGCTCCTAAACATGGATTTCATTGCTCCAGCTACCTTTCTTCCTAGTGTTACCCTTATTTTTACTTTACTTGCACATTTTTCTCTTTTCTCAATCATGGATCCCAGATACATAAACTCTTCTATTAGTTCAAGCTGTTCTCCATTAATAGATACATTGCACACAGTGTCTCCTTCCCTTTCTACTACCATTACTTTGCTTTTATTTACATTTACTTTCATACCTCGTCTTTCACATACTTCCACAAATAACTCCACCATCTGGCACAGGTCATTCTGGTCCTCGGTACATAACACTGCATCATCTGCATACAATACATTAGTGACAGTCATTCTGTTCCCATCACTCCTTTACTTCTCTCATTACCCTATCCATGTAGATATTAAATAACCAGGGCGACATCACACATCCCTGTCTCACTCAGACCTGCACACTCTACCACTCACTTAATGCGCCACTTAGTCTTACACATGCTTCACTACCTTCATAGAAAAACTCTTCAGAGCATTCAACCATTTGTCTTTTACATCATGCAGCTCTAAAACTGTCCATAATCCTTCTCTATTACCATTGTCATATGCTTTCTCAAGATCCTTAAATGCCATGTATACCCTCTTATGTGTTTCACATGCCTTCTCCATCATCTGTCTCACTGCAAAAATGTGATCCACACATCCTCTTCCACTTCTAAATCCATCCTGTTCATCACTCACTTTTCCATCGGTAATTTATTTCACTCTGTTAATCACTATTCTTGCATATAATTAAAACATATATTTAATACAAAACCAAATAATATAGCCATTGAATGTTAAGATAAGTAGCCAGTATATTCTGTTTTATAATTCATAGTTTAAACAGAAAGAAAATCTAAGTAACTCGTCACTAACATTGGCTCAAACTACATAATCTTAACCCTTCCTACCCGGTCTGCCTTAGGTAAGGACAGCACGAAAGAAGGGCCACTACCCGGTATGCCTTATCTAAGGCATGAGCTTAATAGCCTAATTAAGGTTGGTCGAACGCCGTGCGTACGACGTATGTCAACAAACCCAAGCGTTCGTCCCCGCACCTCTGAAAACAAGAAGGAGAAGACTCCTCAATGTTATTGTTCTGACGTCATGACGAAATTAGTGTCTAAAAAGCCCCCATATTGGCAACATCTCTGCAATATTGGCTCCACTGAAATCGTCATCACAACTGAACCAGTTGACTTACAGAGCTCTACTCAATGCCAAAATACAGATTGAAACCCGCACTACGATTATAGATGAGTGGGAAAGTTCTAGCAGTGAAAATAAACATAAATACGGTAGCCTAGGCCTAGACGTTTTTCGGACATATCGCCCGGGTAGGGGCGACCGTCATTGGGTAAGACAGCCCGGGGAGGAAGGGTTAAAGAAAAGAAAACGTTTACACAGAACAAATTATAGTGTAACAACTACTAGGGGAAGTTGAGTGACTGGAACAAAGAGAAACAACACAAGGGGGGAGGGGGGGATGGGTGAGAAGAACTGCCGGGTGAATAATGGTGGAAAGGCTGGAATAAGAGTAAGAGATAGACATGATACAGTGGAATACCTAAGGCAAAAGGCAGGACAAATGGAAGAAACATTTAATTGAAAAATTAAGTACTATAAGTAGCGCCAACGAACTTGACAATAATAATCTTGATCCCTCACCTCTCTGTAACTCAAAAGGGCCTTGAGCAAACTGGCTGTAAATATCCACTCCTATTGCCTGGTTGACTCTTCTCAAATGATAGAAACGTCACCCGATTGCTTTTATTCATTTCGAGTTATACACAGTTAAGGGGTCAAGATTATTGTCAACTTCGCTGGTGCTACCTATAGCAACAAGCAATAGTGGCCAAGTGGTTTTAAAGCACAAGTAGAAAAGTGACACCCCAGCAAAAGGTACCAATAAGAATCGGTTAACGAAAAATTTGAACAGCAAGAAGATGAAGACACGAATGGAGGGAAAGAGGACCTGCAATGAAAGTAAGTGAGACACAATACAGAATCAACAACAGAAGAGAAGAGGGATAGAAGGGGGGTGAGGGATGTGTAATGCTTAGGAGTTATGTCCCAATACCACTGACAATATAGGTGGTATCTGTCTGCTGTGTGTGTGTGTGTGGGGGGGGGGGGGGGGGTCTTGGGAGTTTGGGCGGGAAAATAAAGCATTTTTCAAGTATGTATTTTTCATGTTAGTTAATACAAACCAAATTATATAAAAAGCTGTTTTCTTGAATTTGAAAATGTATAGAAGACGTTATTATTTTTATGGCAGAAAAGAGATAAGGTACAGAAATGCATAATAAAAATTAACGTAGGAATTCAAAACACAAAGGTTAATAATATAGCTATACTAATCAAATGTGGTTTAATTATTCCGAAATAATTGGTTACCTTCCAGATCCCGTCCACTTATTGTAATTTACTTGTAAACAAAAATAAAATATAATGAACATCAGTAAATAATTGAATTAGTGAACAACAAAGTTTTAACATAATCATGGCACACATTACAATGTTAAAGACTGAACAATACATACAAATACTGTATATATATATATATATATATATATATATATATATATATATATATATATACAGTATATATAATATATATATATTATTCAGCTGAGTTAGGAGAATATAATTGTGTGACTTAATTTGAAATAATACATTAATGTAGATACTTAGTGAAAAAAGAAAAAAAGAACATGAAGCTAATAATTAAAAGAGAAAATTGCTTTAATATATGTTTTTAAAAAATAATAGAGGTAGGAGAGATTTAGGATTATGTGGTACCATCGCACATCATCATCCATCTGGTGCCTTTACCCTGACGTGTCCACTCAACCACCAACCTTTCTAGACGCACCATATTTGTCTAATCTTTCTCTTAACCCAACGTAAGCTACCAAATGTATAATAATATATCCTGATAACCTACTCATTGCCAATACTTGTTCACTGTATGTTTCAATAACTGGCCTTATTACAGAAAACAAATATATAATTCCATCCACTTTGACCAATAACACCAACAAAATGTGTTATGGCCAAACCCTGTTACACCGACCCTTAAGTGTGGGGTAGTGTGGTGATATGGTTGGGAAGACTACTGTGATGTAAGAGTCTATTCTGATGTTTCATACGGCAATATCCGGACCAGTTCCTGACTCATGGTGTATGTCGCTAGAATACACAGCATGTATTATTTCTGATGCACGGGTTTTCTTGCGAGCAGTAGGAAGGTTAAAATAGATGTACACAAGCTTTTTCAGGCATCTGTTTAATACCTTACCTCTGATCTCAATATACTTATATAATGATTGTGTCACTTAGATCCAAAAACAGTATGTATTTTTGTATATTTATACTTGATATTGACAGATTACTTGAATTTAAAGGTGATAATAGGGTTGGGTGGTGGCTGATAACTACCGTGTTTGATGGAGGAGCAATAATGGTTTGGTGGTTCTCACAGGTAAGCCACGGTAGCCTTTTCTGTGTCTTAGTCATTAATGTGGGACTTTAACCTCATGCCACAGAAACAAGTGGCTTATTTCTACACTTTTGGTAATGCACTATATTGACAACAATTAGGGGACGGTGTGAACAAAGCTGTGTCACAATATCATACTGATCCTACTGTTTGTTAATAAGTTATTTCCGAAAAACGATGCCACACGGCCTCTGAAACCAATATTAGATGAAATTAATGTGTTAACATAACACCAGCACCGCATGAATAAAAGGGAAACTAATGCAATATATAGGATAAATAGTAAATATTAAGGACCAATCACAACCCACCTCGATCTAACCCCAAGCCCACTTCGAGTACAATTGAAGACCATTATTTCATCATTTACCACTAAAAGCGGCAACCCCAAAGACACAAAATAAAAGAACATCGGAAAATGATATACTCTGGACTGGGCGTACAATGTGAAATACTCCTAATGAATTGAAATTTAGTGTATCAAACAGGACACAATTCCTACTAAATTATTTGAAAATTGACTAAACAATTGAATCATGTCATAGTATTTAGTTCCGGCTTGAGTTGTTGAATTAATAACCTTTCCTCTAAAAAAGATCTTATTCATTATTGAAATTACCTATTATTTCAAAATAATTCTCTGAGAAAATATGATCATTCTCATGTGAATTATATTTAATTTAGATATTGACCCGTTCTATAGCTCATACCTAAATGTTCAGATATTCTAATATTGAATGGAACTACATCCCACATATAGTCGGGCAGATATGTCAAATAGATGTTCACTTCCGGAAGAAAGCATGAACATTTTTCTATAGGGGTTTTTGAGTATGCTGAATCCGATTTTAATGGGATCCACGCTGGCAAACCAAGGGTTCCCACTCAAAATTGACATTGAAAACAAATATATTAAAAAAAATACGTTTTTCATAGTCAACCTATATTGTTGTGGTCTAGCCACGTTAATCCGTTCATATTTATGTGCAGTATGTGCCTCATGTATTTGACAATAATGACATATCCAAGGATATCAAAGGAAGGATATAAGGGTGAACGTTTTTATTAAAACTCCATCCGAACATTAATGAATATATCTCTTTTCATTTATTTTTCAGGAAAATCATATCCATTGTGCATGCATAGATATGCATTAATATGATGATGTGTTTAATTTGCAGAACTTGCCAACGTTCATCATGATTAGCCTTCAATAATTAATCAGGTCTAACTAAACCTTTGATATAGATTTCTGATTAATATTGAAACGAACGTAACAAATGTTTCTAATTTTTTTCAGGAATCGAGATGGATGGTGTCTAATACAACCAAGCTATATGGAGTGATGGCGACCAAGAAAATAAAGCTTGACAGTACTTCTGCCCATCACCCGGTATTAACCGAAACAGACTGGACGCTATGTGCTATGTGCCAGAAAAGTTCAACTGAACCCCTGAGAGACCCGTCCCAATGTAAGAATGTAAACCAGTCCAAAGGCTATGAATCGTTAGCTGAGCACATCCAGGAGCTACACTCGCTTAGTGCACTGCCAATGAACATACAGTTGTCACGTTTGGATGACGGTCAAGGTATCGCTGCAACCCTCTTTCAGCACAATGCAAGATGGCACAAAACATGCTACATGAGGTTTAACCAAGCCAAAGTTGAGTGTGCTCGCAAGAAGGTTGCCAAACTAGAAGATCCTGAACCGAAGACTTCTCCACTCAAAGGTAGACTGCGTTGTGCGTTTCCTGGGACCTCCTGCCAAGCTAAAGAAAGTCTCTGCTTCTTTTGCGATGAAAAAATGGAGGATACTTATCACAGAGCAGCCACACCACGAATGGACGCAAATGTTCGGAAGATGGCAACTGAGCTTCGTCACACCCGGCTACTAGCAAAGCTGTCCTCTGGAGACATGACTGCAATAGATGCGATATACCACAAACAGTGTTTGACTGGCTTCAGCAATAGATATCGTGCATTCACCAGGAAAGTGGAATCGAAGGAAGATTCAGATCTAGCCCCTGATGCTATAGCCTTCGCAGAATTGGTGTCTACATTGAAGAGACTCGTCAGGTAGATGAGCATGCGGAACACATATTCAAGCTGTCAAGCCTCGTACAACTCTACAGATCACGACTTAAGCAACTTGGCGGCGATATGTCAGAGTGCACAAACTCAACTCGTCTGAAGGAGAAGCTTCTCGCACGAATTCCCGAGTTGGAAGCACATAAAAGCAAGTATGAGGTCATGCTCACGTTTTAAGAATGACGTTGGAGATACCTTGTTGAAAGCCAAGAAGCGGGACCCTGAGAGTGATGCTGTTGTGCTCATGAGAGCTGCAAACATAATCAGGAATGAGATCTTTCAGAAACGTTACACATTCACAGGATCATTGCTAGACGAGCAGTATAAGGATAATCCAACTTCCCTACTTGCTTTGGTCCAGATGATTCTTGGAGGTACAAACATCCAAACCAGACGGAAAAACAATCAGGTCGTGAAAACAGCTGCAATATCAATAGTTGAGCTGTTCACATTCAACACTCTGAAAAGTAGCAGGAAAGAAGCCACTGCTCTACAGACTCGACACAGCCTGGAACGAGAAACTAGACTTCCTTTGTACCTTGGGTTGCTGATCCACAACAAGACCCGAAAGCGTGACTTGATTGACACTCTTTTCGAGAAGGGATTGTCTGTATCATATGACCGAATACTACAGCTGTCCACAGATGTAGCAAACAGTGCATTGGCCTCGTTTGAAGATGCTGGGGTTGTGTGCCCAACCGTCCTGAGAAAAGATCTCTTCACAACAGGCAATCTCGACAACATAGACCACAATCCTACATCGACTTCAACACAAACTGCGTTCCATGGAACAGCCATCTCTCTGATGCAGCATGTTACGAATGAATGTGCAGGCACAGAGCTCCAGAACAAACCTCTCATCCACAAGGACACACCAAGCGCAACGAAGAATCAAGCCAATCATGGACTCGTACAGTATTGTCCCACCAGCTACATTCCCAACCGATAACCCTACACCATGCAAGACTGAGGGACAAGCTGTCCCCGAAAACTCACCAGTCGACTCAGATGAGCTGCAGATCTCATGGGCACAGGCAGTTGAGAAGCTGCTGGAGAAAACCTGAAATTAATTCAGATGATAACATCTCTTGGTCCGAACATTTTGCAGCGTCACAGGATCCCTGCCCCAGACCACCAGCGATATCCGGGATCATGCCATTATTCTGTGATAATGAGCATTCTTTGGCGATGTTTTAAAGCATGGCATGGATGTAATTGCTAAAGCTACCGAACATGTGCATCCAGGACAAGTCGGATATTGACTGTTGATCAGCCGCTGTATGCCATCGCCAAGAAGATACAGTGGACCTGGCCAGCTGCCTATGGCGAAGACAAGTATGTGGTGATGATGGGTGGATTGCATATAGAGATGGCGTTGCTGAAAGTTCTGGGAGATTGGCTAGATGGCAGTGGATGGTTGATTGTACTGACGACTGCAAACGTTACCACAGATGGTAGCGCTGATGCTCTTAGGAAGGGATCATTCACAGCACGTTCTCAGTGGGCTCATCAAGTAACAGCTGCTGCACTGTTTTGCTTACGTAGCCAAGCCTACAATTCATAGAAAACAGAAACAGAGGCAGACGCGAGGCCTGTGATGCCATTCGAAGACTGGTGCACAAACATGGAGACGCAGCATCCGCAGTTTCGGTACTGGAGCAAAACCTTCACACTTGAGGCGCTCTTCCTCCAGTTCATGCAGTCACAGCATGAAGGAAACTTTGAGCTCTACATTGGCACACTGGGAAGAATTGTGCCATGGATGTTTGCCATGGATCACTTCCACTATGCGAGGTGGTTGTCTGTTCATGTGCGAGATCTGCTGCAGCTACAGTGTGAATGCCTAGCAGTGTGCAACGAATTCAAAAAAGGACACTTTGTGACACAGAAGACAACTCATCGCTTCTCCATGATGGCACATGCCCATGTACACGAGCAGCTCAATGCTGTGTTGAAAGGGAATGGTGGAACTAATCGGCATCACTGAAAATGAATCAGCCCTCAGGCGGTGGATGATTGCCAGCACCGAGATGGCCAGGATCATACATGAGGTGGAATGAGCACATCTCAGAAGACAACCCACAATGATCGGACACCATGAACAAACTCTGACCACACAAAAGAGATTTGCAACAAATGTCCAAAGCGTGATAGATGTTCTGAATTAATTGGGTAATCCCTTCACAGAAACGAGCGCTGATCTCCTCACCCTGGACACGAAGGTCATCATGGCTGATCAAGTCATCAAGAACTACTCAGAAGCTGAGGAAATCGGAAGGACTCAATACAGCACCTTCGTTGATTTGCGAGTTGTGAAGATGGAGAAGCCTTTCAATGACACTATTCCAAAGAACAAGCTCCAGATGTTCAAGTCAGGAGAACGGAAAGTGTCTTCGAAGATAAAGTCCAAAATGTCCAATAGCTGCAACCTGCAGCTATTTTCGCGAATGTACATCTCTTGTCAAGCACTAAATGGTGAGATGGACGTTTTCTTCCAGCATGAGAACCACTCGTGGCCAACGTCTCTGGCTGAAAACAACCTGATGCGTCTCGGAGACAAGGCTGACTTGCTGAAGTGTCTGGAACCGCTAGCACCATGTCCACAGACCACACCTACTGTGGAGTGAAGATCTTTTGATGGTGCCGCCCTCGTCCATAGGTTGGATCCGAAGACTGCCACAACATATGTGAAAACGTTCAAAGACTATGCAGAGTATGTCTTTGTCCCGTATCTGAAGAGGCAGCTTGAACATGCTGCACGGGTAGATGTGTATGGGATACCTACATGGCTGACAGTCTGAAAAGCGCACACCAGAGAGGGCCGAGGTACAGGAGAAGCTCTTCGTGTGTCTGGAGAAAACCCGACTCCCACACAACTGGAAAAGTTTCTTGCGATTTGACAGCAACAAGACAGAACTCTTCAGGTTTCTAGCCACAGCCATTGAATCTGAAGCAACAGCAACAGGGAAGATGCTGATTCACAACCAAGGGTCAGAGTGTTGCCTCATCCGCAACACTGGATGCTTCTTAACTACATCCATGCTCACACGAAGAGGCAGACTACCGAATGATGCTCGATGCTTCCATGCGTACAAACTGGCATGAAGAAGATAATGTTGCATGCCAATGACACGGACATACTGGTTCTTGCCATTGTGACTGCAATCGACATGGCAGATTGTGAACTTTGGTTAGCTTCGGAAATGGTGGCCACTTCCGTTATATGGAGCTCATATTGTTGCCAGTGAGATGGGCAATGATTACTGCAGAGGCTTGCCATTCATGCAGCATTGTCAGGCGGCGACACGGTGTCGTCATTCAGCTCCATCGGTAAGAAGACTGCCTGGGAAGTATGGAAATCACTTCCACAAATCAACGACGTATTTCATCGGCTGTCAGCTACTCGCCATGAAGGGGCAGAAGCTGACATGGAAGGACTCGAGAGATATGTGGTCCTGCTCTACCGTCGCACATCACAGCTCACTGAAGTGAATGAAGCAAGGAGAAGCAATCTTCTCCTACGGTAATCAGAATCTGGAAAACATCCCGCCGTCACGTGCAGCACTGCTACAACATGTAAAGCGAGCGGCTTACCAATCAGGACACGTCTGGGGACAGGCTCTGAAGGCCAGTCCTACTCTTCCAAGTCCTCCGAGTGGGGATGGAATCTAGACAGCGAAGGAATCTGGGTGCCTTTATGGAGTACCCTCCCTGAAGCATCAAAGGGGTGCAGCGAACTTGTCAAGTGTGCCTGCAAGAAACGCTGCACAGGACGATGCCAATGCTCCAAAGCCAGTCTCCATGAACACAGCTCTGCTTCTGTGGTGGACAGTGTACACCAAGGAAACATGTTCTAATTGGTAAATAGATGATCCAATAATGCTTATTGATTGTTATATTGCTTGTTTAGTCGGGCAGATATGTAACAATATGTTTCATTGACGAATATTCCTACTTTGTCTATAATATCATTAAATTTAATTTTCACTATCATATGTGGCACGGTTAAAACGAATCAAAATCTTATGGAAAGCATATTTGTTGTTACACAAGTATACTACAATACTCTTTTGCATGATACATATCAAAAAATTCATTTTGGAATATAACAGGCATCAATAAATATTCAATGTTGTTAAAAAAAGTTGCGGTTGCAAAGAAATGGCGATTTGACCCCTTCCATGTTCAATGTCAATTTTGAGTGGGAACCCTTGGTTTGCCAGCGTGGATCCCGTTAAAATCGGATTCAGCATACTCAAGAACCCCTATAGACAAATGTTCATGCTTTCTTCCAGAAGTGAACATCTTGGTCTTATATTGTTACATATCTGCACGACTAATACCTACTATGGATTTCAGAGGCCTACATCGTTACATCGTTTTTCGGGAATAACTTATTAACAAACAGTTGGATCAGTATGATATTTTGACACAACTTTATTCACACCGTGCCCTAATTTTCGACAATATAGTGCAATACCAAAAGTGTAAAATTAAGCCACTTGTCACTGTGTCATGAGGTTAAAGTCACACATTAATGACTAAGAAAACGAACAAGGCTACCGTGGCTTAATTATTGATCCTCCATCAAACACGATAGTTATCAGCCACCACCCAACCCTATATCACCTTTAAATTCAAGTTATCTGTCAATATCAAAATATAAATATACAAAAATACATCCTTTTTAATATTTATACTTGATATTGACAGATTACTTGAATTTAAACCCGTCCAGCCCCAGCGAAGCGTCTTACGCGTCGGTGATGTATGTAACGCACAGCCCCAGAGGCGCGCCTGACGCGTCACCCTAATTGCGCCGACCGTAACCTCCGGGGTAGCCACTCAAGGGGGCTCAGGTTTGTATGGAAACTGTATACGTATCCCACGCAACCGTGCCGATGGTTGAAAAACTCTCAAAGTACACGTGCGTGCGCGCGAGCGCGCAACAACATGTTTTTTGGGGATAATTGCCTTAAACTTTTTACTCTTGTAAAATCCGTTTTCGGGGGCTCTGTAGGACAATTTTTAAGCTTTTTGAGCGGTTTTTTCGTGGTTTTTCCTTCATTCATAACCCCTTCGCTATTGTTTCTGGAATAAAACCATTTTTGAAAACCGGCCGGGTTCTGGTGCGCAAACATTACAAACCTAGCCGGGGCTCCACGGGTTAAAGGCGATAGTAGGGTTGAGTGGTGGCTGATACCTACCGTATTTGATGAAGGAGCAATAAGGGTTTGGTGGTTCGCACAGGTAAGTCAGGGTAGCCTTGTTCGTTTCTTAGTCATTAATGTGGGACTTTAACCTCATGATACAGGGACAAGTGGCTTAATTCTACAGTTTTGGTAATGCACTATATTGTCGAAATTAGGGCACGATGTGAAAAAAGCTGTGTCAAAATATCATACTGATCCAAATGTTTGTTAATAAGTTATTCCCGAAAAACGATTGTAACACGGCCTCTGAAACACATAGTAGCGATACAGCTATGACAAGAACATTCATATACAATATTCGAACATATTAGGTTAGGAATACGGTCTTTATAATTACAAAATGAACCTATAGTTAAATTATTATTGAATATTATTCGAAAGTTGACGGCAGGAAATTCAATTTCGAGTAAGGCTAGTCACTTTTTCCTGATCAAGAAACTTGATTACCCATAAAAAGGCAATTCAATATATTTGATACGTTTAGGTACTTCCAAAGCTTCGTTCACTAAACTTGTGAAGGATACCAAGTCTGATGCCGTTGATCTACTTTTTAGGAAAACAATGTGATCAGGTGTGATCTGGTTATTATTATTTTAAAAATCTAAAAGTCTAAAATTAATTGCTCTTTCAAATATTTTACTAAAGACAGGGAGCACAGACACTGGTCTATAATTATTCAAATCATTATGATCGCCAGATTTGTATAGGGGTGTTACCTTTGTTATTTTGAGGGAATCGGGAAGTATTCCGGAAGTAAAAGAAATGTTATTGATATGTGTCAAAACAGGAGCAATTTTGTGAACAGATGATTTAATTATGTGGGCAGGAAATTCATCATAACCTGGGGTGCTGTCTTGATGATCGCAAATATGTTGTAAAGTGAGTCTTACTGGCTGGGACTGAATCTGAAATTTTGTTTCCAACAGTTACAAAATGGTGTTTATAAGATTAGGTACACTTATATTAGGATATGTTTTAATCCGATGGCCTCTGTCATTTCGTTTTAGATTTATTTGTGTTATACCAAGTTTTTGCTGGGGTTGCTTGGTTTAAATTGGTTGGTTCTACTTGACTGGAGAAGCCGAATTCGTTTTACAACATATCACAGAAAGTAATAGAGGTGTAAGTTATTAACAATACGTACATTC